>CM076578.1:1116074527-1116150202 GCA_034641835.2 Pinus albicaulis | reverse complement strand
GTTTCAGGGCGGCTACTGGGCTTTCTCTAAATGGAGATAAGTCTTTCCTTCTATATGAATTTGGAGATGAAGCTGAAATCAAATTCATTGCTGAATTTATGGGTGTAGGGATTCGTCACATCTCTAGGGGTTTCAAATACCTGGGTTTTCAAATCAAGGCCTGTGGTTATATAAATAGTGACTGGGAATGGATTATTGCTCGCTTCCGAGACCGTATTCAGCGCTAGACTCACTGCTGGTTATCTTTGGGCGGCCGCCTCATTCTGATTCAATCTGTTTTATCCCAAATGATCGTTTTTTGGGCTCATCTTATGCTCCTCCCAGCAGGTGTTATTTCCAAAATTAACAACATTATCACTCATTTTATTTGGAGTGGGGCTAATTTGACAAATAAATTTCCTCTCTGCCGATTAGCGGTTATATGCACTTCAAAGGACATGGATGGATGGGGTGTCCTTTGCACCCGAAGTTTTAACTGTGCTCTTCTCATTAAGTCTTTTTGGCGGGTGATCCACAGTTCGGGGATTTGGAACAACATAAACAGGGTTAAATATTATGATGGGGACGCTTTACAAATGATTAATTGTAACAGCTTTTCTTTTCCCTCTGTAATTTCTTGTATATGGCGAAGCTTTAAATCGATTATTCATCTCATTAGGCCTCGCATTGGATGGCAGTTTCGTGATGGTAGCAATATTCCCATTGGGGCGTTAAACTTTCTCCCTCTGTTAAATCATTCTAATCTATCTGTCCGCCTGTTGCATGCTTTTACCACTCGTGGTATTCTCTACTTCTCACAGTTAATATACTACTGGTCCTATAATGCCCCCATCTTTAAATCCTCAGATCATCTTCAATTACAGGGGTCGGACGCGGTGGAATGGGAGTCAACACGAAATATATTGCGTTGTTCTGGCCTTTGTTATGCGCAGGGAGGTGATCATCTGGTCTAGAATGGCCCGCTCAGGGATAACAATGTTATTGTCAAGCAGATCTATCATGACATTATTCACTCTTCTCAACAGGATCGTGCTATGCCCATCTTCTTTTCTTTCTGGAAAAGGAATATTCCCACGAAAATTGTTCTTTTTGGATGGTTAGTATGGCGTGGGAAAGTTCTCACATGGGACAATTTAATCAAGAGGGGTTTTCAGGGTCCGGGCTGGTGTGTTCTCTGTCACTCTGCATCGGAGACTATTGCCCATCTCTTTTTCGAATGTCCCATTGTTTCTCAATTATGGAATCTTTTCAGCTCTTTCTTTATGGACCCGTCATGGTCCCCACTGGATTTCATCTCTGCTACACGCGATTAGGATCATCTGAATAGTAAATTTAAATCTTTGCCATTTTACTTTATTTGGGAGGTCTGGAAGGAGCGGAACCAGGTGATTTTCGAACATAAATCCTTCCACTTACAGAAAGTTTTTTTGGCCATCAAATCCTGGGTGGATGATTGCTCGTCTCCGGTTTTTCCTGTAGTTGATGCATCTCGTCGCATTAGACCCCATAAAATTGTCCTTCCTGCTTTGTATTTTGATGGTGCTGTTGTTGATGGTTCTACTGGATGTGGTGCATGGATCAAAATTTCTGATAAGGAGCGCATTCACATTCATTGGAATGGCGGGCCTGGTACCAATAACAAAGCTGAAATTCTGGCTCTATGGGGGGGTCTCTTCATTGCCGTTGATTTTCAAATTCAGGTGAGGGGTATTTTTGGTGACTCCCAACTCATCATTGGCTGGATCAATAAAGGTTTTCAGATGCATAATCAGCTATTGTTGGGCTGGAAAGACCGAATTCTCAAATTCTGGCACAGGCTACATTGCCCTATTATCAAACACATTTTCCGGGAAAATAATACTAGGGCTGTTCGACTATCAAAATTGGGGCTTGCAGATGAATTTGGTCTCATGTATCTATCTCATTTTGCTGATGGAAACCTGATTGCGGAGCAATCAATCCCTATTCCATGACCTTTCTGCCAGGCATTCGGATATTTTTGGTTCTATTTTGTCTCTGTTTCTCTTTTCAATTTATCAGATATGCAGGGTTTGACTTTTATCATCGAAGGATATATAATTCCTTTATATGCTGCCCTAGCATTCGTAATCACAGAGTTTTCAGAATTATGTGAAGTGGCCTATCATTTGTATACTCAAAAGCTAAATTTTCACATTTGGATATATCAAGCGAGCGTGATTATGGTACATCAGGCGAGCCAGGTTCCCTTTTTTGTAGGCGAGCGTTGCTATACTATCGACAGGCGAGCGTGTTTGCTAATTACAAGCGAGCGAGTCATCCATCTTCAGATGAATCTGAGTTGCTCTTCCTGAGTTTTCTATTCGGTCCGGGTCGGCTTTTTATTCCAGAATTCTCTCTGCCATCTGACTAATACTTTTGTAGATAGCCCAGAGGATCCGAATGCTCATCAGTTTTTATTATGTTGTTTTCTTACAACGCTGTTTTATCTTCTGGAGATAATTTGTATAAAATCATCAATCATAATCTCCATTTTTGTTTTCATATAAGTTTTATCAGTATTGGGGCTGATCTTGCCCCAGTTCATGTGGCAACCCAAAACCCCTTCATTGCTCTACTTTCTGAGCATGTTCATTCGGGCTATATGCTGGTTTTCTCGCTGAATCTTCTCTCAGCTGAGATCAATGCTGTATATGTACTGCTTTATATTAATATTATAAAACAGCGTTTTTTTCTTCTGAAAAAAAAAGAGATTAGATGCAGAAAGCGTGGTGTATGAATTCAATAAAATGATATATTGAAAATAGACTTGGTGGTCGTCGACAAGACAGTAGTCTTCCACTAACAGAAAATGTTGCGTACAGCGATTCTCCGTTGTGGAAAAAATCATGTCTTCCACTAACAGGAAATGCGGTGTATAGCGATTCTCACTTAGATGATAATTGGGTAGAGATTAGATGCAGAAAGTGTGGTGTATGAATTCAATAAAATGATATATTGAAAATAGACTTGGTGGTCGTCGACAAGACAGTCAGTAGTCTTCCACTAACAGAAAATGTTGCGTACATAGAGATAAGAATCATATTATTTTCTGGGAAAACTGTCAAATTAAGAATAAATAGAGATAAGATATGACCTTGAGAGAATATAAACTTTTTATTAATAATTAATAATTTTTAAAGAGTAAGGTTAAACCAAATTAATTTATTAAAAGAATTTGGGAATAGGAAATGGTTAAGATTAAAATAAAATGAAATATTAATGAGAATAAAAATAATAAGTTTGGGTCAATATGATATTAATAATAAAGAGAACAAGGTAAATTATTATTAAAATAATATTAAAGTTTATTATTAGATTAAAGAAATATAAAATAGTTTAAATACGAATAAGAAAAAAAAAATATTAAGAAACTATAAAGTAAAATAAAGTATATTAGAATTAGATTAATATTAATATTTCATTAGGATTACATTAAATTAAAAAATGAAAAAGAATAAAAATTGTAAGGAGAATGTTTAATAATAAAGAAAAAATTAAGAATTGGAAAACAAAATTTGATGAGAGATAAAATGCACCTGGAGGTTACCAAACAAAGTTGTCACATTCTCATTAACCAAATCAATCATCTAAACACTAATTTATATCAATGCATTCTGTTAGGGAGATCTAAACAAAATCTTGAGAAATATGATCTAAGACTTAAATAAGTACACAATCAAAACAACCAAACAACTACTTTCTCCATTTTTTCTAAGTCTCCCCCTTAATGGAGAAAGGATTTATTTCAACACCTAGTATCTCCCTAAACAACTCAAATTTCATCTTCCCAAAATATTTAGTGAAAATATTAGGAACATGTACATTAGAGTAATATATTTAGAATGTATCAAGTAATTTTTTTTTTAGCTTGACCTAGGCGCAGGCACAGCTGCCCGCCCTCGCTCCTCTGCCTCTGTTGCTCATCTGCAGTTGCATGACCCCTCCGGAGGTCATCCCGGAGGCGACTCGCCCTCTTGATCATGCCTTGGAATTCTCGGCGTTGATCAGCTCTCTGAATCTGCTCCGAACAAGGCCTGCAATATCTAAGTTTGTCAAAAAACCTGGATGGGATTTAGGAAGTCTCTCTTCCTCCTACAATCCCTCGAATGACTACCCTCTCTCTTGATGAGAAAGGTCTTATTGGGAAATTTACTGGTCTCTCTCCCTCGCCGAAGACTATCCAGAAATGGGTTGAGCGCAACTGGACACACAAAATTAATGGGAAAATCTCAATCAGATTTTGTGGCAGGGGCTATTATACGTTCCATTTTGAGACCAAAGAGGATAAAGATCTCATATTCAGGAATGGCACATACTTCATGGACACTAGATGGATTTATCTAAACAAATGGACTCATGATTTCAACCCGAAACTCGATGTTACCAATGTTGTTCTTGTTTGGGTCCGTCTCCCTCACCTCCCTCTTCACTGCTGGGGAGACGATTCGGTAAGAGCGATTGGTAATGTTGTAGGAAATTTTATTGACAGAAGTGAGCCAAAGGACAGCATGCAAGCCTGTGCAAGAATTTTTGTTGAGGTAGATCTGGGAAAGGGACTTCCAGAGGCGATTAAGCTAAAATTGGACAACTAGACGCATATACAACAACTAGACTACGAACAAATCCCCTTCAAGTGTAAGGTATGCCATGAATACGGTTATTTCACTAATAGATGTGAAAAATTTATTGAAGTTGAAAATACAGATCCTGAAACTCAATGGGAAGTCATTAAAAAGAAAAAACAACGCCAAACTCTAAGATCTCTAGTGCCTCAGTCGTCCACCAGCCCTCTCAATCTGTCAACCCCCCCATTCTCCCACACTTGGAACATTCCTTAACTTCTCTTCATATCCCCAACCCTCCTCTTAATCCTCCCTCAGCTCTCGATCCTCATTTTACCTCCCCCAATCCTTTCTCCTCCCTTGCCTCCTCTGAAGAGGATCCTCCTCAGCCATCCATGCCCTCCCCTCACCCTGACTCCCTTCTTCATCCATCCCCTTCCAATTCATGTCCCCCATATTCTTCATCTGAGCCCTCGTCAGCTTGGATTGTCACCTAGAATGCAACAAAAGAGTAGGGGGCTACTTTGGAAATCCTTAAAAGAACATGCCCAAGAAGAAAACCTTCCAAACACCATCATGATGAAGCAGCATAGAAGGACATTGCTATAGGTACTCAAAACTCAATATAGTCCTACATCGGAGGACCTATAATCAGAGAAACCAATCAACATGAATCGAGAGGGAAGACAGGTTCACAACCTACATTCCTAAAATAATGAAAGTTATCACTTGGAACTACAGGGGACTAAGGCACCCCTCCAAAAACTCTGCCCTAAAAGACCTTCTCAATCAAGAAAAGCCAAACGTAGTCTTCCTTCAAGAAGCAAAACAAGGAGAGACTGAAATGAGAAATATCATTAATAAAATTAGAAACTAGGAGAGAATGGAATCAGAACATTTGGAAGAAGTCTGCATTTGTTAAGACTCATGATTGGATCAAAGTCATACTTCAAAACCAACAAGAGAATATCAAGATTACTGTTTACAACATTTATGGGCCAAAACACTACAGAGATAAAGAAGTTTGCTAGAACGCTATGAAAGCTGACATAGACAGTGAGGAAAATCCTAGTGTCATCATTGCAGGGGATCTAAATCTGATCTTGCACGCCAATGAAAAAAGAGGAGGCAGTTTCAATCCTGACCCTGCAAGAGAAAAGTTGGAATCCATTATGTTTGATCACAATCTGGTGGATATCATCCCCAAAAATCAAAAATTTACTTGGAATAATCGTAGAATTGGGGCTGGAAATATTATGGAGAGGCTTGATCGCTTTCTTGTTGATGTTTCCCTCATCTCTCATTTTCCTGTTGCCTCCTCTTCCATCTTGACTTGTTCTGCCTCTGATCATTATCCTGTCTCCCATACACAAGGAGACCAGTCTTCCTTGGGGCCCCTCCCCTTTCGATATAATCTTCTCTGGTGTGAATTTCTTGAAGCTCGATAGATCGTGGTCACCTCCTCGTTACAACATGTTGAGGACTCCTGTATTCATATTTGGGAATATAAATTGAAAATGGTGTGCATAATGCTCAAAGAATGGGTCAAACTCCATTACGGTGAACCAAAAAAATTAAAAAATGACATTAAGAGAATGCTTGAAATAGTTCAAACTGACATTGAAATCCACGGAGTAAACAAAGAAAATAAGGACCATGAAAAAGAACTCTACTGGAATTAGTATAAAGCTAGCAGTAATAAAGAGGAAAAATGGAGGCTTAAATCTAGAAATATCTGGTTGCAAGTCGCGGAAAAAAAATACCTCTTTTTTCCATAAATAAGCCACATTTAGAGTGTCAAGGAATAACATCACAGAAATCACAGATGATGAAGGATAGAAGCACAAAGGTCAGGAAGCTATTAAAACAGCAGCATACAACCACTACAAAAACATTTTAACCAAGAATGCAAATCCGGAGGATTACAATGATTTTTTGACTTATACCCCCAAGCTGATTACGAAGGAAATCAATGTATCTTTCACCAAGGAAATTAAGGAGGCTGAAATTATTAACACAATTTGGAACCTCCACCCTGACCAATCTTCGGGCCCGGATGGTTTCTCCATAATTTTCTACCGGACCTTTTGGGATGTCATGAAAAAGGACCTCATCAAAATGATCCTTTGAGTTCAAAGAAAAAATAAGGTCGGGGGATTCACTAACTCAACTTTCCTTGCCCTCATCCCCAAAGAAAACCGCCCCTCTTCCTTTTCCAGATTTAGGCCTATCTCCCTTTCCAATTCTTCATACAAAATCATAACCAAAATCTTGGTTACTCGCCTCAAAACCCTTCTCCCGAATCTCATCTCTGAAAAACAAGGAGGTTTCATCTCCCAAAGACAAATAACTGAATCCATCCTTTTGGTCCAAGAAGCCATCCACTATAGCATGATGAGATCTGATAAATGATTTTTCTTGAAACTGGACCTAGCCAATGCATTTGACCAAGTAAGACACTCCCTTCTCTCTGTCCTTCAGAAAATGGGATTTTAAGTAGACTTTATATCTCTTATCGAAATTTGCATATCCAGTACTTGGATATCCCCCTTAATCAATGGAAGACCTAGGAACTACTTCCAATCTTCTCGAGGCCTTAGGCAAGGATTTCCTCTCTCTCCCTTTCTCTTCATTCTTATGGCAGTATCTTTCAACAGGGCTTTGGATCAAAAACACAGAGAAGGGCTAATCACTGGCATCAAATTTAACAATGGAGTCAATAATAAGAATCACTCTCAGTTTGCTGATGATACTCTCTTGATGGTTGGGGCCTCCAACATCATTCCCTAGAGGTTCAAATTTTTTTAATACAAATTCATACATTACTCTGGAGGACAGATAAACTATCAAAAAAGCTGCATTTATGGGTGGAACGCAACTATCAACACTATCCACAACATACCTAAAATGTTTGGGGTTCCCTACCAATGGAACTAGACCCATTTCAACTATATTAGCATGCCTTTCAGTGTTGGACAATTGAATACTGAGGTCTAGAATCTTAGCATTGACAAAATGAAAAAGAAATTCCAACAATGGGGATCCTCTTGGCTCAAAATGGTTGGGTGCATCATCCTCTTAAAATATGTTCTATCTTCCTTGCCTTTGTACCACTTTTCCCTTCTTCAGGCTCCCATCAGCATCGAGCACAAAATAGAAGCTATCTTAAGACACTTCTTATGGCATGGAGGGAAACGTGAGAAGAAGAAATTCAATTTGGTTAAATGGAGACAGGTAACGCAAAATCATGCAAATGGAGGATTAGCAATTCACATTCCTACACTGATGAACATCTCTTTTGGGGGAAAGATTGTATGGTGCCTTATAACGGGACAACAAACTTGGTGGAAGCAAGTGATGGAGTCAAAATACCTCTCCACGTCAAGGCAAAATCTCTTAGAACATATCATTCCTCACATACCTTGCACTAAAATATGGGCTCTCTACCAAAAATCCATTTCTATCATCATCAATAATATCTCCAAAGTCCCTCATGAAGGATGCATTGTAAATATCTAGGAAGATAAAATTATGGGGAAGCCCCCTCTCTCAAACAACCCCAGTACTCTTTGCATTCAAAATTATCTCAGAAGCCATGGGATCAATACATTGGACCAAATTTCCACCTGGGAGGGGAATACCAACTTATGGAAGGGTTGGACCTTCCCACTCATTCCTCCTCTCCTTGAGAATGACCAAAACATTTTGAAAGAAATGCTCCATGGTGTTGCCCCTCTGAACAAAGGTTGTCAAGACAACTTCAGATTGGATCCATCTGGTTCCTATTTTACAATCAAAGCTGGGCATGAGTCCCTTCTCAAAGATCATTATCCAACTCCACCCTGGGCCATATGGAAACAAATCTAGAAATGTGAAGCGCTTCCCAAAGTCAAAATCTTCACTTGGATCCTGCTCAAAGGGATGATCTTTACCTCTGAAAACTTTAAAAAAAAGAGGTATAAGTTGCGCTTCTAGATGTCCCCTCTGCCTTAAGGCTGAAGAGACTGACTTCCATCTATTTGTTGTATGCCCCTTTGCCTCACAGTGTTGGCTTTCTCTAACTGAATTCTCTTGGATTTATCTTGGTGCTATCAGCTCAATCTCGGATTTGATCATAAAATGGAAAAGAACCTACCCTTGGGGAAAAAAAGCAAGTCGGTTACCAAAAGAGTTTGGGATACTCTTCCCTATGGTTTGCTATGGAACATATGGATAGTAAGGAACAAGGTTATCTTTCAAGAGTAGAGACCCTGCACAAGAAAATTCCAGAGCAAGACCTGGAGTCTCACAATTGAGACAATTCTTTCCAAAAACAATAACCATCTAAGCTTTAACAATATGCAATTTGAAGAAAGAATTTTTCTTGGTAAATATCTTGACAATCCTCTGAGGTTTAGAAAAATTCCAGGCAATTGGCTTCCACACAATGAGGAGTGGAAGATTAAACTCAAAGAGAAAGAGTTCATTGAGTGGTTTGACGAGATAAAAAGGCTAGCGCTATTCTTTGATGACACTTCAAAATCAAACCCAGGTATTGCAGGGGCAGGAGGATATATCATTAGGGGAATTTTGAGGTCTAAAATGGGCCTCCTAAGAAAAATGTCCAACAAAAATAAATTTTATAAGAACCAATAGCATTCAAGATGATGATGTCGACCATGGGGGATGATTCACCATTTTTTTAGTAAAAGGGTAAAAAGATTAAAAGATAATAAAATAATAAAACTACTTTCTCAACTCGTATTTTCAACTTATCTCCCAAGGTTTTTACTCAAATTTCGAGCGGGATTACTCGTTGGATGAAAAATTTAATTCCTCATCCAAGGAGTACCCATGTTACATACTTTCGATGGACCCTGCTACACAAAAGATGAGAAATACATAATAAAAAAATGTGATTGCAATCACATTTTTCATGTATTTATCATTTTTTGAGTAGTAGAACCAATCGAAAGTATGCAACATGGGTACTCGAATGAGGAATTAAATTTTACATCCAATGAGTACTCCCGCTCGAAATTTGAGTAAACACTTTGGGAGATAAGTTGAAAATATGATTTGAAAAAGTATTTTTTTCTTTTTTCCCTCTAAATTTTGATGATGTAATCAAGTCTTATTTTATTATTTCCACTAGTATTTTATAATTTCTTTATGAAGCCCATTTTACACCTCAAAATTCCCCTAATGAATGGATGAACAAGGTTGCATCATGGCCACCTATGAATGGGGGTTGGGTTGTTTGTCCAATAACAGAGCTGAAGCCTATGCACTGTTGAAAGGTCTCGAGATTATTAAGACACTCAAAATGGGAAAAGTCATGATATTCGGTGACTCAACAATCATCATAAGAATGATGAATAATTCTATGCAGACTCCCAATATAGCTCTCAGCAGGCTAATTGATAGATGTTGCACCCTGTGTAAGGAAACATAAGACATCTCCTTCTTCCACATTCTCAAAAAAAACAACAAAAAATCAGACATTTTGGAACATAATGCTTGTAAGAGACCAACCGGTCAACATTTTCTTCAAGGAGCCACTTCCTTTTCTCCTATGCCATGATTTCCTCTCTTATCATTATCTATTCCTATCCGAATCTCTCCCTTCTCATCACTCTGTCAAGACAGGTCTAATCTTATCATTCATTCCTCAACGATCTACCCATGATTTTATTCCCTCGAGCTTTTCATCATGCATCGCTTCAAAACGTCGATTGTGATTGTGCGATCACACTTTGCTGCCATTCCTATCCCCTTCCCATCGATCGCATCACAATTCGCCCATTTCTCCTCTTTCATCTTCCCTTTAAGTATTTCTGCCTCTTTTTTCCGATAGTGATTTTGCAATCGCGCTCCACCTCTGTTAAGTCTCTCATCGCTACTCAATCTTCGCCCTATTTTCCATTTTTTGTTAAAAACTGCCACTATTTTTTCTGACTGCAATTATGCGATATCACACATTGCAGTTCGCTCTCATTCCCTTTTTCGCTTATCACACTTCGTGGCTCTTTCCACTTCGGAGTTCACACTCTTTTCATTTTTCACCTATCGCTCTTCGTGACTCTTTCCTTTTCGCACTTTGCGGCTCATTACCTTTTCGCATATCGCACTTCGCAGCTCTTTCCACTTCGCAGTTCACACTCAATACCTTTTTCGCTTATCGCACTTCGCAGCTCTTTCCACTTCGCAGTTCACACTCTTTACCTTTTTTGCTTTTCACTCTTCGCAACTCTTTCCTTTTCACACTTCATGACTCTTTCCATTTCCTTTTTGTAGTTCACAACTCACATTTGTTTCGCCCTTCGCGTCTCTTTCCTCTTCTCTCTTCACTTCCCTTCACATTTCGCTTTTCGTTGTTCTCATTCCTTTCCCTTTGCACTTCACTTTTCGCCGCTCTTACACTTTTATTTTCTCTCTTCCTCCCATTTTACCTTCGTTCTCTTTGCTACATTTTCCCTGAACCTCCCTCTCCATCGTCCCTTCATCTCTCCATTTTACCCTTTTATGTTCCCTCCCCCTCTTTTTTCAGCACTTCATTTTCTGCAGTAGTGTTTTCGCCCCGACCCTTCATTCAAGCAGTCATGAGAAACGAAAACTTCCTCTTCTGTGCCGAGGTGGAGCTAATCAGAGGAAAATTGAAGCTTATGGAACAAAAACATCAAGTGGACAGAGGACAACTGAAGCCTCTACTTTTTCATTATCAGGTGCAATCTTTTAAAGAGTAGTGGAGCAACTCATCTAACCGATGTGCCCACATGAAAGAGTCAATGCAGATTCAAAAATACATGCTTAAAAAGAGATCAGTGCCAAGTTCTATTCCAAACAATGTTGCCATGGTCAAGCCGGGAGAAAATTAAGACAACACTGACTAATCCGCATTCCTTCAACCTACTCCTTAGATTACGTCTTTTAAATTTTCTTTTATGATCTCTCAGTTTGTTAGAATATATCAGGATTTTTTCATGCAGTATAGTAGTAATAGTAGTCACAAAGGAGGTTCAGTATTTTTCCACTTAACCCCTCTAGGATACTCCTCTCCAAAACTCGAATGTATCAGGGAATTCTTTCCCCTCTTTTTGGAATACTAAATAGCAACCAATTCATTTAAATATATATATATATATATATATATATATATATATATATATATTTAGAATGTATCTTCTCTCTAACAAAATGAAATTAAACATCAACCTGTTTTGTTATTGCATGATAAAATGGATTATTAGCCAACCTTATTGAACTCTGGTTATCACGTATGATCAATGTAGCTTTTTGTTGTTCTTCTCCAAGATCTTGAAGAAATCTCCTCAGCCAAACAACTTCAAAAGTTGTTTCACACAAAGCTCTGTACTCTGCCTCAGTGGATGATAAAGATATAGTAGGTTGCCACTTACTACTCCATGAAACTATCCTAGATCCAATGCTACAAACATAACCTGTAGTAGATATCCTATCATTTGTATTACCATCCCAATCTGAATTTAAATAGCCAATAAACTCAACATGAAAAGAATTAAAATACTTAATACCAAAACTAATTGTTCCTTTAAGATACCTGAGTACATCTTTCGCTGCTTGTGAATGTCTTTCTAGAAGTCTTTCCATAAACTGACTTAAAACACTAGCACAATCTGTTATGCCAGGTTTGGTTGTAGTAAGATAATTCAATCTTCCCACCAATGGTATATACATTGTACCACCTACCTCCTTTGATCAATCATCACTGTGAAGTTTCACATTCCATTTCATTTGAACAAAACCAACTTTACATTGATCAATTTTAAACTTCTTAAGAAATTCTCTGACATACTTACGCTGAAAAATAAAATTTTAACCAACATCTCTCCAAACTTCAAGACCTAGACATTAATGTAATTCTCCAAGATATTTAATCGCATTAACTGGTTAACCAAAATTCCTTATAATAATTAAATCATCAACATACAAGGAAATCAATACAACATGCCCCCTTTAAATCAAATTTTGTATACACATTTGGTTCACTTTGGCTCCTCATAAAACCCTATTGAGGAAAGAAGGAATCTATCTTCTCATACCACGACCTGGGTGTCTGCTTCATCCCATACAAATATTTCTTTAATTTACAGACTATATGTTCTTGACCATTTTTCACAAACCCTCCTGGTTGAATTTAAGACAAACCTCCTCCTTTATCTCACCATTCAAAAATGTATAATTTACATCTAATTGGTGAGTGTTCTAATGGTTCTTTTTAGCTAATGAACTTAAAAATCTAATAGTGTTCAACTTAGCTACAGGTGAAATGTTTCTATATAATCAATGCCCTCTTTTTGTGAGTACCCTTTTTCCACCAATATGTAGGAATTTACAAGGTAAGTTCCTTAGATCAAACACCAAAGGTCACCCCTCAAAAACATATCACAAATCAGTACACCAGTATATCACGTGGTTAAAACCCTTGAAGAGGGAAACAGTCCATGACCTGAGCCAACGTGGCCACTTCAGGCAATTTATTAATATAAAAAGAAAAGTTACATATGTTTCTCTCATAAATGGTTACCGAAAAAATGACCCTCCATTCTCTTTAAATAGAGATCATGGACCAATCGAGTGTTAAGCCACGGATCAAGTGTCGTTAATACTAAGGAGAGAGTGAACCGTCAGATCATTACAAATCGTGACAGTCGGATTATAAGTTACAAATGTACATACTAAATAAACACACTTTACCTAACTCTACACTAGACCAAGTTATACTTAACTATTTCCTATGTGTCGGAATATTATAACATCCCCCCTTAAGAACAACTTGGGATAGGATTGAAGGATTTCCAAAGGTGACACAAAAGGAGCCTATTTCCTATGTGTTGAAATATCCTACAATTCCCCCTTAAGAACAACTTGGGATAGGATTGAAGGATTTACAAAGGTGACACAATAGGAGAAGGAAGGAGGCATTAGAGCCTATCCCCCCTTAATGATAATTTTCCTGAAATCCAAGCATGGATCAAAGTTTGGTAAACTTCGCTTCTGTGAGAGCCTTTGTAAAGATATCGACAACTTGATCATTGGTTTTACAATAATTTACTTCAAGAACACGATCATGAACGAGATTTCTGATGATGTGTATATGAAGTTGAATGTGTTTCATACGCTGATGTTGAACTGGATCTTTGCATAGCTGAATGACACTCTGATTATCACACCAAAGTGTAATTGGATGTTGATGATGAAGACGGAATTCAAACAGGATATGAAGAAGCCACAGGGCTTCCTTGCTAGCTTCAATGGCACCATGATACTCTGATTCTGTCGAAGAAAGAGAGATGGCACTTTATTTCTTACCATACCAAGTAATAGGTCCTGAACCAAGAGTGAATACATATCCTGCAATAGACTTTCTATCATCAGGGTCACCAGCCCAATCAGAATCAGTGAAACCAATCAACAATGGAGATGTTCCTGCACTGTAATGAATCCCAAACTGAACGGTACCTCAAACATATCGAAGTATTATTTTAGCTTCTTTCCAGTGACTTTCATGAGGTTGGTGAATAAACCGAGAAACAAGACCAACGACAAAGGAAAGGTCAGGATGGGTATTGGTTAGATACAAAAGTTTACCAACAAGTTGATGGTATAAGGTAGCATCAACTTCAGGGGTAGTGCAAGTGACTGAAATCTTGACTCCAGACTGAAAGGGAGAAGGGGTTGGCTTACAGTATTCCATGTGAAAGTGGCATAGAATATCACATGCATACTTGGACTGAGAAAGGGTAATACCTTCTTTGGATTGCAAGACTTGAAGACCAAGGAAATAATGCAAGTGTCCTAACTCTGTCATTTCAAACTTCTTTTTGAGGCTAGAATTCACATGGTTTATATGGTTGGGATCACTACCAGTAAGGATAAGATCATCAACATTAAGAACAAGGATGGTGAAGGACTTACCCACTTTCTTGGTGTAGACAGTGTTGTTAGAATGACACCTATAAAAGCCATTATCTAATAAAAATATATCCATTGTGGCATACCAAGCTTGAGGATCTTGTTTGAGACCATAAAGAGACTTCCTAAGGTGACAAACAAGGCTAGAGTTGTTTTGGATAAAGCCAAGGGGTTGTTCCATGAAGATTTATTCATGCAAATCTCCATGTAAGAAGGCGGATTTAACATCCATCTGATGGAGTTCCCATTTGAAGGAGGCAACAAGGGAAAGAACAAGGCGGATAGAATTCAGTTTGGAAACAGGGGAGAAGGTTTCAGTATAGTCAATGCCTTCAACTTGTGAAAATCCTTTGGCAACAAGATGAGCTTTATGTCTATCCACTTTTCTATCTGGTCCAAACTTTTTTTTGTAAACCCATCTACATCTGCCAAGTTTTCTTCCTTTTGGAAGAGGAACAAGATCCCAAGTATCGTTTTCCAATAAGGAACGCTATTCTTCATTCATAGCATCATCCTAATCTGGATGACCGGAAGCTTCTTCAAAGGTGTCTGGATCAGGATTTTCTGGAACTTGAACCAATAAGGAAGAGGCTATTTCAAACTGAAAACATGTATGTCGTCGATCTGCAGTGTCACCTGCAAGAGAACCTGCTGCATCTTGAGTAGAGCAGACCCATCTTGGAAGCTGTGGAGCAGAAGGAATATCTTCAAGAGGTGGAGGAGGATTTTCATCCTCTCTCTCATCATCTGAACTAGAAGGAATTCTATCAAAAATAGAATAGATGGAGAGAGGTGGTGCATATGTCGAATCAAGCTCGCAAGCCAAAGGTGGCACACCTGTCGAACTAGGCTCGAAAGCCGATATATTTTCATCAAATTTTACATCTCTTCTAATGATTATATTTTTGGATTTTGGTTGAATAAGTCTATATCCTTTGACATCTTCATAATATCCAATAAAAATGCATTTTTCACTCTTAGGTTCTAAGGCTTTATGTTTTGCATCTGAATGTGGGCCCAAGCATCACTTCCAAAAACATGAAAGTGACTTACATCTGGTTTGATTGAGCTCCAGGCTTCTTCTAGAGTTATATTCCTTAAAACCTTAGTAGGAGTATGATTTACTATGTAATTTGCACAGTTAATTGCTTCTACCCAAAAATTGATACTAAGCCCTTTAGATTGAAGCATACAATTAGCCATTTCTTTTAAGGTTCGATTCTTCCTTTCAGCTACACCATTTTGTTGTGGAGTATATGGAACAGTATGTTGCAATTGAATGCCATGATCAGTGTAGAAGTTGATAAATTTTTTGTTAACATATTCTCCTCCATTGTCTGATCTTAACTTAAGAATTTGATGTCTATATTTTTTCTCAACAAAGGCCTTAAAGGCCAAGAGCATGTTAAAAACTTCACTCTTTGTTTTAATAAGTATACCCAAGTGGGTCTGGAAAAATCATCAATGAAATTTAAGAAGTAATTGCAACCAGAGAAAGAAACAACAGGAAGTGGACCACATAAATCACTGTGCACAAGCTGCAAAGGGGTTGAAGCGTTCCAAGAGGCACGTTTGTCAAAACTATCCCAATGATGTTTTCCGAGTACACATTCGGAGCAAATACCATCTCGGCAAGATACCATAGGAAGACCTGTCACCATATTTTCTTTACATAGAGTTTGAAGAGAGCGATAGTTTAAGTGACCAAATCGCTCATGCCAAATTTTGCTCACTTCATCATTATGAGCAACAAAAATGGAGGGAAGACATGATGACCCAAAGTTGTCAAACTTATACAACCTTGTGGAATCATCAAAAATGCTAGTAGCTAAAATATTTCTAGGATCTTTGATGTCCTTGATTACAACATCATTAGGTGAGAATTATAGTATTTTCCGTTCACCTGAATGAGTTATCTGATAAACAGATAGAAGGTTGCATGACAAGGTAGGAACACATATTACATCATTAAACTGACCATTATCTAGATGAATGGTTCCAAATCCTACAACAATAAGAGATCTATCTTCACCAACATAAATATGTTTCGTGTTACAATCATTTAAAGAAGAAAACATGGCTTTATTTTTGGTCATGTGGTAAGAAGCTCCAGAATCAATGAGCCACTCATGAGAATGAGAAAATAAGATACATTTAATGCATAACCATATGCTTGACAACCACAAGCAGAAAGTGCCAATCTTGAAGATGAAGTTGAAGAGGTCTCCAAATTGATGCGGTGCTTCTTCATTGATGCTTCCAAGGATTCCATCTTTTTAAAACATATGGACTCTACATGGCCATCACGATTACAAAAGTTTCAATGTCTCTCTGTTTTCTTCCCTTTGTTTTGAGTTTCCTTATCAGTTTGGCGAGTTTCTTATTCAGTTTGTAGCCGAAATTGCTTAGGACTCTTGTTTGGTTTAGTACCATACCTTTTAGGATACTTCTTCTTGGGATTCTTTTGATATGGTTGTTGTTGGGTTGCTCAAGCTTTCTTAGAAGCGTTTCCAGAAGTGATAAGACCAAGGTGTAAGAGTTTTTCTTGTTCTCTTATCAAAGAATAAAAAAAGGCAACAAAAGAGGGGTTCTTGTAGGTTGTTCCTTGAGAAATGATGGCTTCTCTAGTGGAATGTAAGGTGGAAACAAATATAGAGTATCTAGGGCCAAGCTTAGAAAGAATGGAATAGATGAGGCTACCATATTCCTTTTTGACCTTACAACCTTCTAAAAGAAGTCTAAGGGTCTTGAATTTTGACAAAAAATCTTCAATAGAGGAGAAATTATTGGGGTCCAAAGTAAGAAACTCATTTTCAAGCTGGTGGGCCTTGATTTGATTTTGAATGCCAAAACCAGTATTTAGCTTTTTCAGGGCTTCATTAGCGGTGTCAATTTCAAGGATATGAAATCGAAGATCTTGAGCAATGGACATTCCTATCAACCCTCGTGCTTGATCTTGTTTATTTTTTCATTTAGCATCTTTATCTCGATCGGTAGGTTTAGTTTCTTGTCCTAGGGCTATTCTATAAAGCCCTTTACTTCTAAGTAAATCTACCATGTGAGGTAGCCATTGGAAATAATTGGTGTTGCTTAGAATAATTAGGCAAGCACTTCCCATTTTTAAAAAACTGAAGCTGAAAAGGGCTAAAGCTAACTGCTCCAATGGAAAGATCTCGAAAAATTAGGCCGATTAAAAAAAACCAGCTCAAAAAATGGCTTCCAGATAAAGAAGTTATGCCCTTTTGAAAAAACTGAGTTGTAGATGCTGAATAGTTACGGGAACGATTGAAATTTGATGATGAAGTTCTACATTTTAAAAAAAAATCACGCCCCTTCAACAAAAACATTTTTAGAAAAAGAAGCTTGAGAAAGAGACTTGAACCCAAGACCTCTATTCTCATAAGCTAACTTTGCACCAAGTGAGATAGTAAAAGGATTCTGTAATTGTTTGAAAGGAGGAAGGGTTTTTTTTTTTTTTCTACTCTTCGGTGTGCGTGCTTTTTCCAAAAAATGACAAAAATCCAAGCACAAAAAAAAGAAATTCAAGCCTTACGACATAACGTTAGATTTTTGCTTAGCCTTATCGACAACTATCTTTTTTTCCGCTATTTCTAATTTCCCGAGATCACATAAAGACGTGGGGAAAGAGCATACGTAGCAAAAAAAATCCCCTCTTCCTATTTCTGATTTGTCGAGATCGCACATAGCACAGAGAAAACAGCATACACAAACAAGAGGGTATAGATCCAGAAAAAAAAATACAAAAAATATAAAAGGAAATAAACAGAGGGAACCGAAATAAGCAGAACGATTAATAAATAAAACTGCAAAAAAAATACTTTATACCTCCAGATCTTAAATGACAACTTGGGCAACCAGAAACCTTTTCGTATGAAACAAAAGGGGTTCCTCACTGTAACAGATTCTCTAGACACAGAAGAGTCATTCTCCAAGCCAAAAAGGGTTCAAAAATAGTAGATCTAGAAAACGACAGTCACATGTAGTCAAACCGGCTTTGGATTTGGATCAACAATGGTTGTGGCCCTCAAAATAGCTCTGATACCATGTAGGAATTTATAGGGTAAGTTCCTTAGATCAAACACCACAGGTCACCGCTCACAAACATATCAAAAATCAGCACATGATTATATCACATGGTTAAAACCCTCAAAGTGGGAAACAGTCCACGACCTGAGCCAACGTGGCCACTTCAGGAAATTTATTAATATAAAAGGAAAATTTACATATGTTTATCTCATAAACGGTTACTGAAAAAATGACCCTCCATGCTCTTTAAATAGAGATCATGGACCAATCAAGTGTTAAGCCACGGATCAAGTGTCGTTAATACTGAGGAGAGAGTGGACTATCGGATCGCTACAAATCGTGACCGTTGGATTATAAGTTACAAATGTACATAGTAAAGAAACACACTTTACCTAACTCTACATTAGATCAAGTTATACTTAACTATTTCCTATGTGTCAGAATATCCTAACATCCCCCCTTAAGAACAACTTGGGATAGGATTGAAGGCTTTACAAAGGTGACACAAAAGGAGCATATTTCCTATGTGTCAAAATATCCTAACACAATATGGCCTTGTATTTATCTATACTACCATTTGCTTTAAATTTGGGTTTGTAGAACCATTTACATCTTACGGTCTCTTTACCTTTAGGTCATTCAGTCAATTCCCAGGTTTTGTTTTTCATTATAGAGTCATATTCTTCCTTCATTACTTTTCTCCACTCTTCATGTTCATTAGCTTCATTAAAATGCATGGGTTCTATGACATTTAAACCACTACACATCAGGGCATGATCCTTATTGATTCAAACTTATGTAGGAATGTAATTAAATTACAGAAATAAACATAAACATAGAGATGCAGCAGGAATAACACTTCATTTCATTGATATCAAATACTGAAAAATGCTTACAGACAGAATGGAAAATAAACTAGCTCAGGCGATGGTAGCTTATCTCTGAGAAGTGATGTGTTGGCTACATGCCTCTGAACTATGTTACAATGAGGCTCAAGGGCCTTTTTAATATTGAAAAATAAGTGAAAACCCTAAACAACCAAAACGCTAACCCGAGGGGATGTAATACCAAGAGTTTATGGGCCTCGTTGGGGTTAGTGGGCAGCCAACTTCCCAGGGTCGTAACTTGGTCATATTATCTCCATCTGGAGTGTATGATACCTCGTTGGAAATATATATTTTAGGAATACAAGTTTGCCTCAATCCCGTGCTTATGGCTACGAGAATGCAGCATGCCTAAAAAAACACTGTTTAGGGGGTCAAAACTGCTCCGGAAGTTCAGGACCCGAAAAAATGCTAAAAATAGTAAATAAGAAAATTAATCAAACTGACTAGGTGGAATAGGTTGGTGGCCACCGATATCCCCTTGGATCATTCCTCCCCCATTAGGAATAAATTCTCCCCATTGCGTGTAGAGTCTCCATGAGGTGGGAAAATTTCTGTTGAACCTAGTCCCTTGTGAACCACTTTCCTTGGTGAAGGAGTTGGCCTAATTTGACAACTCGGTATAGATGGATCCTTTGCTGGCGAGTGTTCGTGATCTATGTGTCCAATATCCAATAAGTTGTGGCTTTTTCCATGCAGTCTAGGTTTAACTCTGTTGGTGTGAGTTGTTCTTTCATGTCAACTGCGTCCAGTAGAGGTGGAAAATAGGGCTGAAGGCGGTCCATATTGAAAACTGGGTGTAGACCAAGGAATGGTGGAATACTGAGCTCGAATAAATTGCCCCCTACAATATTGGTGATGGTGTATGGTCCATATCAAAGTAGGGGAAGCTTGTGGTGGGGTACAGCGAGGCGTTCCTTCTGCAAATTTAGCCACACTTTTTCACCCACCTGGAAGTTGTGTGGCACCCGATGTTGAACATGTTGCTGCTTGTACTTAGCATTGGCTCTGTCCAATATGTCATGAACCTATTGGTGGATGTGTTGAATGCACTTAATTAAGCTATTCGCATTGTCATCTTCAGACTAAACATGAGCTGAATCTATTTGAGTAGCCACAAATTGCATGGCTACATCAATGGGACATAGTGGCTGGAATCCCAAGCCCACCTGAAATGGGTTGTGGCTGGTTGAATTGTGGAGAGCCTAGTTATATTTGTGTTGTACATAGGGGCGGCTATCATCCCATGTGTGTGGATGCTTTGAGTTGTACATGAAAATAATGTGTACGATCATCCTGTTGACGACCTCTGTTTGTCCATCGGTTTTGGGATGTAAAGTTGTGGACTTGGTGAGCTTGGTGTCTAGCATCGACCAAAGGTTGGACAAAAATGTACTGGGAACCTGCTGTCTCGATCTGAAATGATAGACTATGGGATCCCAAAGTGTACCCACACTCATTCAAGGAAGATTTTAGTAGTGGCTTCTACTATGATATTCTTCTTGCAAGCCACCATAATGGCCATCTTCAAGAATCTATCGACAACGACAAAAAAACAGTTGTTTCCATGCTTAGTATAAGGAAGGCCCAACATGTAATCCATGGAGATGGATTCCCAAAGTCAACTAGGGTTAGGAAGTGGAGTATAGATGCCTTGCTTCTTTATGGTAAGCGTGGCAATGACGCATACACTGCAAGATCTTTATACTCATTGACATCCTGTAGAAGGTTCAAACAATAGAAATACTTCTGCAGTACTGCCACTATTTGCTCGACCCTGAAATGCCCAGCGACCTAACTGTAGTGAGCTTCCAAACCATATTGGAACACTCGCTTGAAGGAACAAAAAGGTGCCCCAGGTGACATAGCAGTGCATCCTAGAGGTGAAAATTTAGAACTTGCTTACCCTCCAAGAGTGTCTTGTATGTGTGGCTAAATTCTGGATTGCTTCTATAGAGAAGCGGCCAATTGGAAGTCTCGTGCCCACAAGAGTTGAGAACGGTGGTTAGCGCCACGATCAGTGGTCCACTGAGGTAATTTGAAACATTAATGGTGTTGCCCTTCTTGTACTTGATGTTCAAATGAAACTATTGTAGGTATGTGGATCACTTCTGATGGTGATCGTTCTGTAACTTCCCTTGTGTCTGTATGAATGGCATGGGTCAATGGTATGTGTGGATGATTGTTTCCTTCCCCAAAATGTAATGCTTCCATTGTCGGAAATCCTGCACGATCGAATACATCTCTTCGTCATAAGTGGGATACTTTCAGACTGTGTCGGAAAGTGTCTCACTGTGATATGCCACTGGATGCCCCTATTGAGTAAGAGCTGCCCCAATAGCATAGTCAGACGCATCTGTCTCGATCTAAAATGGTTGTTGCAAGTATAGTAATGTGAGCACTAGTGTAGAGAAGAGGCAATGTTTCAACTCTATGATTGCCTTCTGTTGAGATTTAGACCAAAAGAATTTTTCCTTCCCTCCTCCCTTGGTGACATAAATCAAGGGCCAAGTGGTATGAGAAAATCCCAACATGAACCTGTGGTAGAAATTGGCTAGACCTAGAAAGCTTCAGAGCTTTGTTAAAGTGGTTAGGGTTGACCAATCCCGAATGACTTGGATCTTGGCTCGATCCACATGCAACCCCCGCTCATCAATAATGTATCCCAGATACTGAACCTGGGTTAAGCCAAAAGTGCACTTCTCCAAATTGGCACACAACTTGTGTTGTCGTAGTGCTTGGAGGACCTGTCGGATGTGGTGGAGGTGCTCTTCCCAAGTCTGGATAAAGATCAAGATGTAATCTAATTACACCACCACAAATTAGTTGGTGAATGGCCGCAAGACGTTGTCCATCAGTCACATGAAGGTTACGGGAGCATTCATCAACACAAAAGGCACGACAAGTCATTCGAAGAGGTCGTCCTTGGCTTTGAAGGTAGTCTTCCACACATCGAAGGGTTCGATTGGTACCTAGTGATACCTGAAATTCAAGTCAATCTTGCTGAAATATTTGGGCCCCTTGATCTGGTCTAAGAGGTCATCGATCAGTGGGATTGGATACCTATTTGAGACAATGAGCTTATTTAGTGCCTGATATTCAATACAATGTCTCTAGGTGTCGTCCTTATTCTGTACCAACATGATCAGGCTCCCACAGGGTGAGGATCTTGGCCTAATGTGCCATTTCTACAACAACTCTTAGATATGCCTCTTGATTTCATCATTTTCCAAAATAGAGCGTGGATAAATCTTCCCATGAGGTAGCAACGTGCTTGGGGTTAGATCAATGGAGTGCTTGACCTGACAGTGTATAGGAAGCCCTGTGGGTGAGGATAAAATTTCCTTGCATTTGTCCATGACTTTGTCAATATGCCTTTTTCGCACAGGGGCGCCCTATTTGGAGGTTGCAGTCACAATCTTCTTCTTTCCCTGTGGGCGAATCATAATGAAAAAATATTTCCTGTTTTGGGAAAGAATCTTACTGCATTGCTTGGCAGTAATCAGAGAGATGGCAGAAGGCGGTACTAACTTTGGTATCTTGTACAACTTATTTCCTAAAGTAATAATAACAAAACTAGGCCTAGAATCATACACAACATGTCGCTTCCACAATTATGGTTGGAATATTAATACATAAAAAACTTCAACAGGAGAAATATCACACTGTACCTCATCCGTGAATGGCTTGATGCTATAGGGAAGGAGACACTGCTGGCTAACGCAAAGATATCTTCCTTGGTGAAGCCACCCGAAGGTATATGACTGTGGGTGTGCTGTGGTTGGTAGGTCGAGCCTCTTCACAACCTCTACTAAAATGAGTTTCTTTTGGCTTCATGTTATCGACAATTAATTGCAGTGGAGAATCCTTCACCCACATCTGGGAATGGAAGAGGTGTTCCCCCTCCTCTGGATCTTTCAGTTCCTCCTTTTGCATCTTGGTGGTGGCAACGGTGGCACTAGGTTTCACATCAATTATTTCCTTCCCTTTTTCATTCCCCTTGTCCGGTGCTGACTCAGAATCAGAACATGCATCTGATTCGGATGCCTTCAGCTCAGGCACCAACGATTGTTTTGGCCGACACTCACTTGTGTTGTGAGTGGAGCTTTTATGAAATTCACACCACTTCCCCATGTCCTTCTTTGGCTTTATGGTGTTTTTCTTCTCTTGCTGCTTCGGTGGGTTGTCCTGAGTCACCCCGCTTTGGATTTTCCCCTTGTTTTTCAGTTTGGGGGTGCCTTTCCCTGGATTTGGATTCACGGATCCAAAGTCTCGATTCTTCTACTTAAATTTCTTCTCAATCTTGGAGACATATCGATAAGTTGTGCCAAGTGAGGTAATGTCGAGGAACTCCATTTCCTCCTAAATTTGTATGTGCAAACAGTTGTGGTACTTGAGCACAAAGTGTTTCTCCAAATCTATAATACCCAACTTTGTGCACAGGGTATGGAAAAAATTTGTCGGCTCGTGCATAGCATGATCCCTTTGTTGTCACAACATGGTCCATTGGATTTACTTGTCCTCATAGCTCCCCATGGGGTAATATTGTTCATTGATGCCATCTCGAAATAGATTCCAAGTGGGTGCGGCTGAAAAAAGTGATTGTTCTTCCTCATCCCTATGTTCACAGTAAGTTTCCCACCAAGCTTTGACATGGGGGGTGACTTTAAGGAGTGCAAAAGTAATATTTTCTTGATCGGGGAAGTCATGGACCGAAAAATACCCTTGCAGCAAATTCAACCATCTATCTATGACGTCTGTATCTGTTACACAACATTTTGTCACTGTCCCTGCAATCCCCATCTCGCACATTGGAGCGCCATTTCTGTGACTAATAAGAAGTGTCATGCCTTGCAAAGACCATCATTGCATCTCTTTACATGAGAGAAATATTGCTTCTGCTAACAATTCCCTGAGCAGAGCTTCAGAAACCCCTGTTTTTCCCTTGGCGCGAGTAGCCAATTTTTCCCTCACGCCAATGAGAAAGATTAACGCTCGGCCCTGCGCTAATTGGCGCTCTGTCCCAGTTAGCCACCCATGCCGAGATATTTATGGAATTTTTTTTTTAAAATAGAGGTGGAGCTTCCACTCTAATAACTTCGAGGATGAGTCATTGGGAGTGGTTGGACTGAATAACCGCAGAATCCCTCCTTTAGTTTAGGGTTTCCACCTCTTGTGGGAACCTCCTAAAGGATAGGCCTCCCTTCCACCTTTGTAGGGATCCCAACCTCCTCCTTTTCCTCTATAAAAAGAAGCTATCTCTCCTTGCATAAGCTATCTGAACATGGATAATTGAGTATACTATAGTTGAATTGTTGAAGAGATAGGACAAGAAGGAACTTCGTTGAGAGAGCTTAAGTCCATGCCCTCATCTCATTCGAATCCCTAGTGGAGTTGCCAATTTGTTAAGCAGGTAAATCCTCTCTATAGACAGAGATGATCCCTCTAGCACTAGAGTGGTTCTAGAAACAAAGAGACATGCTAGAGTGTAGGTTCCTAATTACTAAATGAAAAGAGGACATGATAGATCGACCTATTTGGAGTCCAACGCTGTCGTCGCGGCTGTAGTGGTGGTGACCTCTTGCTCCTGTCTCGGCAAGTCAAAATCCTTGTGCAATCATGCTTGGATACCTGCACACAGATCAACAAACAAGAATAGCATATGACATAATAACTTCATTCACAATTACTATCCAGTCAAAGAGGGCTAAGCATATTGCATTAAACAAATGACATAATGCAAAATAGGAACCAAACAATAGTCACGTATATGTATTGATGGAAGGAAGAGTTACAACCAAAGCTTTGATGTTGTAGTCTCCTCCAGCGGGGTTCAGCCGAAGCACGTCTCAGATTCTCGTCAGGGGATTCGGACCAGATGAGGGCATGGGCTTAAGCTCTCTCAACGAAGTTCCTTCTTGTTCTATCTCTTCAAAAATTCAGCTATAGTATACTCAATTCTCCATGTTCAGCTAGCTTATGCAAGGAGAAATAACTTTTTTTTATAGAGGAAAAGGAGGAGGTTGGGATCCCTACAAAGGTGGAAGGGAGGCCTATCCTTTAGGAGGTTCCCACAAGAGGTGGAAACCATAAACAAAACGAGGGAGTTCGTGGTTATTCAGTCCAACCTCTCCCAATGACTCATCCTTGAAGTTTTTAGAGTGGAATCTATGCCTCTATTTTTTAAAAAAATTCCATAAACAACTCAGCGCGGGTGGCTAATTGGGACAGAGTGCCAACTGTCGCAGGGCCCAGTGTTAATCTTCCTCATTGGCGCGAGGGAAGAACTAACTACTCATGCCAAGGAAAAAACATGGGTTTCTAAAGCCTCTGCTCAGGGAATTGTCAACAAAAGGAATATTGTTGTCATGTAAAGGGATGCAATGATGGTCTTTGCAAGGCATGACACTTCTTATTAGTCATAGAAATGACCCTCCAATGTGCGAGATGGGGATTACAGAGACAGTGACAAAATGTTGTGTAACAGATGCCCCTTAAAGCATGTGGTCTGAGGGAGAGGGAGGGGCGAAATGCTTTACGAGAACGCGTTCGAACTAAACACCACTGTCGGAAAACCTGCAATTACAAATACAACTGAAATCTCTGATACATGAACATGTGATATGGGCACAACCATCCATAATAGAGTGCATAAAAACTGATATCCAAGGTATGGACGTAGTCATCCAGCAGTAAGGATCAACAAATAGACTTAGGCATGGTCGCAGCCATCCAATCAAAAGAGTCATGCAATAAGTCATGATAATCCACAAGATCCCATAGCTTGGATTTTATCAGACAAAACCTAGGTTCTTGCACTCCATCTCGAACGAACAATTACAAATTCAAGCATACGAATATATGAGCTGAAGTTGAACATGCAATAAAATCGTCTGATTACCAGCCAATGATGAAAGCTATTAAAAGACGCGAGGGAAACCACCAATAATGATAATGGCCCTCAAGGTACAGGAGGTACAATCCACGGAATGTGAATAGTGATCTGACATTGACCACCCACAAAATCACTCGATCGAAGGCCAATTATGTGGACCTTGCGTAGAATGCAAAGAACCTGCCATTCAGGCATGCAAGCTCCAAGGTAGTGGAAGGGAGTCTCTAGATCAGATTCCTGGATAATGAGCTGAAGTCGATAGGAAGTGACCTGGTCGAAGGAGGGCCATAATGTTTCCCACATCATCAACACGAGATATAGGAACATGATGATAGTGAATTAGGACCAACAGAGAATCAGAGGGAGGTTGAAAAATGCAGAGGTAAACTTCTCTTAAACATATCAGCAACACGACATTGGATTTGGCAGTATTTGACATCAAGGGATCTGAGGTCATGATGACGTGGCAAAGAGAAAATCAGAGGTCAAACATGGAGGCAAAAATGACGAAATGAGATGTCCCCAACCCGACATGAATGCAGGCAAGTGCCATGTTCAAGAGCGACATACTGCCAACATAACTAAAAATTGGTTTCATTTTCCCCCACCATTTTTGGCGAGTACCCCAATTATTTTTTTAAAACAAGCTTGAAGGGGATAGCATATGCTTGCAATGTAAGTTTGTCCTTCAGAAAAATCCAACCTAGTAAATTTTACGAGCCCTAGGAAGGAGGAACTCGGGTAACATCATGGTGACGATTTCCGATGTCATCAGGGTTTAATGTGTGTGACAAAGGGAGAACTCGGCATATTTTCATGTTTAGGGAGTTTGAAAAGAATCAGAAAAGGAAACTCCAGCATGTCCCTTTTCGTAAATAGTCCCTCGGATCCAGAAATGTAGAAAAAAATATCGGAGATAACCTCTTAGTTGTGATAGGCTAAGGTATTCCTTTTTCGTAAATAATCTATCCCAACCTGAAAAAGGGGTAAACGTATACTGGGTAGATATCGTTTCGTAGCCATTTAACGAGTTCAAAATGATAAGAGTCTTGGCAGTATTTTCAATTTTTGAGAGTCAGAAAAGAGTTGAAAGATGACTCCTCCTGGAGGAACGAGTGGTATTAAGGGTAGCAACTGGTTCCGGTGATGGTGGAACTGCTCAGAACAAGTGAAGGTCAAGAGGCTGGCTAACAAGACCACTCATTGCAGATGTTCCTCAGGAATGGGTAAAACAATCAAGTGAGGGCATATGATCGGTCGAGAAGATGGTAATGATGGAATGATAAAACCAAGGCTCATCCGGAAAAACAGGCTGATAAAATGGCAATCACGAGAGATAAAATAAGAATGGTTTCATTTTTACACAAGCTTGAAACAAAGATAAAATATGCTTGAAACAGGTTTGCATGCCCCTAGCATGGTAACTCAATTCAAGGTACATGCCCCCCAAGCTTCAGTCCATGGACCTGAGTAAATAGATGGAGGGAGTGAAGGTTCAGTTACGAGATCAAGTGAAAAACTTGAATGGGATTTTACGACATCGTATCAAAGACTCGAATTGAACATGAATGTGTTTCATTGTTTTAACGAGGTTGACACATTAAAAAAACTATCCTCGTGAGATAATTCATTTTTTAACAAGGTTGTCATAGAAGATGAACTATCCTCAGAAGATTTTGTTTCATTTTTTTAAGGAGCTTGACACAATAAAATGAACTGTGCTCCAAAGAGATTGTCATTTTTTAGGGAGCTTGACACAAGAAAACAAACTATGCTCCACACGACAACTCATCATGTTGAATAAGAAGTCATGGCTTCCAAGAGGTTCTCATCTGATGGGAGGAAAACATCTTGGAAGTCAAGACGCAATGCCCCCAGCACACGATGCACAATGACACTATCACTGAATGCGGGCATGGGATAGGTAGCCACATAATTAACCTATGGCAGGGAAGATACAATCGGTGGATAAAGATCCAGAAGAGATGATGGCGAGCCAGCTGCCACATCAGGACCAAAGAATGAAAGTTGATCAACGATCACGATCCGAACGGGATGATGCCCTTCACACAACCTACAGGGATTGGTAATATTACCCTGTTTCTTATGAGTCTTATCATTTCTAGTCAGAGAAGAACCACCAATATTACTTCCAGAAGTGAAGGGCAACATCAGACGGTCATCGGACCATGCTTCAAGCACCTTAGAAATCCCAGGGTAATCTCGAAGAAGATGGTCACCTTTGCACAACATGCAAGGGAATTTTACTTTCTGAGGAAGGTTGGATGGTTTATCAAGGGAAGGCGTCTTAGGAGTAACAACTATAGCATTAGCCTCTCTCTTACCTGACTTCTTCGGCCGATTGCATCTTCCCCTCTGCAGGTTAATTATGTAGCTACCTGTCCCATGCCCGCATTCAGTGATAGTACCATTGTGCATCGTGTGCTGGGGGCATTGGGTCCTGACTTCCAAGATGTATTCCTCCCATCATATGAGAACCTCTTGGAAGCCATGAATTCTTATTCAACATGATGAGTTGTCATGTTGATCATAGTTAGTTTTATTCTGTCAAGCTCCTTAAAAAATGAAACAAGCTTTTCAGAGCATAGTTCGTTTTCTTGTGTCAAGCTCCTTAAAAAATGAAACAAGCTCATCGGAGCACGGTTCATTTTCTTGTGTCAAGCTCCTTAAAAAATGAAACAAGCTGATTGGAGCACGGTTCATTTTCTTGTGTCAAGCTCCTTAAAAAATGAAACATGGTCATTGGAGCATAGTTTGTTTCCTTGTGTCGAGCTCCTTAAAAAATGAAACAAGGTGTCATGAGGATGGTTTGTCTTATATGTCAACCTCATTAAAAAATGAATTAGCTCACGAGGATAGTTATTTTAATGTGTCAACCTCATTAAAACAATGAAACACATTCTTGTTCAATTCGAGTCTTTGGTACGATCTCGTAAAATCCCAGTCGAGTCTTTCTCTTGATCTCGTAATTTGAACCTTCGATCCATCTACCTTTCATATGGACTAAAGCTTGGGGGGCATGTACCTCAAATTGAGTCACCATGCTGGGGGCATGCCCATTTTTCCCTGTTTTTCAAGAAAATTTTATCTTTGTTTCAAGCTTGTGTAAAAATGAAACCAATTTTCAAGCATAGTTTGTTTCCGTCTCAAGCTTGTGTAAAAATGAAACTGGTTTCAAGCATAGTTTTATGAAAAGTTTCAAACTTGTGTAAAAATGAAACCAACTTCAAGCAGGGTTTCCTTTTTTCAAGCTTTTGTAAAAATGAAATCATTCTTTTTTTACCTCTCATGATTGCCATAGCCTGTTTTTCTAGATGAGCCTTGGTTTTCTCATTCCGTCGTCACTATCTCCTCGGTCGATCATATGCCCTCACTTGGTTGTTTTACCCATTCCTGAGGAATCGCTGCAATGAGTGGTCTTGTTAGGCAGCCTCTTGAACTTTACTTGTTCTGAGAAATTCCGCCATCACCAGAACCCGTTCCTACCCTTTATACCACTCATTCCTCCAGGAGGAGTCAACTTTCAGCTCTTTTCTGACTCTCAAAAATTGAAAAGATTGTCGAGACTCTTGTCGTTTTGAACTCGTTAAATGGCCGTGAAACGATGTCTACCCAATATACGTTTACCCCTTTTTCTAGCTGGGATAGATTATTTACGAAAAAGGAATACCTTAGCCTATCGCGACTAAGAGGCTCTTTCGGATATTGTTTTCTACCTTTTCGGATCTGAGAGACTATTTACAAAAAGGGACATGCTAGAGTTTTCTTTTCTGCTTCTTTTCAAACTCTCTAAACATGAAACGTTGCTGAGTTCTTCCTTTGTTAGACTCGTTAAAACTTAAATGACATCAGAAATCGTCACCATGATGTACCCGAGTTCCTCCTTCCTAGGGCTCGTAAAATGTACTAGGATAGATTTGTCCGAAGGACAAAATTACATTGCAAGCATATGGTATCCCCTTCAAGCTTGTTTTAAAAAAAATAATTGGGGTACTCGCCAGAAATGGTGGGGGAAAATGGAACCAATTTTTAGTTATGTTGGCAGTATGTCGCTCTTGAACATGCCACTTGTCTGCATTCGTGTCGGGTTGGGGACATCTCATTTCGTCATTTTTGCCTCCATTGGTTTTGGTAATCTCTTTTGACCTCTCATTTTCTCTTTGCCACATCATCATGACCTCAGATCCGTTGATGTCAAATAATTCCAAATCCAGTGTCGTGTCGCTAATATGTTCAAGAAAAATTTTCCCCTGCATTTTTCAACCTCCCTCTGATTCTTCGTTGCTCCTGATTCACTATCATCATGTTCCTCTGTCTCGTGTTGATGATGTGGGAAACATTATGGCTCTCCTTTGACTAGGTCACTTCCTGTTGACTTCAACTCATTATCCAAGAATATGATCTAAAGACTCCCTTCCAGTACCTTGGAGCCTGCATGCCTCAATGGTAGGTTCTTCACATTCGACGTAAGGTCCACATCATTGGCCTTCGACCGAGTGATTCTGTGGGTGTTTCACGTCAGTTCACTAATCACATTCCGTGGATTGTACCTCTCGTACCTTGAGGGCCATTGTCATTATTGGTGGTTTCTCTCGCATCTGTTAACAACTTTCATCATTGGCTAGTAATCAGACGATTTTCTTGCATGTTTGACTTCAACTCATATATTCGCATGCTTGAATTTGTACTTGTTCGAGTCGAGATTGAGTGCAAGAACCTATGTTTTGTTTGATAAATTCCAGGCTGTGGGTTCTTGTGTATTATCATGACTTATTGCATGACTCTTTTGATTGGATGGCTGCAACCATACCTAAGTCTATTTTTTGATCCTTACTATTGGATGGCTACGTCCATACCTTGGATCTCAGTTTTTATGTACTTTATTATGGATGGTTGCGCCCATACCATATGTTCATGTATCAGAGATATCAGTTGTATTTGTAATTGTAGGTTTTCTGACAGTGGTGTTTTGTTCGAATGCATTCTCGTAAAGCATTCCGCCCCTCCCTCTCCCTCAGACCTCATGCTTTAGGGGGAATCTGTTACACATAATTTTTTCACTGTCCCTGCAATCCCCATATCGCACATTGGAGGGTCATTTATGTGACTAATAAGAAGTGTCATGCCTTGCAAAGACCATCATTCCATCCCTTTACATAAGAGAAATATTCCATCTGTTGACAATTCCCTGAGCAGAGCTTCAGAAACCCCTATTTTTGCCTTGGCATGAGTAGCCAGTTCTGCCGTCAGGGCCAATGAGGAAGATTAATGATGGGCCCCGTGCCAGTTGGCACTCTGTCCCAGTTAGCCACCCGCGCCAAGCTATTTATGGAATGTTTTTTAAAAATAGAGGTGGAGATTCCACTCTAACAACTTCGAGGATGAGTCATTGGGAGCGGTTGGACAGAATAACCATGGACTCCCTCCTTTAGTTTATGTTTTCCACCTCTTGTGGGAACCTCCTAAAGGATAGGCCTCCATTCCACCTTTGTAGGGATCCCAACCTCCTCCTTTTCCTCTATAAAAAGAAGCTATCTCTCCTTGCATAAGCTAGCTGAACATGGAGAATTGAGTATACTATAGCTGAATTGTTGAAGAGATAGAACAAGAAGGAGCTTCGTTGAGAGAGCTTAAGTCCATGCCCTCATCTCATCTGAATCCCCTGACGAGTATCTGAGACACGCTTCGGCTGAACCCCGCTGGAGGAGACTACGCCATCAAAGATTTGGTTGTAACTCTTCCTTCTATCAATACATACATGTGACTATTGTTTGGTTCCCATTTTGTGTTATGTCATTTGTTTAATGAAATATGCTTAGCCCTCTTTGACTGGCTAGTAGTTATGAATGAAGTTATTATGTCGTATGCTGTTCTTGTTTGCTAATTTGTGTGCAGGTATCCGAGCATGATTGCAGACAGATTGTGACTTGCCGAGGCAGGAACAAAAGGCCACCACCACTATAGTCGTGACGACAGCGTTGGACTCCAGGTAGGTCGATCTACCATGTCCTCTTTTCATTCAGTAATTAGGAACCTACACTCTAGCATGTCTCTTTGTTTTTAGACCCACTCTAGGGCTATAGGGATCGTCTCTTTCCACAGAGAGGATTTACCTGCTTAACAGTATCTATTTGGCCCTCAAATATGGGAATGTCAAAGTTTACTTGTACCTTAAAAGGAGTAGCACTTCCAGAGTGGTTGCTAGATAAATATGTGTTGCCGGTGGGTAGTCGTTGAAGGATCTAGAAAAATTTATCCATCATTGTGTTCCTTTGTTTTTCTAGGGCCTTCTCAAGCAATATTTTGATAGGATCTCCTGCTCCCTCGTCTTTCTTTTCTTCCGCCATGGGAGGTTGTCGGGGTTTGCGAGGCTAATCTTCCAAAGGTTCAACCATATCGAGCCCTAACTCCCTATACCTTGACCTCATTAGGTACATGCAAAGAAAGAACAAGAAATAACATACCGCTTTGATACCACTGGTCCGTACTTGTGCAGGAACGCAATTAAAATACAGAAATAAACAAAAAGAAAAAAATGCACTAGGAATAACACTTCATTTCATTGATATCAAATACCGAAAAATGCTTACAGACATAATGGAAAATAAACTAGCTCGGGCGATGGTAGCTTATCTCTGAGAAGAGATGTGGCAGCTACATGCCTTTGAAATTCGGTACAATGAGGCTCAAGGGCCTTTTTATTATTGAATAATAAGAGAAAACCCTAAACAACGAAAACCTTAACTCAAGGAGTTGTAACACCAAGAGTTTATGGGCCCCGTTGGGGTTAGTTGGGCCTTTAGGGGAATTTTGAGATCTAAAATGGGCATCCTAAGGAAATAATAAAATAATAGCTAAACCAATAAAATAATATTTATGAATTTTAAATTCACTTTTTGCACCACAATCCATGTAACCATAGTTAAATTCAATTCAAAAGTTGTACCAAAATAAAATTATAAAAAAATTGTATTGATGTGACTATAAATAAGAATGAGCTTTTTAAGAAAAAATCATTATCATTGAACAAATAATGCATTTGTTCTTTGTACTTAAATAAATTAAATAAAATATAAATATAAATTTATAAATTCTTCGTTATTATATGCTATTAATTAAAATTTATACTATTTAAATTGTATAATAACATGTAATTAATATACTATATAAAAATAAAATAATATAATATAATATAATAAATGTATAGGGATATGCATTGTTTATTTCAAGAAATATGAAATGACAATAATATATTTTTATTCAAAAAGTGGGAAATGACATTTGTTATGAGTACTTTACTTTGACTTTAAAAGTACTTAGAGCACAACTATGGTTAACCATGAGTTTTTATCCACCATTGAGAATGTGACAAGTAAGTACCTTTAACTTAATCAATGCCACCTCAACTGTGAGGGATGATGTCATCCCCTAAAATGTGATTGGTTCTCATAAAGTGAATTTTGATTGTACATTTTCCTTAGGAGGCCCATTTTAGACCTCAAAATTCCCCTAATGAACCAACTTCTCGAGGTCGTAACTTGGTCATATTATCTTAGTTTGGCAAGTATGATACCTCGTTGGAAAGATATCTTCGAGTATTAGAGGTTTTATTGCAATCATGTGCCCATGACAATGGGACTGTAGCGGACCTCAAAAAATTCCATTTAGGGGGTCAACACTGCTCCGAAACTTCAGGACTTGAAACAACTGCTAAAAATAGTAAATAAGAAAACTGATGAAACTGACTAGGTGGAATAGGCGGGTGGCCAGCAATATCTACCTAGATCACTTATACCTTTCATGTAGGAAAATTTGGCGTGTAGATATTGTTGGCATTATGAATAATGTGTTGTTCTTGATGGAAACCTGCTTGTAGCAGGATGAGTATTTGTTTTCCTTGATGGAAACCTACTTGGTAAAGATCTCAACATGATGGTAGAAGAATGAGTATACAGGCCAGTTCATATATGAAAAAGAGATAAACAAAGAAATATCAGTCAAGGACAAAATAATGGTGAAGATGATATGTTAAAGAAATACACGTGGGTTATGTGAAGAAAAGTTGCGTACACACATAGGTATGGAGAAGAGGAAGCACATATATTTGTTGCACTATGGTATCCTAAATACCAAGAGTATTTACAATGGTATTAGCCCATAGTAATGACCACATCAATGGATATTTGATCCCTTCTAGGAATACAATCAGCCTTACTATGGATTTGACCCATGGTATTGCCTAATGATCTGAATGGGAAAATTAGTTTGTTGTGCTAAACTTCTCTTCATAATATAAGCAAAGGGCTTGATTATTATGAGGTAAATTGCAAATTAACCATGAGTTTATTTTTGTTTTTTTATGTGAATTTCTTGAGAAAATTAATATAAACAAAACATTGAACAACAACATCTAATAGACATGAGTATCACCATAAATAGTAACACAACAAAACATGATGAAGGAGTTCACCCCGCCTGGGCTATGTCTCCTTGGTCCAACTTCCAATGGCTTGGCCCTCTTCTATTATTCTAGAAAGTGTGATTACATATGTTTACAATGCTCAAACAACTCTAAAACCTATTGCAATGGCTCCATACACTACAAGGAAAATACCCTCTAGCGGAGGTTATAAAGGAGGTTTTTAGTATTATAAAATTGGTCAAAATTGTCAAAAAAACATTTTCTACAACATTTGTTTTTGGTAATGGAGGTTTTGGCGGAGCTTTTAACGGAATTTCAACATAACTAAAAAACTGGGTGGCCAAAGGTTATTACAGATGTTTTTTTCATCGGTGCGCTACTAAGGTGTCAACGCACCAGTGTGTGTCATGTAGAACATTGGCCCGGGGCAGTCGAAGGTGCATGCACCGAGCCGTAAAGGTCTAAAACTGCACCGGGGGCACTATAGGTGATAAAACACACGAGGCCATTCTAATTGGTATTGGGATTTGTGTAGTGCCCATAGGTCATATCAACGCACAAGTATGTAGTCTTATAAAAACGTAATGGTGCGTAGTATCAGAAAAACACACCGATTTTTGTAATTCATATTGGTATTTGTACGATGCCCATAGGTCATACAAACGCACTGGTGCGTAGTCTCATATAAACGCACTGGTACACAGTATCGCACAAACGCATCAAGATTTATAATTGCTATTGGTATTTGTTTGGTGCCCATAGGTCGTAGAAACGCACCAGTGTGCTGTATCATACAAACACACCAATGGACAGTAACTAACACACACCAATGTTCATTTTGTATCTTTTAGAGACATCGACTTGTGACAATGCAATTATTGTGATTTTTTAAAATTCATTATTCATCAAAAGTCGACACATCTTATAACAATATTCATATTAATTAAATTTTTATTAATGCTTTTGAATGTGTTGTTTGGATTAATTTGTTATATCATATCATAATTATTGTGATTTTTTAAAATTCACTACTCATCAAAAGACGACTCATATCTTATAACAATATTTATATCAATTAAATATTTATTAATGCATTTGAATGTGATGTTTGGATTAATTTGTTATATCATATCATGATATTTTACATCTCTTCATTATAATATTTAATCATCCATAAATTTAATCAGTGGAGTTACATTTCACAGTGACAATGGAGAAAGCAATAGAATAAATTAAAACATATTTTATTATATATATATGAATAAGACAGTATTTGTCATACAAAATGGGACAGTTATTTGTATCCCTTTGTCTTTCAATTGGGACACTATGTCCATTACATTAAACAAAATGTATGATTTCACAGACAAATATTTCAAAAAATACAACTACTTGCTTTGATATCTAAACATAATGATCATCATTCTCCGCTTCAACTGCTGTCACTACTCGAGCTAGTTCCATGACTTGGGTTATTTTCAGGAACTTTTTGTTTGCGGTGTTGATTTTTTTCTTCTTCTTCACCTTAGTATATACATTAGTGAGAATAATGAAAATTTCAATATTAAATCATTTACATCAATGTAAATCGAAAAGAAATGACGTACCATAGCAACAATTGACTCATGAACTATATACACTCTTTCAAAACCATGTACTATGCCATCTTTCAAGATTTCATCTGTTGGCACAGTTCCATACTTTGTTTTCCTGCAAGTTTTATACCCCATAATAAATCATATATTTAATATAAAAGTTTTTTTTGTTCTATTAATTATAGACAGAGCTAAGTAAAACAAGATCGATAGATGCTTACAAATTCCACAATTAATTTCTGATATGCCAACATATACTCACAACCCATATTTAACCCAATGTCAATCAATTCATCTGATGGTTCTTCTTTGTATGTTAGCACCTTTTTGAAGGCATTCAATGATGATTTTTGTCAGAAAACTTAAAATATACAAAAATGAAATCTAGTTAAGTTATTATAAGGAAGTAACAATTACTCACAAACTTAGATATCAACCCTTTTATTCCTTGTCGTCCTATTTTATGTGTTGAATGGGTTGAATTTTATTTTCTTTTCTGCAAGAAAATACTTGAAAATTAATATTTAATGCTAAATTTTTTATTTATTGTACATAATGATCGAAAAATTCAATGATTACATATTACATTGAAGCACGTTGTTGTTGAGATGGCTCCTCCTGTGATGAAATTTTGTCCATTTCTTTGACCATCTCCTTGTACGCTTTTTTGGACATTCCTACTGGCATATTTATGATATCAGCTCGTTCATCTTTTGAGATTTTCATAATCTTCCTGAAAATGTAACATGACAATAAACTATTAAATTTTTATATTGATATATGAAAAGTAAATATAAAAAAAGTAATGTTTATAAATTATATTTATAAATAATTCTAGAAAAAAATTTAAAGGAATATTACTTTTTCATTCTTTCTTTTTTGTTGTTGTACGTTTTTGCTATTAAAAGTCTGACATGTCTCATTGACCAATTCTCTGGAAACTCTTCATGTAGTTTAGATAAAATTTGGTTCTTGGAAGCATTGGATTGATTTTTGTATTGTGAGTGGAAAGAACGTCTATACATTCGTTCCACTAGATCCCTCAAACTTTTGTAAAATTTTTTCCCCCTTTTGTTAACCTCCAGCAGCACTCCACATGAGCTAAGGAGAAATTCATTTTCATTTACATGTTCTATTTTTTTTCTTTTCTTAGAACAACATTCCTTTTCTGAGTTGTTGGTCCCTGTAGAACATTAAACAGATGTGAATTAATATATTGTTTGAAACATGTTATCTAATCATTTTAAGTATGTTATTAATGAAAATTAAGAAAACAAACTCATATTGGATCGATAGTATTTTTTTCATTCATCTGATTCATCCTTTTGCAATTTTTCCATCAAGCTTTTACGCTCTTCTGGTCCTAGATCAAAAATAATCTTATCGAGCTTCGTCATTTTTTGGCTCTGCATGATACACAATAAACAATACATATTATTTAAACTTACATATAGTTCAAAAATAATATTTTTTGTAGAGAATTTACAAAGAACTTGCATTTTTTTTCTTTTCTCGATGTGTTATCAGTATTTTTGATACTTGATCTCTTGTCAGCCATTTCTTTATCAATATGAAACTTGTACCATATCATTCATTAATATATTTTATAAATAAATTATCAACTTTCAGGTAAAAAAAAAATATCAAGAAACCGGTGCACTTTTAAATGATGTATGCACTAACGTCGGTGCGTCGTGTTCTTGTAAATGCACCGCCCAAACAGTATAAAACACCGAAAAATGCTCTATGTCAACAAGGAGCACTGGTGCATTACATGTTAACCACTACACTGATTAACACAGACAAAATAATACAAACCGTGTAGAGTTAGTTTTTGTAGCATATGGTGTCGTGGATGGGGTGGTGCGGCCTATTCTTATAGACGCCTCGCGCAAACAAGGAACGACCGTACGGTGCTCTCTGTCAAATAGGAGACCCAGCGCATTATATGTTACATGGTGAACTCATAAACACAAAATAAAATAAAAAAATTGCCAAACAGTACATGAGTAGTACGCTATAATGAAATAACGCACCGGTGCCCTAATTTACATATGGCGCATGGATTAGAAAAAAATTGTTTTTAAATTTTTTATCAAATAGTACGTGTGTGGTGCGCTGGGATAAGCCAGCGCACTGGTGCGCTAGGTTATGCAGGGCGCACCGATTAAAAAAATTATGTTTTTTTAAAATTCACACAAGGGCCAACATGGATTGGGATTCGACTATGCAAGTCATCCCGTGGGTTAGATGTCGCAGGCCTATATATATAGCAATACAAACCCTATAAATAAAAAATGAAAAGCCCTCATTCTGAAATCAAAAAAACATAAAGAAGCAAGGGAAGAAACAAAAAGAATGAAGGGTTTAGGGTAAAAATGAATTTTTTTGTTTTTTGTTTCTGAAAATGAACAACAAATTGAAATTTTTTACTTACTGCTTAAAAAACACTGCAGAAAATGTAAAGAAAAAAAAAATTAATCATGAGATCATTTGAAATTCTATGCTATAGGGTTTGAATCACCAGAGGTTTTGAATTATGATTCTTTGAATAGTTTTGTTTGAAAGTATTTCGCTGCTCCATAGAGCTCTCGTGCTCTCTTTCTCCAAGTATGTCTTGTGCAAATATCTGGCTGAATTTTTTTGCAAAAATAGTGAAATAATGAAAAAAAATTAGTATTTAAAGAATTTTTTTATGAAATTAGATTTTTGAAAATATTTTGCTGCCCATTTTTCAATTTACCGCTTTTTTTTCACTTAAAAAAAATAAAGTTGCATTTTTTTTTATTTGCGGCTTTTCGTCCCCGGTGTGTCAATTAATAACACCGCATCAGTGTGTCAGTTAATAACATGGCACTGGTGCGCAGTAACTAAAACAACACTGGTGCGGTTATCTATACATAAGCACTGATAACAATAAGTCCATTTTTAAGGCACCGAAATTACTTTTCGGTGTATGCACTAAAATTTATTGTTGATTTTGCTCAAATGCAGGGATAAAATATCATAATTATATCGAATGGACAATTCTTCAAAATCCAACTCATTCCATAATATTTCCCAAATTCCATCGTGGAGTTCTCCCTATCCATCTCGAGATGTAATATTTACTTCATATTTCATTTATATTTTCATTATCTAATTGAATTTATGTTTTTTATCTATGTCAACCAGCTTCATAAAATTTATAATGTATACAAATTTGCAGGTTCATGCAGATTCATAATCGAGTTCAGATGCACAAAATAATCAAACAACTCCAAAATGTCAGAAGCTCTTATCAGGAGCAGCATACCGCAAGGCGCATTTGGTAGATGAAATGGACAACCACTTCACCCTGCCAATTGTAACAATATTGCATCTTCTAGCCACAATCCCGGGACAATGATAGTAATAATAAGTTTTGGTATATTAATGTAATTTTTTCAACGTCAAACAAATTAATCATGCATTGTCAACGTTCTTACTAATTGATATCATAGATTTTGTACTAATCATGTTCAAATATATTTTTTGAAATTATTAGGATTCTAGTGATGATGACAGACCTACCTACCATCTTCTGTTGCACCCCACGACAATGTCAAATCAAGAGAAGGCTGAATTAAGAGAAAAAATCGGAGAGGAACGATACCAAGAATGGTTGAATCAACCACCGATTCAATTTCTGCTACATCCAAATTCACCAATTAGGAATGACTACAGCAATAGTAGTTCTTCACAAGCTGGAAATGGAGGCAATCAAATAGAGGTTGGTATGGATGATTACTTAAGGGATACGACTTGTTAGTGTCCAGTAATTTGGCAAATTGGTAAACCAAATGACAGGGTAACATCAAACCAATCTTTGGAGTCCTAGGACCTAGCCTTCCTGGACTCAGAGAGGGCTCTCTCTATTATGCAAAAGATGTGAACTTGTTCGCTTTGAATAATTGATTTTAGGCTAGTTGTTTAAGCACAGTTGGTTTGTTTGTTTTGGGTTGGGGTAAGATGATCAAGTAGGATAGGTTGAAAGAGAGATGATCGAATCAATAGGGCTATGGGGTCATATGAATTCAAGAGTGTCTAAATGATGAAAAGGGTGTACTGTCGGGCCGATTTAGCAAGGTTTATGGATCCTTTCGGTGATGTATGAGGTGTAATGAACATTAAGTTTGGGAAAAAACTAAGAGGTCTTAAACATATATAGTCTGAAGCAACAACTCATGAGGTAGGGAAAACTATTAATCTCTATGAACAATACTCAATTTGATAAACATATAAGATGAAAATTCCAGTGAAACATAGAAGCATAAGAACTCCTAACTTTAGAAATTCACCTTCAGCTTTTGGGGAAAACACATAAGATAGACAAATAACTCAATTTATGGAGAGGGAACTCCAAAAAAACGTATATCAAGCTATTGGGAACTATGAGATAAGTTGGTAAGCATGGACAAAGGGCAAGATCGAATGAGACCTCTTTGACTTAACCTATTCAATTAATAACCCATAGAAAGGCTTCAAAATAGGGTTTTGAGAACTTCAAATAAGCAGGGCATACCATGAATCATACTTGTAAGCTAGCATATTAACCATTCATGAAACAAAAGCAAATTTTAGTGGACCTAAGGAGCAGTCAAGAATTCCTTAAGATGGCTAAAAGAGAAAACATCAAAGCTATAGCAAACAAGAGGTTTAAGGTGCTTCCATGAGCAGGTCTCAACCTATACTTTTCTGATTTATAAAAACCAAGAAGAATGAAACATAAATGAGTACAATAAAACACTAACAAATAAGGAAAACATCACCATTCACCAAGCTATGGAATCCTGCAAACATGCTTCTCCATCATCACGCCAAGCAAGCCATTCATCCACTACACAAGACCAATATCTTCTCCAAGCTCATAAAACCACGTATTGCTCTTAAACACATCAAGTCCCAATAGTTTACAATTAATCCTCATGGCTTATATAACAAGAAAGGAGGAAGAGAGCTCACTAGAGCATCTAGAAGTCTATTGGCCAAAAACAAATATCCTAACTTGTCCTTGAGGCCTTGCAAGGTCCAAGGCACAAAATATCTTCCAAAATATCTTTTCCGGACTAAAATAGCAAAAAAATTGACTTTTAAGATCTGACATACATGATAGAACTTTCCTAACGCACATTTTCTCAGTCATCACAAAGGAACGTAGCACTCTGCCTCAAATTTTGAAAATTTTCCAGGAACGCAGCACCAAAAAGGGTCTTTTTGCAACAGAGTTTTGGAGGCCTTCTCCATGTCGGAAAAGGCTCTGTGATGGCTTTTTGGAAATATGTGGATGTCTACTTTTCAAATATACCTTTGTTTCCTCAAACTGACCTCTACAAGCTTCCCAAAAACTGGAAAAATTCAAAGCTGCCAGGAGCACAACACCTGCTCAAAAAGAGGGCAAAAAGGTGAAAAATTGGGTGTTTTTGACCCTTTTGGGGGATTAAACAACTCCAATAGAGCTGCAATTTGGTGAGAATACTCCTCTCATGATGGGGAATCTAAAAATGTAAGCTTCTCCCTCTGAATATGCCCTAGGAAAAAACGCAACACCAGGGGGGCTGCGTTCCTAGGCTTGAAAATTTGCAAAAAACAAAAAAAAAAATCAAATTGCCTCAAATTTGGTAGGTAGGTTCCTCATGGGTCGTTGGAGACCTGTAGAAAATATTGGGCCAAAATACTAAGCCTAGCTTGGACTTTTTCATCTTTTGGTGGCAGGCCCTCATTTTGGGCAGTTTTGAGTTTTTTTCCTTGCAAAGTGGTTTCTTCGTTCATAGTGCTCAGTCATTTTCCTTTGCAATGTAAGAGGTGACTTGATCATTGCTTGGTACATTTTTGTCTTCATGAATGTCCTCTTCTTCATTATTTGACCCATTGTTTTCACTGTCTTGCCTATGTTATTTATCTTTAATTTCAACCTCTATTTCATAACTTGTATCATTTGCACTCTTAGGACTGTCTTCTCCTTGAAAAAATGCTCTGTGTGTGGATATCCTCCCTACCTTGCTCTGGGTTGTCCCTTTGATCAACATTTTCAACATCCTTCATGCTTTCATCACTAACAGGACTTTCAGAACTGCCATGTTTTGTTTCTGCAGTGTCAGAGGCGCCTATGTTTGGCATGTCTTCACTTTCATGAATATCTTCCTCCTCACCCTTTACATTATTGTTTTCACTGCCAACTTCATTTTCTGTATTACTGCCTTCATTCCTTGGACTTTTGTCATGATTTTTTTTCTTATTTAAAACAATTTTAAAATCTGTTTGTGGGCTGCCCTTGTCATTTTTTTCACTGTCAAGGCTTTCTATTTCTTCCTCGCCACTGCCTGCTGTAGTGTTTTTAGTGTCATTTCCATCTTCACAAGACCCACTAACTGGACTTGTTAGCTCATCATGGGTTTTAGTAATCAGAACTTTGTTTTCTTGCCCACTGTCCTTTTCTTGAAAGGCTGCCTCTTTTTCTGTGTCTTTAGAGCCATCATTTTCACCATGGGACCCATTGTCTTGACTTATTTTCTCATCACTGTGAGAATCATTCCCTTCTTTATTTGATGAGTCCTTTTGAATGATCTTTTCTTCACTGCCCTATTTATTGTCTTCATTACTTGGCCCTTTTTCATCATTTCCTTGCCTATTGAAAACAATTTTAAACCCTGTCTCTTTGCTACCTGTGCCATTCTTGTCACTGTCATTCTTGCTTTCTCCATTGCTTTCGTATGTCTCCTCTCCACTATCATCATTTGTACCCTTAGTGTCATTTTCTTCAATTTCAGACCCACTGTTTTGAATTTTTAGCTCATCATGGGAATCAATGGTTTGACCTCTGTTTTCTCTTTGAAATGTCCTTTACAACAAGAAAAGTCTCCACTAAGCTTTCTGGGAAAATTGGGTGCCTCTAAATGCTTTTTCGGGTGGTGCTTCATTTTCGTGGTAGGAGTACAGTATCTTGGGCAGGCCTGAACGAAGTCTCGTTCAGCCCTGCACGCCTATGGTAGGAGCGCAGCACCTCCGGGTGGCTCGGGCACTCCTTAACGCAAAGTCGGGTGGTGCTGCATTTTTTGTGGCAAGAGCACAGCATCCTAGGAAGTCCTGAACGAAGTCTCATTCAGTGCTATGCACCTGTGGTAGGAGCGCATCACATCCGGGTGGCTTGGGCACTCTTGAACGCAAAGTCGGGCAGTGCTGCGTTTTTATGGCAAGAGCGCAGCGCATAAAAAGGCCTTTTGCAGTGGGCATTTGGAGGTCTTCCCGGTGTCAGAATTTGGCCTGTGATATCTCGTTGGAACTTCGATTGAGTCTAATTTCCAAAAATTCTATTGGTTTTCAATTTTGTGTCAATTTACCTATCCAAAAATGGATTCTCCCAACATTGGTAAAAAAGTGCTGAATGATGGTGCAGAAATGCAGAGTGCTGGTGCAGGCCACTTTTGGATGCCTTCCTAAATTCAAAATTGAGCTCATGATAGCTCATTGGAAATCAGGTTGCTTCTACATTCCCAAAATTCTTTTTATTTTCCATTTGGTGTCCATTTACTTGTCCAAAAACTGATTCTCCCAACACTGGTCAAAACGTGTTGAATGTTGGTGCAGAAATGCAGAGTGCTGGTGCAGGCCACTTTTGGATGCCTTCCTCAATTCCAAATTGAGCTCATGATAGCTCATTGGAAATAGGGTTGCGTCTACTTTCCTAAAAAAAAAAAATTCCCATTTGGTGTCCATTTACCTGTCCAAAACTAGATTCTCCCAACACTGGTCAAAAAGTGCTGAATGCTGGTGCAAAATTGCAGAGTGTTGGTGCAGGCCACTTTTGGATGTCTTTCGCAATTCCAAATTGAGATCATGAGAGCTCATTGGAATTATCTTCACGTATTTTTGTCATTTGACTCATTAAGAAAGACATTTGGATACTCTAGCTGTGATAAAACCTAATTTTCCCAAGGTCACTACAGTAGTGCAGACATTCTCCCGTGTCACCTGTATTTTTGAAATTTCTCCCAAACCATGATACCTGTGTAAAAAATTAAGGAGTTTTTTCTTCTTCGGCCTATGATGGACAAAAAATCTCTCACTTTTGTCAATTTCATCTCTATTTGGTCAGAAACATAGTTTGAAGCAAAACTGGCCCTGGGCGTGACACATGGCTTGTCTTTTGGAATGAATTCTTGTAAAATGGTGGAGGCATGATGTTTATGAGCTGGTATGGACTTATGCTTTCTGACATGATATATAAAATGAATCCTTTTATTTTTTGCCTCCTTTTCATATCAAACCCTAGCTTAGTTGGAAGAGAAAAAATAGGGTTTGGTGTGGGGATTTAGGACTGCCTTGCAGAGGGAGTGGAATGAAGGGGTTAAGGGTTGTCTAAATTCTTGGGGAAATTTTTGGGGATAGGGATAGATGTTAGGGAGTAGGGGAAAGTGAAATTTCAATACTTGAGTGAGGGTAAGGGGTCCAAAAGCGCAAAACACAGGCCTAGTCTTAAAAAGTGTCAAAATGTGGCCATAGACTAGGTTTTTTTAGAAAAATGATGAATTTGAGGGATAGGAGTGATGGGAAATGTTTGTGAAGGTATATTAAGGATATGAGGAGGTGTAAGAATATTAGGATATAAGCCTTGTTTATTTTTAACCATGGAGGTCATGAAACCAAGAAAAATGCCCTTAAAAACCCTAAATGGACAATGGAGGAGTTAGGCAAAACAAAATAGAGGGTTGAGGCCTAAGGTAACACAACAAAGAAAAACTAAATGATATGAGCCCATGATGGGTCTTCTGGGATGGGTGAGCGGAGCATTGACATGATGGAATGATGAAATAGTGAAAAAATAATAATCTTAAGGATAATGAAGGTAGCAAGATTTCTAGAACTCACAATGTTCATGAAATTTGTTTCTAGAAAATCCAGAACCAATACTTAGTCATCTTTAGATAGTGAAAATTATGGATGACTAACACGACTGCCATGGAGACAATGTTGTAATATGCATTCCAAAACGGTGATAAGCTAGGGGATGATGCTCATATCGTTGACACCTTTCTCGAAAGCCTTAAATTTTCTTCCACCACCCCTCTCTTTGGACCTGGCGGTTAGTCAAAGTCTACCCATTTGGGGACAACGATGTTACTGTACATCTTGAAAGAAAATTTTGGCTGTTGAATGCATGTTTCTCGGAAATTTTGAGGTAACTTACCATAAATTCCTCCCTTATATAAATTTGAAAAATATAATCACACAATGAACATTACAAATGGTCAATTTTATGAACGTTAATAATTATATCGGCATTAATGTACATTTAATATTTTCCATTATCACCAACTCAGGTTATTCAAAGGTAAGGTTCTTCCGAGTGATAATGTCTTTCCGGGTAGCTGCGAAGAGGCAAATAAATTGTTGAAAATGTTGGGTGTTGAGTACATATCATATCATGCATGTCCAAATGATTGTATTCTATATAGAGGAGAATATGCAGAAAAAGAGATATGTTTGAAATGTGGGCATGACAGGTATGATAAATAAAAAAAGAAGGGTAAATCAAGTGGTACTCCTTTTAATATATTGAGGCACATGCCTATAATCCCAAGGATTCAAAGGCTCTTTCGTTGCAAAGAATTAGCGATGTTGCAGGGATAGCATGCATCACACAGAAGTGAGTTGGGAGTTATGCGAATCCAAATTGATTCAATAACAATGAATCATATAGAGGATACATGGGCAAAAAAATTCAAGGATGAAGTAAGAAGTCTACGACTCAGCATAACCATGGATGGCGTCAACCCATATTCCCTCTAGAACACCGACTATTCTGTTTGGCCTGTAGTAATGATCAATAACAATATCCCCCCATGGTTTTCCATGAAGAATGAACATCTTATGTTGGCTATCATAGTCCCTGGTAGAAGACAAGTGAAGAATATGGATGTATACTTACAACCACTGGTAGATGAATTGAAGGAATTATGGGATGGGATAAATGTATACGATGTATCAAGACCCATCGCAACAGAGAGGATTTTTACGTTGTATGGAATACGTTCTTACATGACACATGATTATCCAGGCTTAGGACTTTGCTATGGTAAATTACATGTTTATTGATTTTTTTATATACGTAACAATATTCTTTCGCATATTAGTTATTTAATTCGTTGTAATTGTTATGATATTCATGATATTGTTTAACATGTCATGCATATAAATTGTATACAATAATCTCGCAGGTATTTTAACAAAAGGGTATTTTGGATGTAAATTTTGTGGACCTTCTCTGGAAGCTAGATGTTCCAAGGACTTACGAAAGCCAGTGTATGATTTCTCCAGGGTATTCCTCCCAGAAGAACACCCTTACAGAAGAGCAGCATCCGCTTTCAATGGTAAACGAAAGAGAACCCAAAGGCCTCCAATAACAACACCAGTTGAATGGCTTAGAGCATATGAGAGAGAGAAGGAGAAGGATTTCATAGAAATGTTCGATTCAAATGGGGGAGCCTATGTTCGATGATCCAGAATTCTTCGACACCTATGTTGAGAAATTCTCCATTGGGATCAAACTTAAATCTATCTTTTATAACCTCGCATATTGGGAGCATCTTAAGATTACCCAGTTATTAGATCCCATGCATATATTTAAAAATGTTTCATCTACTTTATGAAGGCACATATCATTGAAACAAAGTGACACATTGGTTGTTAGGAAAGATCTTATTACTTCAAAAACTAAAAAGAAACATTCACCAAGACGATTAGAAAGTACGGGATCAGAGGCAGGCACTGGTCCCTCTAATTCATGGTATTTCAAAGAAGGTGATTTCCCATGGATTTAAAAAAAAAAGGTTGATCTTTATTTGGAAAAGGAAGTTATAATGGGTGTGAGGGTGCCATATTCATACGGGTCTTCACTGTGGTGCTGCTTCACCGTGGATGACCATTTTTCGGGGTTGAAATTGCATGACCATTTGAATCTTCTAAGGATACGTATAATGTCAAAAGCATTATTTTATTATTTGTTATATTAATAAATTTTATTCCATGCAGGGTTCATAAAACATAACTAATTTTGTATATTATTGCACGTGTTTATAACTTTGCAGTCTCATTATCCTTTGTTTGTGTGTGGGTGTGTGAAACATGAATTCCCTCAAGACCTAGGATATGCCATATCTAAATTATCTGCATTTGTACGTTGGATCACATCAAACGAGATTCATGTGGCTAGCATTCCACGGTGGCGTCAAGAGATAGTTGAGATTGTTTGTTTGTTTGAGAAGGAACTGTCGACGAGTTTCATGGACTTGCAGGTTCATCTTCTAATCCACCTATTAGATGAGGATGAATTATTTGGGGTGGTTTCTTGTCATTGGATGTTCTTCTTATAGAGGTACATGAACAAATTGAAAGGTTTTGTTTGACAAAGGGAAAAACCCGAGGGGTCTATGGAAGAGGGGTACATATCGTATGAGTCTTTCTATTATTCCAGTGATTACATCAAGCATATCAATAACAGACCAGGTGTGGTGATTTGGGATAATGAAAGGGATGAAGACAAAAGAGAAGGGGAGTTGCTCCATACGAATGGAAAAACTTTCTTGATAAAGAGTAAGCGACTTATAATTTTTCAAATTTAGACAAAGTAAATATTCATGTTGAACTTAGATATAATGTATATTTTGATCTCTATGTACTATATAATGTCTGTTTGATTTCATCAGCGAATTCAGAAATTGAAGCAATTAATAAATTAATTCTTTACAATTTCGAAGCGACACAACCGTGGGCCGTATTGTACGAACAAAAGAGGATGAAATGGGATAGTGACAGGAAAGAATTCAAATGGCTGAATGGTAGAAGTGTGCCTTATCTTGATCATTTAAAAGAAAATATGCCAAAAATATACCCCAACAGTTGGGTTGTTGACCGAGTCAGAGAGAAATACGGTGCAACTGGTCGTTACCTGCATGCTGAAGAGGATGCGCTAAATGTAGGGATTGGGTGCATCAACTCAGTAATAATCTATTTAGTTTATATGTACATTTGAAACTTAATAATTCACCTTTCAAATGTAATTACATATATATTTCATATTTTAATTGTTGGGTTATTATAAGGCACATGACACTATGCTTTTTTAACTTTTTATAGGTGCATTTGTTCCCATCTATGTGGGAATATGGACACCATTTTCGCACAGAAAATGCCAATGATGGACACATCACACAAGACTATGGAGTGGAAGTCGAGTTCGATCAATCTAGTCGATATAGCCACCGTGATCAAAACCTAGTACGAGGGACATTAGGTTACATTGGAAAGATACAAGAGATCATTGAAGTGGATTTATCTTCTTTCCAATGTGTTAGTTTTACGTGCAAGTGGTGGGACACCTTTGATCGGAATAATTTAAATGAATATCACGACATTAGGCTAATATATATCAACTCTAGAAAGATGTGGGATGAAGCTAAGGAGCCCTATGTCTTCCCCAAACACTGGAACCATGTGTTTTTTTTACCCCGATGTGTTGGATAAGGATTGGTGGTTCGTATTGAGATATGACCCTAGATCAAAACATATTTTTGAGAAAAATAGTGTTATCATGCCATGCGATGTAATATTCCTAAAATTTAGCTTTAAGCTAAATGGAATATTATAGATTGTTTTGTCACTAGGTGGGTGAATAAATGGGTAGGGAGGCCCCTTAGCAACAATAAAAACATTTCAAGTGTGAAATGAGACCTTCTAGGTAGCAAAATAAATCACCTTTGAGTATGAACATGGGTTCGATCATGTTGAATAGGTCAACGTTGACCAAATAAACAACGCTGTTATGGAGGAGTGGACATTAAATGAGGAATAACATAGTTTTGGAGGGAGATTGTTTGCATGGAGGAAATGACCTAATTGAGTGGGGCCAAGAGTAAGGAAGTTCCTAACTTATATAAGGAATAGGATGGCAGCCATATGGGACATGTTTTTGGATTATTATTTTGTATGTGGTCTATTTAGACTTCTTGCATTCTTCAGTTGTTTAGTTGAGATTGTTGTGCTGTTTAGCACTGGGTGTTCCCAAGCGAGAACCCATCTCTTTCCTTGAGAGGCCTCTTGGAAGAGAATTGGAATACATTTCCACATTCAGGCTCAAGGCCAAGCTACAAATTTCTTCATCAATGTAGTTTCTGCAGAATATTGTGTTGTGTTGCAGGGTGTAGTAGTGGAGAATTATATTAGGTGTTTTCAGAGCTATTTTTTGTAGTGGAGGAAGGTTTCCATCCATTGGGAGACCTGTAAAGAAGCCCCTTGCACTTTATTGACACATTTAGCAGTAGGCTAAGGATTATTCATCCCCTACAACATAGTTTCAACCTAGATCTGCATTATTTTAGGGAGGAGTTGGAGGGGTGGTTGCAGTGGTTGTTTTTGGAGGTGATTTCTTCAGTGGAGGAGCCATTCTTTCATCCGAAGGATCTATTGGAGAATATATTTAGTTTCTACATCAGCTTCAGCCATATCTTCTCGTTTCTATTGTTGTAGCTTACCTTCAACCCTAGGGCTGTAGCTTACATTGGCACATTATGTGCATTTTCTGGAAACCCTCTTGGGTTGTCTTGGAAAGCTGATCTAGTGCCCAGATCTATATGTCTAGAATCTATGGGGGCCTATATTAGTATTTTTATATCATTTTATCATATCCAACTATATTTATACTTAATATGACTGTCTTGTAGTTTCTCTCCAACATTTTGTATTGTAACAATAGCTCATATTTGGGAGTGATTGCTTATGGGAGGCTTGTTTCCTCATTGCATATGATTTATGCCTCACGATTTTTCATTTATTTTCTGCTCTAATACACTATTTTATGACTCCATCTTGGTCTCATGGTCTCATGCGTTAAATATTTGTTTCTGCTTTCATTTTATGAGCTATATTGATGCTTTTCCCATTTGGGAATATTACAGTGGTATCGGAAGATAATCTTGGCTCAACCTGTGCATTCAACCAATATGTCACCATAAGGATAAAATTCTCACAAGAAGAGGATATGTACAGAAAAAACAAAGAGAAGGCTCCATTATTTGGAGGAAGGGAGGAAGAGGGGCTCTCAAAGCTTCCTTTTCAAACTATGTAGAGCATTCATGAAGATATCAAGAAGATGAGAAGGGAGATGTGTAGAGAATATCCAAAGGGGTTTGAATATGAAGAAAACCCTAGATTTTCACAAGATAGGTGTGAGCTTTCAGCCACACAATCTGATCCACAACACATTATTATGCCCATATTTACTGCAAGAGAGATGGAGGCAGAAGATGCACCAAAGGAGGAGAATTTGAGTAACTATCTTCAGGAGTATGAATCTCAATCTTGGAGATTCAAGGAGCACTTGAACTTCCAAGATTTTTGCCAACTCAAGGAGGAGAGAAGACCCAAAAATCAAAACAGAAGCAGAAAAGGTAGATTCTTTCTACCAATTTTTGATGCGTCACCCAAATGCATAGCTAAGGATTGGATAGATCAGCTAGACTCATATTTTCATCTACATCAAGTTTCAGAAAAGGAAGCCATTAATATTGCAGTGCTTCATCTTGAAGGTAAGGCTCATACCTAGTGGATTTATGAATCATCTTCATTTAATCATGTAAATATAGCTGCTTATGCAATATTCACTAAGAGATTAGTGAAGAGATTTGATGTAAAACAATCTGAAACATCTTTGATTAAGCTGGAAAAACATAATCATCCAAAACCTTTGCATGAGTTGGAAAGATCTAATGCACCAACTCCACTTCATATTTCTTGTAGGTTTTAACCCTGAACAGAAATTATCTACACACGAATCTTATAACAGAAAATAAACAATAGCAAGAGCATAAAACATAAAACAGATAAACACAGAGATTTTTCCCCTAGATCCCAAATCAGGACAACCAGCTTGATATTTCATTATATTCCTTTTAGTGTTACAACACATATATATACATGCCGAAGCATACATAAACCCTAATCCATTAACCATGTATTAGAACATAACCGTAGTTCCCTTGACCGGATCTACAAAAATACCAGGGGCCGAATGTACCCAAAAACCATGTGCAAAACCATGCACAAAACCATGGGCGCGGACCGCCCACTGGAAATTAAGGACCAAAAATTTTCACCGGGGCGCTACCGCCTCCCTTGTGACCCCCCCGTTGTGCCCATCATAAAGGGGGGGCTATCGCACCCCCTCTTACCCCCCTACGCATGATTAGTCGTGGAAAGAATATAACACATACCCAACATTTCTATTAAAAGCGATAAGAACCTGTATGATACTTTTCCAAGGGTAAGATCCCCATTGTAGGAAGAGCTTCCTTATCAAAGGGAAGACATGAAGATTCCTCCTTCAAGGGAAGACCAAGATCTAGGGTCTCTCATTATTGATGAGGTATTCTCAACTATTAATGAGGAGGGAGAGCAGAAAGGAAGTAACAATGTTGTCACTTCAGGAGAAGAACAATCACCACATGGGGATGGGCATGAAGGTATTGCTTCATGAGGAGGAGCTTTTTCATCTTTGAAAAGGTTTCCAAGGAGCATCATGTGACAGTAGTGATGGGCAGTAACACCTTGATCAAAGGAGGAGAATAAAGGTTGGATCAACACCAAAGGATGGGGAGCATGCACCCTTGTTTATTTTAAGGGGTTTATAGACAAATGAAGGAGGTTGATTTATGCAGTGAAGCAAGGGACAAATCAATCCACTCACCTATACAATCTACTTCAGATTTTGATGTCTCTTTACATGGAGGCATTCCACCAGGGAGACCCCCTGATTGGAAGATGAATAAGGAGTTCTCTCAACATGGTGCAACATTGATATATTTGGCTAGGGGAGAAGCCTTGGGAGGATCTAGCACAATGCAAAGAACCTTTGATGGGTTCAAAGGTGAGGTAAACAATTTTCTGAAATGGAAATTGCTATCCCCACTCAGATATTTGCGCTGAAAGATGATGATTCAGAAATATATGATAACATGAGCATGGTGTTAAAGGGCTACTCCATAACCTTAGGGTAGCAAATGATACTTCCACACATGAGGAATATTTCTGAATATGACAAGAGGTTATTAACACTCTTTCATGCATTGGAAAAACTATGGAAGTTTTGGATGGGAAATTCCTTCCAAGAGGAGGTTGACCTCCATGTACTTCAATCTTGTCCTAGGAAAGATCAACTACAAGGGAGGCATCAAAAGTGGGGTAACAATCCTCCAACATGTGTCTTTGGCATTGAGCATGTAAAAGAGGAGATTCATGATGTGACAGGAGCTTCATTTTATATTTCTACAGCGCTGTCATTGTTGGGAAGCCTAGATCCATATTGGGAGTCCCAACTATTGGTGGAATATTCCAAGAACCTCTTCACATGTAAGGTTCTTGATGGGCAAGTGATAGATGGGAGGTATAGAGTTTTTGATGGAGTAATTTATTTCCATGATCATATCTACTTGACTAGAGACTCAAAGCTCAAGGATAAACTACTACGTACGGCCTATGAGATCTTACTTTCCAATCCCGCTAGTTTCATTAGAACATACCATACTATCTTGGAGGGATTCATGTGGGAAGACTTTAAAGACGAGATGCACTATCATATGAGGAAGTGAATAGATTGTTTGGAGGGTGAGGAGAAACATAGCTCTTGGGAAGAGTTATCATCACCACCTCCATACTCATGGGGTGTGAGAGGGAGCTCATCCATGAGCTACTTCACTAGATTGAACCAAGTGTATGGTAACGATTGTATTTATGAGCATCATGATATATTTACTATATACTTTCATTTTCTTATCATGTACAGGGCATTTCTCCAAGAGAGGGCACTCTTTCTTATTGTCTTCATGGGCTACTTGGGGCCATGAGAAATGATGATGTTGGCCATTCCCTATAATATTTTGGGGAGATGATATATTCTTCATGGTGTACTTCATTGACACCAAACATCTTACACCTTCTCCAAGAATGCAAGAAGAATGGGGCAGCAAACAACTGGTGGGGGAAACACTTGTTGTATCATATTCTATGGTAGTTGGGAGAAAAACTGCGCTGGTTGCACATGAGGGACCATTGTCCTTCTCCTTTACTACACATGGAAACTAGCATGACTTTGATTGTGATTCCATATGTTGATGATGTTTTTTTCTTTTTTGGTAACATCATTAGACAGAAGGCACATTGGTTGGATGTGTCCATTGGGAATGACCTTTCCCACATTTTTTATGCTTCATGCTTCAAGGGAAGTATGGAAGATGATATGGCCATACAGTAGATCACTTGTTTCTTTATGAGGTGAGCCATATGATTGTTTGGAGCACTTGGTATATGCCTCTCATGAACATTTGGGAGGAGATTTTCTATGAGTTACCATGCTAGAGGGTGATTCATTTCATTTGGATGATAGCATGGAGATGGAAATCTCTCATTGAGAATGAGATCCCTTATGCTTGTCATCACTTCTACCTTGAAGAGGCCATTTAACAACAAGAAGGTTTTCATATAGACCTTCCACTTTCTCATAAGGAGGGCCATTTGGTTTATCCACCTAAGGCCAACTTGCACATTTGGGTGGAACCATTAAGAGACAGAATTATTGTAGAATATCTAAAGCAATGGTGGGGACTATTGATGAGGAGGCCACAAGAGGAGAAGGGGAGGAATTTTGCTCCACCTTTACAGTTGCTTGAGGACAAGAAACATTTTGGAGGGGAGGACTGTAATATTCCTAAAATTTAGCTTTAAGCTAAATGGAATATTATAGATTGTTTTGTCACTAGGTAGGTGAATAAATAGGTAGGGAGGCCCATAAATCTCCTTAGTAGCAATAAAAAAATTCAAGTGTGAAAGGAGACCTTCTAAGCAGCAAAATAAAGCACCTTTGAGTATGAACAGGGGTTGGATCATGTTGAATAGGTCAACTTTGACCAAATCAACAACGTTGTTATGGAGGAGTGGACATTAAATGAGGAATAACACAGTTTTGGAGGGAGATTGTTTGCATGGAGGAAATGACCTAATTGAGTGGGGCCAAGAGTAAGGAAGCTCATAACTTATATAAGGAAGAGGATGGCAGCCATATGGGACATGTTTTTGAATTATTATTTTGTATGTGGTCTGTTTAGACTTCTTGCATTCTTCATATGTTTAGTTGAGATTGTTGTGTTGTTTAGCACCGGGTGTTCCCAAGTGGGAATCCCATATCTTTCCTTAAGAGGCCTCTTGGAGGAGCATTGGACTACATTCCCACATTCAGGCTCAATTCCAAACTACAACTTTCTTCATCAGCGCAGTTTCTACAGAATATTGTGCTGTGTTGCAGGGTGGAGTAGCAGAGAATTATATTGGGTGTCTTCAGAGCTAGTTTTGCAGTGGAGGAATGTTTTATCCATTGGGAGACCTGTAAAGAAGCCCCTTGGGCTTTATTGACACATTTAGCAGCAGGCTAAGGAGTATTCATCCCATACACCGCAGTTTCAGCCCAGATCTGCGTTATTTTAGGGAGGGGTTGCAAGGGTGGTTGCAGTGGTTGTTTTGGGAGGTGATTTCTTCAGTGGAGGAGCCATTCTTTCATCCAGAGGATCTATTGGAGAGTATCTGTAGTTTCTACATCAGCTTTAGCCATATCTTATCATTTCTGTTGTTGCAGCTTACCTTCAGCCCTAGGGCTACAACTTACATTTGCACATTGTGTGCATTTTTGGGAAACCCACTTGCGTTGTCTTGGAAAGCTGATCTAGTGCCTAGATCTGTATGTCTAGAATCTATGGGGGCCTATATCAGTATTTTTATATCATTGTATCATCTCCAGCTGTAGTTATACTTAATATGACTATGTTGTAGTTTCTCTCCGACATTTTGTATTGTAACAACAACTCATATTTGGGAGTGATTGCTTATGGGAGGCTTGTTTCCTCATTGTATATGATTTATGCCTCACTATTTTGTATTTATTTTCTGCTCTAATACATAATTTTATGACTCCATCTTGGTCTCATGGTCTCATCTGTTAAATATTTGTTGTTGCTTTCATTTTATGAGCTATATTGCTGCTTTTCCCATTTGGGAATATTACATGCGAGCTAGAAGATAATGAGGGTGATCATGAGAACCAAGAGTGATATGGTACATGTGATATTTCATCAATATTTATACTTTTTAAGATGGGTTTTTCTAAAGAATAGGACTTAACTACCTTAGAACTTATAAGACTCTCTTTTTTCGAAACATTATAATATGTATTTTGAATTAATTGGTAATTTGCATTGTGTTAATGTTAAAATCAATATTTCACTATATAATTTACAATTATGTTGATTTCAAAAAGGTTCTTTTTTTTTGGTATGTCAGATCATAATAAAATAATGATAATTCTAAAGTACATGAATTTATTTGCATTATTTTCTAAACTTTATTATCTTACAAAAATTCATATTATTATAGATTTATTATTTTACAATTATTTACAATTTTACAAAAATACAAATTTAAAAATTTTAATAAAATCATTTCACATTAATACAATTAAAATTTTACAAATATTTTACCTACAATTGCAATTATGATTAGAATTAGAATTACACCTTTACAATTTCACATACAATTATAATTAAATTTACAATTACAATTTTAGAATTTTACATACAATTACAATTACAATCATTTCACAATAATACAATTAAAATTTTACAAATATTTTACATACAATTAGAATTAGAATTACAAATACAGTTACAATTACAATTTTACAATTTCACGTAAAATTACAATCACAATTACAATTATAATTTTAGAATTTTACATACAATTACAATTACATTTTTAGAATTTTACATAAAATTTACAATTACAATTACAATTTTACAATTTTACATATATACCATTACAATTACAATTTTAGAATTTTACATACAATTAGAATTACAATTACAATTTTACAATTTTACATATATAAAATTACAATTACAATCATTTCACAATAAATTAAATATTACAATTACAATTAAAATTTTACAAATATTTTACATACAATTACAATTAAAATTACAATTACAATTTTAGAATTTTATATACAATTAGAATTAGAATTACAATTTTACAATTTGTCATATATACAATTACAATTAAAATTTTACAAATATTTTACATACAATTACAATTAAAATTACAATTACAAATACATTTACAATTCTACAATTTTACATACAATTAGAATTAGAATTACAATTTTACAATTTTACATATATACAATTACAATTAAAATTACAATTACAATCATTTCACAATAAATTAAATATTACAATTACAATTAGAATTTTACAAATATTTTACATACAATTAGAATTACAATTACAATTTTACATATATACAATTACAATTAAAACTAAAATTACAATCATTTCACAATAAATTAAATATTACAATTACAACTAAAATTTTACAAATATTTTACATACAAATATGATTAAAATTACAATTACAAATACAAATACAATTTTACAATTTTACATACAATTAAAACTAAAATTTCAATTACAATCACGACATAACATTTAATGATATTAAATATCATGATCATTTAATATTAAATTAAATAAACATCACGATCATGATAACCATTGTACAAACATCATATTAGACTAAAAAACACATTCAAATTCACTAATATCATGTAATATTCCTAAATTAGCATGCAGCTAATAGGAATATTGATTTTTGCTTTTAGCACCTAGTAGATGAATAAATGGGGAAAGAGACCCATACTTATCTTGAATAACCATAAAATCCCTCTTGATGTGAAAAGGGATCATAATAATAATTGGATCTAGCACTCTCATGTGTGAACAAGGCCTAATGATTGTGGACAAAGTCAAGTTTGACCAAGTCAACATCATTAATGTGGGAGGAGTGGATCATCGATAAAGACAGCTCAATATGAATGAGGATCAATTTATACAACTATATAAGAGCTGGATTGAAGACCCTTAGGTGTGAAAAGGGCTGGAGCAGGTTGAAGAGGTCAACCTTGACGAAATCAAACAACGCTGTTATGGAGGAGTGGCACTGATGAAGGTACATCGCAGTTTTGGAGGGAGATTGATTGTGTGATGGTGGAAACCCTAATGAGTGGGACCCAAGGTGAGAAGGCTCACATTGTTTATAAGGAAGAGGATGGAAGCCATATGGGGTTAGCTTATGAATTATATTTTGATATGTTTGTTTAGACTCTTGCTCCCTTCAGTTGTTTAGCTAAGATTGCTGGTGATGTTTAGCAGTAGGTATTCCTGTTTAGGAATTCCATCTCTTTCCTTGAGAGGCCTCTTGGGAGAGTCTTGATCTATCATTCCACACATCCGGAACTCTAGCCAAGCTTCAGTCTTCAGCTACAACGCAGTTTCTGTAGAATATTGTGTTGTGTTGCAGTGGAGGGTTGAGAACCCCACTTTCTGAGTTGGTTTTGCATAGGAGGAGGGATTCCTTCTTTTGGGAGATCATTTTGGAGGGTTCCTAAGCTTATTTCAGATCTTTGGTAGCAGGCCAATCTATTTCCATCACCTACATCATAATTTTAGTCTGGAATTGTGTTATTTTGGAGGGCAGCTTCAATAGGGGATCTTGTGGTTCTTTTTGAGAGTTTTCCTGTGATCGAAGGGTTCATCCTTCCATTAGAGGAGACCTTGGATTAGATCCACATTAGAACTATATTATTTTAGCCTTCTATACTCACGTGCTTCAGTTTGCAGTGATTATTCAATCTTAGGGCTGTAGATCACCATTTGTATTTGGGTGTATTCCTAGAAACCCTTCTTGGGTTCTCTTGGATTTGTATAAAGGAGACTAGATCTCAGCTTTGGGCCATATTGATTAATATCATATCATATCTATTAGTCTCTACCATTTCTGTGTAGAAACCCTCATTAGACTGCGTTGTCTCTTTATGCAGTAATTTTCTATTACATCAGTTTTGGGGTTTTAGTGTTTTTTAGCAATACTAGGTGTGGGAGGCTTGTTTACCTCACCTAATATGATTTGTTTATGATCTCCTCTTGGATTTAGGTGTTATATGGTTAGATCTAATGGATCCAAGCGTTGATTTTGATTTTTATAGCATATATTTCTGAAAATGCATTTTTCATGCATGTGTTGCTGAGTTTTCCCATTTGGGAATATTACAGTGGTATCAGAGCATGATCTTTGGCTCAGCCTGTGAATTTCAAGCCAAGATGCTATAACAATAAGAAGAGATCTAAAATGGTGAAAGGAATGAGCTTGGTCTCATCACTTTTCAGATCTATGAAAAACCTCTCCAAGGAGGTGAAACAGAAGGAAGAGAAAAGATGTAGTTAAACTTCTATAGGGTTTCAAGAAAAGGAAGGGCCATGTACTTCCTATTATCAAAAGAAAGAACCAATGTTGCAGAAAGCTCCAAAGCATCACATCTTGCCTTTTCCTTTTGAGGGAGAAGACAAGAGGCATGGAGATGGACGGAACTTTGAACATGAAATCCTAAGTGGATACCTTAAATAATACAAGTCTCAACCTACAACCTAGAGCTTTCAAAGAGACTCTAGCTCTTCCTCAGTTTATTCAGCTGGAAGAAGAAAGGAGGCCCTACAACAATAGGAGAATGAGGGGCAATAAATTTATATTTTCTACTTTTGATTAATCATCCACATGTACAACAAAGGCTTGGCTGATGAATCTAGATTCATTCTTCCTCCTACATCCAGTGGTAGAAAGAGAGGTTGTTGAGATCTCAGCGCTGCACCTTGAGGGTAAAGCAAGCACTTGGTGGTTCAACCATTTGAGTCATGCAAGAGCGACTACTTTTGCAGATTTCACTCAAAGGGTGATCAAAATATTTGACAAAAAGAAATAAGAAGGGGAGGAGCCTTCACCACCACTTGAGGAGATTTGTACCAGCATTGGCACAACTATGGAGGAGTAGCCATCATCCTCAACAGTTGGGGAAGACAACACATTGGAAGGAGGAACCCTTGTAGCCATACAAGATGTTCCCAAGCTTCACCAAGGTATGCATGAATTTCCACTTTTTGTTATTTCAAAAAATCTTATGGAGGGTTGGGGAAATCTGCCTTTGCATGATAAAGGATCAAAACATATTGCTGATTTGGAGCAGCAGACTTGCACTGCACTGTGCAGACTTGAGTTGTTCAAGGAAGGGATAGACAATCATCCTAATGAGTCATTATTGAGTTTCCCACAACACTTGGGGTTGGGGTGTGAACTTTTGGAGGACAGGATGAGCTTTGTCCTAAACAATCCATTGCAAAACATTATGTTCAACATTGAGCTTGAGCATGAGATAGCAAATACACCTTTGAGGAGGAGGTTGACAGCGCTGTCATTAGGCAACAGTGAGAAGTTGGGGTCCCAGCTATCATTAGGACATTCTGATGACCATCACACTTGTATGACACTGTATGATCAGATGATCAATGAGAGACATTTTGTCTTTCATCAATGTGATGGATCTATTGGGATGAGCATTGTGCAGGCCTATGAGGAATTTTTTCCTTCAGCATACTTGGATCCTTATGGATTCAATATGATCATTGGTGTGGGATGTTCTCTAGGAGATCTCCAAGAGGTTGTATTTCAACATCCCACGAAATGCAAAGGTAGAAATCTGATTTGAGAGGATGGTAGTCTCGATTGGAGGAGTACCAAGGTGGAGCATGGTAGGAGACATCCACATGTGGATGAATGGGTATGGATAGTGAGAAAGAGGTTGGTGAGACACTTGCAAAATTATGACACTAGGCAGCAGGAGGCATGGCTGCATTGGCTACTCTTGAAAGAGTTTGTCCGTCATGTGATATATCCTTCTCTAAAGGGTATGTTGGTGGAGGAAACTTGGCAGGACACTTGCATCATATGGCAACAAAGAGTTTGGGTGCATTGTGTTGATATGATATTCCTCATGTCAATCAACATATTTTCACCTCATGATTTGTATGATGGAGGTCTGAGGGGGCAGCAAGAGTTATTGTTGTTGTGGCTACTCTTGGGAGAGTATGGGCAAAATTTTTCCCATACTTATCATGATATTTCCGGAGAAAGGGATGGAACATTCAAAGTGCAAAGAGGCTACCCTTCAGCATTGGAGGACAAGGAGGGGCTTCCACATAGGAAGAAGATTTCACCACATAGCAGCATGATGGTGGATGACTTTGGCATGTGGAATGTCAAAGAAAAGAGTCATGGAGTGACAAGAGCCTTATCACTAAGGCCAACAACACTGTCACTTGGGAGTATGTTTATATTGATGGAGTGTTCCAAGGGGAGTATGCATCCCTTCATTTTGCAGAATTTTATGAGGAGAATCTCATGGGAGGACTCATCCATGGACCACACTTTCAGCCTAATCATTATGCATGGTAAGAAATGCATTACTGTAATTATTTTTCATTTCATTGAGTATTTGCATTTCCTCGCCATCTATGTACAGTGCATTGCTCCACAAGAGGGAAATATTATTTTTGGGTTTCATGGTCATCCTAGGACCAACACTTATGATGATAACCATTAGCTACATGACCTTGGTCAAGTGTGTTGTTATTCTTATTATGCTCAGATGATATATATTTTTGCTCACTACCACATAGTAGATGAGAAAACATGCACAACGAGTAAATTGTTGGAGGACAACTTGCCACATGATGTTCTAAAACAACAGTTGGGAATACTACGTTGTATCCACTTGAGAAACCATTGGTATCATCCAAAATTGCACATAACCTTCAGTATTTTTCTGATTTGGATGCCATTTGGTGATGATGTGCCATTAATTTTGTATGGAATGGTTTGGGCTAGCATGATTCATGACATTAGAGAGAGGATCTTTGAAGATCCAATCTTCTTCTTGCCACTTGAGGGCAACCTTATTACAGCCCAAGATCAGCAAATACTCTACACTTATCATGAGTGGAGAGAAATACAGTGTGGGGTAGGTCATTTTTTCTACCATGATCAATTATTCAGCCCACCTACATTGTAGGAGCCAAAGGTGGAGGAGATTCATCATGAGTTACCATTCTGGAGGGTGGCTCATTTTGTATGGATGATAGCTTGGGGATGGGAGATTCACATGGGGATGATAGATCCCAACACATATCTTATCTCATGCCTCAAGGAGGCCTCTAGACAGCACATTGTTGCCTGCATGGATATTTTACTTCTTCATGAGGATAGCTCTTTGGGATGGTCACCAAAAGCTAACTTGCGTACTTTGGAGGGGAAATTTGGAGATGTATTGATGAGACAAAATCTTGTTCCTTGGAGGAATTTATCATATGAGGATGCTATAGGAGGAGGAGAGGACCCATACTTATATTGAATAAGCATAAAATCCCTCTTGATGTGAAAAGGGATCATAATAAACTGGATACAACACTCTCATGTGTGAACAAGGCCTAATGAATGTGGACAAAGTCAAGTTTGACCAAGTCAACAACATTAATGTGGGAGGAGTGGATCATCAATAAATATAGATCAATATGAATGAGGATCAGTTTAGACAACTATATAAGAGATGGATTGAAGACCCTTAGGTGTGAAAAGGGCTGGAACAGGTTGAAGAGGTCAACCTTGACCAAATCAAACAGCATTATTATGGACGAGTGGCATTGATGAAGGTACAATGTTGTTTTGGAGGGAGATTGATTGTGTGATGGTGGAAACCCTAATGAGTGGGACCCAAGGTGAGAAGGCTCACATTGTTTATAAGGAAGAGGATGGCAGCCATATGGGTTAGCTTATGAATTGTATTTTTGTTTAGACTTTTTCTCTCTTCAATTGTTTAGCTAAGATTACTAGTGTTGTTTAGCACTAGGTATTCCTGTTTAGGAATTCCATATCTTTCCTTCAAAGGCCTCTTGGGAGAGTCTTCATCTATCCTTCCACACATCCGGCACTCTGGCCAAGATTCATTCTTTAGCTACAACGCAGTTTATGCAGAATATTGTGTTGTGTTGCAGGGTGTTGCAGTGGAGGGTTGAGAAACCCACTTTCTGAGTTGGTTTTTCACAGGAGGAAGGATTCCTTCTTTTGGGAGATCAGTTTGAAGGGTTCCTGAGCTTATTTCAGATCTTTGGTAGTAGGCCAATCTATTTCCATCACCTACAGCATAATTTCTGTTTGGAATTATGTTATTTTGGAGGGCAGCTTCAGTAGGGGATCTTGTGGTTGTTTTTTAGAGTTTTCCTATGATTAAAGGGTTCATCCTTCCATTGGAGGAGACCTTGTATCATATCCGCATCAGATCTATATTATTTCAGCCTTATATACTCTTGTGCTTCAATTTGCAGTGATTATTCAGTCCTAGGGTTGTAGATCACCATTTGTATTTGGGTGTATTCCTAGCAACCCTTCCTGGGTTATCTTGGATTTGTATAAAGGAGACTAGATCTTAGTTTTGGGCCATATTGATTAGTATAATATCACATTTATTTGTCTCTACCATTTCTGTGTATAAACCCTCATTATATTGCGTTGTCTCTTTATCCAGTAATTTTCTATTGCAGCAGTTTTGGGTTTTAGTGTTTTTTAGCAATACTAGGTGTGGGAGGCTTGTTTACCTCACCTAATATGATTTTTTTCTGATATCCTCTTGGATTTAGGTTTTATATGGTCAGATCTAATGGATCCAAGGGTTGATTTTGATTTTTATAGCATATATTTCTGAAAATGCATTTTTCATGCATATGTTGTTGAGTTTTCCCATTTGGGAATATTACACATCATCTAATCATCGTGATCATGATCATCTAACAAAACACAATTAGAATTGTATAACATCATCACAACACAAACATCAAATATACATCTCATGTCAAATAACTTCTATCACATACACATCTATCTACAAACTGCATATTAAATGAACATTTCTAACATGACCTAACAATATACACATCATGATGATCACCAACATGTAAATTAAGTACAACTGCAACATGAACATAAAACACATGGACCATATATATATATATATATATATATATATATATATATATATATATATATATATATATATATATATATATATATATGTATATAACTGTATAATGTCAAAAATATACAAGTGTAATATAAATGTCAAATATCAGTTGGTGGTACATCATCAATAATAGTACTATTCGAGGCCTTCTTAGTCAATGGTGCAGCCTCGACAAGCTCAGATACATGTCGATCATCACGTGCCTGCTGATTTGGTACTGGTGCCTCACGATGATCAAGATCAATTGTCGGCGGCTCATCGTGATTACTTGACATGGTCGATGGTCCAACCTGCTCATGATCGTGAGTACTGCCGGATGTGGCAGGCTGCTGACTCGACGTGGCCGATGGTCTAGCTTGCTCTCCATCATGACTGTTGGTCATTACTGTAGGCTTCTCATCTGTGACGCGAGGTGAATGATGATCACTCCCTTGATCGTGATCATTAGATGATGTGTCGCTGCTTGCGGACTGTCGACGTACTGCATCTCGACCACGCCTATAACATCGAAGGGCCCTCCTCAACCGCATAACTAAGCTCATAGCCCCTACGACATGTCACATTAGGGTGAACATGTCACGGGACATGACTCTACACATCTGTACCAGCCTAGCATCGACCTGTATATCTCTCATAGTGGCGGGCCTGACTCCCACCTCCACAAACAATGCACAGAGTTGGTCACCTAACTCCATCCTCAATCTATTGTCAAGCCTACGCCTAGCAAAAGGCGGTACCGACACACCATGAAAACCAGGTCTGTCTGTACCAGCCTGATCCTCAGCATCTTCCATATCTTGATCGTCATCAGGATCCACACCTAGATCATTTGGTGGCACTGGCATCTCATCGCCATCAAATGACCGAATGTCTATAAAATTTATATAAGTACACAACAATAATTAGATAATTTCATTAAACATTTTAATAAAAACAACTTAAAGAACATATTAGAATAAATTTAAATAAAAGAGTAATATTACCTCTATCATCCAGTGGCTCATCATCTGTGAAGAGGATGTTGGCACGCCCTCGCCAATCCAAACCATCATACGGACAGGGGACCATAACGAAGCAATGCTCATCAACACTGGCTAACAACTCTAGTGCATCATGCGATATCCTCATGGAAAACTTAGACTTGCCCCTCTTGGGCATCATCTATCCCCACATCTGCATCCATACATGCAGCATCAACCTACGAGGTTATCGAAAAAAAGTAGGCCTCGTCTCTGGAAACCTCTCAAAAAATAAACAAAATAGCTTTGAATCAAAAGGGAATTTCACCCTCCCTTGTGAATGAGCACGACAACTATCTAAAGCAGTACAAAATTGCCGCAAAAAAATGGCAAACCACCTCACAATTCGTGGCTCCTGTACTAAAGAATCAACATAAAATAGAAGCGGGCAACTAATGTGTTTCCCGTCACTGGTGTTGTGTGAAATGGTCGAAATTAGTAGTGAGAGGCACCTCACCTCCTCTCTACCAAATGAAGCAATACGTAACTGACCTCCGGAGACCTGAAAATCTAAAGGAGACAGTAGATTTGCGCTAATGTATCTCTAGGAGTACACCAACTGAATCTGTGTTGCATAGCCAAATGGGACCTCTAGGAACGAGGGAAAATCCATCCCTCTCCTCGATAGGCCAGTAATGAAATAGATTTCCTCCTCAGTGGGCACGTACCACTAGTTAGGACCAACCAAAAAATCCTGTAGGTGGCCATTCCACCTACAGATAAGATGTTGCAAAAACACACCATGGCCCTTTAGGGATGTAGCCTCCTCATAGAACTTGAGGAGGCCTACTTGCCTTAGGAGCCCTTGGGCAGCTGCTGTAATAGGGCAAGGGTATGCATCTCTCTCCCTCTCTCGTGCCTCCCACAGTCGAACCATGTTATATTGGTCGGCCTGTTTTTGTTGTTGTTCCCTCTCTTCTCTCCCTTCACGTTGCTGAATGATTGGAATATTAAATACAATTTTTTTATTAAATGAGACATGTATTTAGAAATATACATATATACTTTTTTTTTAAAAAAAAAACAGTCGGTGCACCACAAAAAATAGGCATGCACCGGTAACGGTGCGTATTTTTTTTGTCACGCACCAGAGGCGGTGCACAAGAAAATTTTCAGTGCACTGCTCTCTTGGTATTGTTACAACGTCAACGGTGCAGCTGAGTAAATGACCACACCGTTGACTATGTAGTGATGTCAGGAGGGTAGTGTGCTGACCAAAGTATACACCCCGAGACGTATAGTTTAGGAAGCACATTGGCCTCATGACATAACTATAGAGTCAATGGTGCAGTCGTTTACTCGGCCACACCATTTACCATGTTGAATTGCCGGAATGTGGTGTAGTGACAAAATTACCTGCATCGGGGAGGATATTTCCATCAACGCACTGCATTCCCACAATTCGACATGGTCAACGGTGCAATCGGGTAACCGACCGCACCAAACTTTTTTTTTTAAAACCACGGTGCATTGTTTCAGTATCACCCTCGAACCAGTGCAGATACCGTTAGCACTAGTTGTGGTGTGACCTGTAAATTTATAGGCAGCATCATGAACCGGTGCGAGCTGAACGGCTCGAGCACACCGCGCGAGAATATCTTTTTTTTTTAAAGGTGAATTTTAAGCTATTTTACAAAACTAATCCACTAAAAGGTTTAATTATGGAAAAAAAATGAAAATGCCTATACATTTGGCTGTCAAGGAGGCATATTAGCTATAGAATTTGCAAAACTAAATTTGCCCACCGTTTTGAAAAATTCAAAATGGAGATGGCAGGCAATGGACAGTAGTAGTTCGTGAAATGGGAGCACCGATGGCAGGACGCCTCACACAAGGTAAAGTTGTGCCGGTGCTTGAGAGCTCTGGAGCACTGAAAAGTGAAAAATGCATATTTTTGGTCGTAATATTTTTTTTATTGAACCCTGTTTCAGTGCGCAGGTTTTATAGGCGCACAGGGGCAGTTTCTTAAGACTGCACCGGGCTTTTTCAGTTTTGGCGTGGGGTTTTAGGACGCACCGGTATAGAATATTTGTAAAGCACCAGTGCACTACAGTAATAAGACGCAGGAGGTGGGTTTGTACCGAGCGCACAGTGTCCTGGTGTGCCAATTTTTTGTGCGCACCAGTGCTTTCTCTAGTTTAACACACCGGTGCAGTTTACGATGATAAAGACAACAGGAAAAAAAAAAAAAACATCCGATAAAACCTCCACCCACCAACCTCCTCTAGTAACCTCCACTAAAAATAGATGTCTGGGGTATTTTTATAAGGGGTTCCTCAAAAATATCCACTAGAGGGTCTTTTCCTTGTAGTGATAGTTCCCAAAAATGCCTGTGTGGCCTCTTTCTGCATTGAATTTGGGAAAAAACTAAGTTATGACTTCCCAAAGTTTTTGGCACTAACAGTTCCACAAATTCCTCAAAATTAAGCACCATCCTACAATTCTACCCCCAAATCTACTAACTGATCGCCAAATTGCCCACAAATTGGGCGCAATTGTCAACGCGCTAATTTTGCCAATAACACCTTAAAGCCAAATTTTAAACCATAACGCGTATGGCTATAACACATATGGTTAATTAGAAATTTTTCATATTAAAAAAGTCCCACATGGTTTACTCCTAACCGTTGACATTAATATTCAAGTCTGGACACATGGTGCAATGGTATTTGTGGTTACAGTTACAGTTAGTGGGAGGTTGGTGGGGGGGGGGGGCACGAGGATAGTTTCCCGCCCACAAGCTATGACCATAGTTGGGGCTAGATCCCATCCTGCACCCAAAATGTGCAAACCACATTATATCAAAACTATATAAAATCCATAATTTAATAAGAAACATTGCTATGGTGCATTGGTAAAGGCTCGGTGCTAGTGTTTGGAAGTCGCGAGTTCGAACCTCTCCTGCTCCACTCAGACTATAACCACAATTTTGGTGGCCCTTGAGCTTCCATGTGGCGTCCCCTGCCTGGGCCACGTGGCAACCTCTTATTGGCCACCCAAACAACCAATTAAAAGCTTCCATTTCAACCCAATAAAAATGTGCCATTTTGCAGAACCCGATTCGACAAAGAAATTTCATTGACCAGTCAACCTTCCACTATGCATGCCCAGTCAGCTGTATGGACTCCTGACTGGGTTTTCCCTACAATTTCTTTTCCAAAAAATTTTATGTTTGACAAAGTGGAGAGAATGTGTTTCTGGAAGCCTACGGTGTCGGTTTTCAACAAAACGAGTTGCGTCGAATTCAGAATGATGATATCTATGTGGTCATTCAGGTTCCACAACATTACAACAAATTTAATTTTTGAGCATAATTTTGAGCACCTGATCACTCCTCCCCATTGCGAGATTTTTTACTCCAAAATATCACTTTCAGTTGTTCAACAGATGAGGGTACAGTTCCCTCACCTTTCCAATCTCGATCCATTTGGCCTTGCTTGGATTTGTGCCTTTGAGCCCCACATGAAGGTAGTCTACACTCCCTCGTTTTGGTGTCTTTGTTCTTCTATCAAGAATGGTATCTTGCTAAATCTCATCAAGGTATTCTTGAGAAAATTCCTCAATGGAAGGAATTTGAACCTGTTCTCCTTGATCTTCAATCAACGGAGTCTCATAGAACATTAAGTTATCAACATTAACAACAGAGTAAATTTGCATGCAGGAAGGCAAATCTAACTTGAAGGCATTTTCACCAATCTTTTCCAAAATTCTGAAAGGACCATAATGGATTGGTTCCAGTTTTTTACCTTCCCCTTGAAGCCTCTCTTTGCTAATGTGAAGGAAAAATTCATCACCAACTTGGAACTTGTGATCTACATGATGCTTTTCGTGCCTTTATTTGTACTTGCCTTGGCTCTTCTCAAGCTAATCTTGAACTGTTTGATGTATCAATTTAAATTTTTTCTATGAACTTCTTGGCTTTGTTTATGTTTCTATGGCCATCAATAGCAACATCCTTCCCAAAAATAAAATCTAGTGGTGATCTACGCAAGTATCCAAGACATGCCTCAAATGGTGATGTTTGTGTAGAGTGTTTTTCATGGTTGTAAGCATGTTGAATGTAGTGCAAGTTTTCATGCCACAACTTAGGATGCTTGCTGCAATATCCTCGAAGAAGATGTATGACTATTCGATTGACCACTTCGGTTTTACCACTGTCCCACAAACTTGACCAAATATTCTCAACAAATCGAGAATCGCGACCACTAACAATGGATGTGGGAAACCCAAAATGAACCCAAACATGCTAAAATAATAAGTGAGTTGTTTGTTCATCTATGATTTTCTTTTTATGTGGCATTAATATACACATCTCGCTGAACCTATCCACAACTACATACAAATAAACATGACCTCTTTTTGACAATGGAATACCTCCTACAAAATCCATAGAAACACTTTCCCATGGATGTGAAGGTACAGGAAGTGGTGTGTACAATCCTAAATTCCTATTGCTAAGCTTATTGACTACACATAATGAACAACCTTTAATGAGACGTGAGACACTTTCAAGCATACGAGGCCAATAACAATACCTCTGAAGATGTGACATTATTTTGCTTACACAGAAATGTCCAGCAATAAGAGAAGTGTGTGCTTCCCTTACGACATTCACTCTCCCCCCTTGTGGAATACATAGCTTTCCCAAATGATGCAACAAATTATTATGTACATGGTAATCCAATTCCTCTACTTGGCTTCCTTGACTCAATTTTTCATTAACATCTTGAAAGTCATTATCAAATGCATATTTCTCAACATAAATTTCATGCAAAACATAATTATGCTTGAGTAAAGTGGTTTCACTAACAATTTTCCTAGAAAGCAATTCAACAACCTTCTTGTATATACCTTTCATATACCTGATGACCAAGTGGAATTTTTGTAAGAAACCCATCCATGGAAAGTACTTTGACTGCTGCAACTTAGTTTGTGATTGCAAGTATTGCAATGGTTGGTGGTCAGTGTGTATGATGGTTTCCTTTCCCATCAAGTGGTGTTTCCACTTTTTCACACTTTGAAGCAACGAATAAAATCCTTATCATAAAAGTGGGATATTTAACACTACACCATTGAATGTTGCTGAATGAAATGAAATGGGCTTACCATGTCGTATAAGGACTGCGCCCATGGCATAGTCGCTTGCATCAGTTTGAATCTCAAAGGGTTGTCTCAAGTTCGATGGTGCAAGTGCTGGGGCTGAACTAATATTCTATTTCAAAGCATCAAATGCTTTTTTCTGCTTTACTCCCCGCTGGAAGACATTTTTCACACTAGTCAATGCATGCAATGGAGTAACGATAGTAAAGAAGCTAGCAATAAACTTCCTCCAATATTCTGCTGCTCCCAAAAAAATTCCTACCTCAGTGACTATCTTGGGTGTTGGCCAATTCATAATGACCTCAACCTCAGAGGGGTCTATCTTCAATTCACCTCCTCCAACAATATATCCCAAGTACACCAAATAATTTTTACCAAACTCACATTTTGACATCTTCAAAAACAATTTTTCTTTCCTTAAGACATCAAGTAATTTCTTATATGCATTACATGTTCATCAAGTGATTTACTGAAAATCACGATATATTCTAAGTATACTATGAAAAAATCATCAAGAAATGGCCTCAAAACATCATTCATCACATGCATGAAGGTACCAAGAGCATTACATAAACGAAAAGGCATAACAAGCCATTCAAACAAACCTTGTTTTGTCTTGAATGTTTTCTTCCAAATGCCACCTTCAACAATTCTAATATTATGGTAACCACTCCTTAAGTCCAACTTACTAAAATAATTTCATATTTCAATTGATCAAGTAAATCATATATTATAGGAAGTGGATAATGGTTCCTTACCGTAATTTTTTTCAATGCACGGAAATCCACACACATGTGCCATGTTCCATCCTTCTTTGGCACCAACATAATAGGTGACCTGCATGGCGATGTACTTGATTGGATGATCCCTTTGTCCAATAATTCTTGAGTTTGATTTTTGATTTCAGTACTCTCCATCATTGACATCCTATACATGCCAATTTTAGGAAGAGGACAATCTTGCTGCAACTTTATTTCATGCTGGATTCCCCTCTTGGGAGGTAATCCCTTTGGTTCCTGAAACATCTCATTATTTTGATTAACCACTTCAATCAAATCAAATTTCAACTTTGTATCACAACCTTGGAATGCTTCATAGTCAACATCATTATTTGGTCTGATCATAATAAGCACAAAATTCTTGCTTGAACTCACTAGTCTTTTCATTTTCCCTGCATTAAATAATGAAAGATTTAGTTTCTTGTGATGAGATCTCACAATATACTCCACAACATCTTTGAAAAAGTGGTACTTGTTTTCATGGCGATAGAATATGGCTTTTCTATCATAGACGTAAGGACTACTTACAAGAATTCTTGAAATATCAAGCGGTACAACATCTAATTCAACTTTGTCAATGAAGTTTGTTGTGATTGCAAACCGAAGAATACACTTTCTTCTAACTTGTAAATTTGTGTTCTTTCATATCCAACCCAATGGATATGGTTTATGATGTGGAATGGCTTCAAGATTAACTTTCTTGACTAAGTCTTCAGATATCAGATTGGCTTGAGACCCACTATCAAATAGTGTGTCGATTTTTGTATGTTTTGAAATAACCCTCACATGAAATAATTCAATCCTTATTTCTTCATTTGGAGTGCTAGTGTGACAATTTGATGAACAAGTACTAGCAATGGATTATTTTCCTTTCATACCCATGGCTATAATTTTAGTTTCATCACCCAAGTCGGATCCCAAATCCTGTTGAGTGGTTGTGGCTATTTTTTGTTTTCCCTTGTTGTTGAATTTATTGGGCCTCATCTCTGGATGAAGCTTCCAATAATGGTCTTCATCGTGACCCTCTTTGGAACAATGTTTACATGTAATTTTCTCTCCTTCCTTTTTAACGCATGCATTTTTCTTTCCTTTTCCTTTGAAACCCTTTCCTTTCTCTCCACCCTTAAATGGCTTCTTTTTACCCTCTTTCGGAATATTTTTCCCTCTTGCCTCAAGGTGAGTGGCTTGCACATAAACCTCATCTAGACTAGTGGGATTGAACATAAGGATATTATACCCTCGGTAGTTATTTAAACACCCTATGCACTTCAAAAATGTGTCTTATAATTTCAAATCAACTCCTAATATAATAATTCTTCTTCTAAATTCTTGGGTGTAATCTTGCAGACTTTGAACTGTAAGTTGTCTAAAGTTCTACAAATTCATGATGGATTTCTACATATGTGTTAGAGGGTAAAAGTTTCTTTTAATTTCAACAATTAAATTACACCAAGAGATTGAAATCAAATTTGGTTAAAACCCAACACCATCCTACAATTTTGCCCCCAAATCTGCTAACTAAGCGCCAAATTTCCCAACAACTAGGAAAAATTGTCGACGCACTAATTTTCCCAATATGGCCTTAAAGCCGAATTTTAAACCATAACGCATATGGTTAATTAAAAAAAATTTATATGAAAAAAATCCCACGTGGTTTACTCCTAACCATCAGCATTAATATTCAAGTGTGGACACATGGTGTAGTGGTATTGGTGGTTACAGTTACGACTACTGGTGTTGGGGGGAAGGGGGGGGGTTTCTCGCCCATTGTCCCGCCCCCAGGCGGTGACCATCATTGGGGCCGTTGGGGCTAGACCCTGGCCCCCAACCCCAATTCACAAACCACATTATATCAAAACTATATGGAATCCATAGTTTAATAAGAAACATTGTTATAGCGCATTGGTAAAAGATCGGTACTAGGGTTTGGAGGTCACAGGTTTGACCCCTACCCACTCCACTCAAAATATAACCACAATTTTGGTGGCCCTTGGGCTGCCACGTAGCGGCCCCTGGCTGGGCCACATGGCATCCTATGATTGCCCACCCAAACTACCAATTAAAAACTTCCATTTAGAACCAATAAAAATGTGCCACTTGGCACAACCCGATTCAAAGAAGAAATTACTTTGACCAATCAACCCACCACTGTGCATGCCCAGTTAGTGGTACAAACTGCTGACTGTGTTGTCCTTGCAATTTATTTTCCAAAAATTTGCTTGTTCGACAAAGTGGACAGAACATGTTTCTGCGAGCATACGGTGTCGGGTTTCTGTGAAATGAGTTGTGTTGGACTCAGAAAGATGAGATCTATGAAGTCATTCAAGTTCCACACTATTCCAACAACTTTCATTTTTTAGCATAATTTTGAGCGCCTGATCACCTAAGGCGTAAGCTATATAATGAGACGAAGATCAAAGTGTTTTGTGTTAAAGTGATGGGTATTTGATGTATAGTTCGATCTGAAGCAAGGGTGCATGGTATGAGTTATTGATGAGTGTTTGATCTGAAACAAGTGTGCACCCGGGAATATGATGATGGTTTAGATCCAATAGATCTGAAATGACTATACATTGATAATTTACGTATGGATTGGTTTGGATTGTGATATTAATGTTTGGCGCATGTTTTATTATGTCTATCAAGATATGGGTTTTCTATGATGGTCTGATGTGCAATGAAGGTATAAGTCAATAATTGCAGATTTGTACACGATTTTGATAACTAAAAGGCACATGCATACACAGGTCTCATTCTGGTAAGTCGTGTGTCAATTTTGTAGTTTGGACAGATATGTATGCGGGTTTGATTAATGAAGGGAATGTGTACACATGAAATTTATTTATGGGAAGCGCGTATATATCCTAGGGTTTTCTGGAATATGATATGTGATTAGCTTAATCAGCCTTCCTGAGTTTGTTGTTGTTTGTAAATGAAGTCTCACTTGATGATCTGGGTTTGACTATGATGATTGAAGTTGAATTAATTGTGGATATATATATATATTGAAGAGTGATGATGCTGGTAGATGTATGTGATTGAAGATCTATGATGGCTATGTAATTATTTCAAAGTGATTTAGTAGCTCAGTGCGTAACTTAGTGTTTATTTCAGAATGACATTGATTCAGTTAAGGTTCACTATTTTGAGATTTGTACGCAGGTACGTTTCATGGAAAGTGCGTATATACGTGGATATACATAAGCACAATCACATATATATTTTGATATATGGTTGATCAATGTTTGTGGTGATATAATTTGGTTTCTGTGATGAAAAATATGTGGATCGATATTCTAGTAAATTGATTGAAAGTGATCTAATTTCTTTGGTTATTTGAGAGTAATTTGATTGATTGGGGTCTCTGTTGGTACAATGATTTGTTGATTTATTTGGTTCAGTGATTGAGTGATTTTTTATAGTGCTTGGTTTTGGTTTTGATATTTGATATTGTGATTAAATGATGGTAGTGGGTCCAGTCTGAAAATTTGATGAAAAGTGGCCTACACATTGTGATTTTTTGAATCGTGGGGATCCAGTGTGAAAATTTATGAAATATTTTCCACCGAGGTGTTGATGGTTGAAGCCTTCATTAAGTAAGTCGAAGCTTCCTTCCAGTAGTATATGGTAATCATATCAAGGGGTAGGAGCTCCCTTCCAGTGGGTGCCAAAAAATGGGATTAGGGGGTTAGAGCTCCCTTCCAGTAGGTGCTGGAGAACGAGAGAAGGTTGTCACCTTCTGCAGGTGGGTTCCTACATGCTAATATTATTCTGTGCTAGTACAATATTGTAAATTTTTTTTCATATAATAATATTTGAAGACAAATACGACGTCAGCAGTGGTTTTCTCCCACATTGGATTTCCACCTAAAAATACGCGTGTTCATGTGTGTTGATGTGTTGGTTATGTGTGTGATGGTTTACTCTGTTTTTACTACACCTGATTAATATTTAATTAGTGCCTAATTAACTATTTATACATAAGGTCAAGTCAAATAGATCATGAATTAACTGAAAAGTAAGCTGATTGGATATATGATAGTTGTTTGCATAGAAGTCACATAGATACACAGGTTTACTTTAGTATAGTCACATAAAAAAAAATTGAATAAGAAAAGAAAAATTTGAGTGAGTTTTTAAATACCTACTCACTGCCCCCCCCTTCTCAGTATTTTCCCAACATATCTCCTTGGAAATTCATTATCTTCAAACTCTATTCTCTAAATTCCTTCTCCACCTTTAGGTGAGATGTGATTTTTGGTAGTGTCCATATGAATGGATCATTCTTAATAGTACCTTTGCTTTATCCTCCCGCTTCTCCCAATATTGGATTGATGTTGTTGTCATTCCTCCAGCTGCACTTGGCTTTTATTCATCTCCAATTATGATTTTTCCATATGACATAACCTTCCATCCACTTTTGTAGCTTAAATTTCCAATAAACATTATTTGAACCATATATCATATTGGCCTCATTCAGGTAGGTCTATGCAAGTGGATTATCCATCTTAACAGGAATTCTGTAGTAAAAAAACATCTAGTGCCAAGAAATTACAAATAATAGTTTTCTATGACCCACCAATACTCTTCTACTATTTTTTTTTTCCAAAGATAATAAATTTCCACCACCACTTCTCTGCCTTGTTTTTTTTTTCAAAAAAAAAATACAATTTGCAATAGGAATTACCATCAGTAGTGTATTCATAAATTACCGTCTGCTCAAAAAAACTACAAATTTTAATGTTCACTACCCATCGCACCTTAAAACATAGGATATGTGTGATTTTTTGTGGAAATTTAGAATTTCATAACTTTGCCAGACTCGTCGCACTTTTCGTCTAATACTAAGTTTTTTGGTCTTGTTTTTCAGTGCACTGACACAAATTCCACATGATGCACACTTATTTTGCTCCACACTCCACGACTCTGGTCAACACACACTCTTTTTTTCATGCAGCTCCACGCTCACGGTACCAGTCCACACACCTTGCCTATATGTTGGCCACTCCTCAAGGCCACTGGTTTGCTCCCCCACGCTATCTCTCCATATTGTCTATTGGTCTTGTATGTCTTCCATAAAGCGTTCACACTAGTTAAAAAGATATGGGTTCTAGGCGTCTCACATGTTGAAATATGTAACTAGGTTTGGTCTTCATAATGAAATATATAATCATGATTTTATATATTTAATGAAAAGAGAAAAATAATTTTTTTATTGTGAGTTTGGAAGCATGGGTTTCATGCTCAAGAGAATTTATTTTTATAGTTAAAGCACCCATTAAGTGCTTCTAGGTTTATCATAATATCATTGAGTCATTTTCATGTATGAA
>CM076578.1:1115850690-1116074427 GCA_034641835.2 Pinus albicaulis | reverse complement strand
TGGCCCATTTAGGCATGTTACATATTGTAAAAAGAAATTAGTTGACTCAATGTTAGAGTCTACAAACCCTCCAAGGCCTCTTCTCAAGTGTTACATTAAGTCGAACATCAAAAGAAGAAAATCGGTCTATCTAAAGGACATGTAGGCCTAGATTCTATGTGAAGTCAGCCTACAAGAATAGGAAGGAAGCCTATACATACAAGAGGACTCCGACTCATTCAAGGATGGAGAAGGAAGCATTATCACCAAGAATGGCTGCTACAGCAAGGCATGACTGGAAAACGCATTTTCTAGGAATGGATGCTACAGGATTTGAAACCAGCACTTGGATCCCTTAGATCTGTGTATCTAAGTCCTAAATCCAAGAGGATATCAAGAAAAAATCCTTCTAGGTGGGTTAAAGAGATCTCCCACACCTAGTCTGCTTAAAAAATACCCCAAAGGGACTGCAGCAACAAGAAACAATTCTGCTCAGAAAATAACACAGATCCATTGAAACAAAGTAGTAGGCTGATATGGAGGTTCAAAGATCAGATGTATAACAGAAAATCAGATGTACATTACAGCCCATACATTGTACAAGAGAAAGAATAATACTATACAGGAAAAATCCTTAGAAATGAGGTGCTACAACCACAAGAAAACTCTGCATAAACCTAACAGCATTATTTTAATGGGCTGAAATAGCAGTTTATTAATCCTAAGATCTAGAGCAGATTTGTACATAAAATTATAGATCTAATTCAGATCTGTATACAAGAAAAGCTCATCTATACATTCCCCTTGGGGTTTTGTGCAAAACATGAAGCACAGAGATTAGATCTGAGATCTAGAGTTACAGATCTGCAGAAATATTCAGAAATTTCTGAATCATATAACAAGAGAGGAAAAGATCTGAAACAAACATGGATTGGGTGGCCAATCTATGGATCACCACAGTGAGAGGAAGAATCCTAACACCAGAGATCTCTCCTCCAAAATGCAGACAAAACACCCTGCAACTGCAAACTTGCAAATAATGCACTTCAGGGATAGAAACTGCGCTGTAGGCTTTGAGAATGATTTGGCTTGATGCCAAAGTCTGGATCTGAAGCTCAATCAAGTAATGCACTCTTCCAGGAGGTTAAAAGACACACTCACTGAGAAGAGGCACTAGTATAATCTAGATTTGAGAAGATCTAGTATTTCCACTTACTGCAACTCACAAGGACAACCCAACCCTCAACAAGATCGGCGCTATAGGTGTAAGGTGAAGCTTGGCCCAAGCTTGATAGTGGACAAGACAAACAAGGCTCTTTCAAGAGCTACTCAAGGAAGGAGGTGGGATTCCTAAATAGGAAAACCCCCAATGAGGGATGTCTCAACAGACAATACCTTCAGAAAATAATATCTTCAACCATCCCTTCATGCTGCTCTCCTCTTCCTTTTATAAGATTGGAGTCTTGTCAAGCCCTAAACCACTTCATTAGTTTAGCCCCTTTCACATATAGAACCTCCATCTAGAATTGTGTTGTGCCTCAAGGAGGTTCAATGCATCTAGACTGCGCTGTAGATATGGTCATGGTTGACTTGGTCAAGTGATCAACCTTTTTCACACTCAAGTGTGTTTTATAAGATGGCCCAGATTTAGCCATGTTCACATTGGGCATTGATTTATTTTGTTATTTTAAGGAGTTTTACATGTCCTCCTTTACATTTTATTCATCAATATGAAATGCAAAACAAAACAACGCAAAATAGAATATTCCCATTAGCTTGGGCTAATTGGGAATATTACAGTCCTCCTCTCCAAGATGTTGCTTGTCCTCAAGCAACTGATAAGGTGAGTGCTGCAAAATCTCTCCTTCTTCTCTTGTGGCCTCCTCATCCAATAGTCTCCACCATTGCTCCAGATTTTCTGCAATAGTTCTGTCTTCCAATGGTCCCTCCCCAATGTGCAAGTTGGCCTTTGGTGAATAAACCCAATGGCTCTCATCATGAAGGAATGGAAGGTCTATGTGGAAACCTTCTTGCTGATCCATGGCCTCCTCAGGATAGAAGTGATGACAATCATGGGGAATTACATCATCCATGAGAGTCTCCCATCTCCATGCTATCTTCTAGATGAAGTGGATCACCTCCCAACTTGGCAACCCACAGAAAAACTCCTCCCCCATACATATGAGAGGCATGTCCCAAACAAACATATGGCTCACCCTACGAAGAAACAAGTGGTCTACCATAGCGGCCATATAATATCTCATGCTCCCATTGAAGCATGTAGTGCAAAAAGAGTGGGAAACTCCTTTCCCTAAGGACACGTCCCACCAATGTGCCACTCCTCCAACCATTTTCCCAAGAGTAAGAACATTTCCAACATATGGAATCATGATTAGAATCATGCTAGCTGCCATGTATGATAAAGGAGAAGGAAGATGTTTCCTCATGTGCAACCAGCGCAGTTTTACCCTTAACTGCCATAGAATAGGAGATGACAAGTGCCTCCCCCAACACTTGTTTGTTTCCCCATCCTTCTTGAATTCTTGGAGAAGGTGCATCGTAGTTGGTGTAAAATAATCACACCATGAAGAATATAATGACTTTCCAAGATCCTCCAAGGAATGACCTGCATCAACATAGTTCATGGCCTTGAGTGGCCCATGAAACCCATCATAAATAGTGCCCCCTCTTAGAGCAGTGTCCTACAAATGAGTGTTAGAAAAACATAAGCATATAGGAGATACATCATAATATTTAGAAAGGCAAGTTACTCCATATACTTGTTTTACATCATTGAGGTAACCCATAGATGAGTTCCCTCTCACACTCAACGAGTAAGGAGGTGTGAATGATGGCTCTTCCCAAGAGCTATGTTCCTCCTTATCTAAAAAATAATCCATGCACTTCTTCATATGAGAGTGCACCTCTTCCTTGAAACCCTCCCACATGAATCCATCTAAGATAGTATGATATGCTCTAATGAAACCAGTGGGTTTGGAAAGCAGGATCTCATAAGTGCATTTAGCAGTTTCTCCTTGAGCTTGGAGTCTCTAGCCAAATAGATATGATCATGGAAATAAATGACTCCCTCAACTACCTTATACCTCCCATCCATTACCTTCCCATCAAGAACCTCACATGTGAAAAGGTCCTTGGAGTATTCCATCATGAGTTGGGAATCCCAATAAGGATCTAGGCTTCCCAAAAATGACAGCGTTGTAGAGGTCTGAAATGCAGCCCCTGCCATATCATGGCTCTCCTCTTTGACATGCTGGATGTCAAAATCACATGTTGGAGCATTATAATCTTCCCTTTACTGCCTCTTTTGCAGCTGATATTTCCCAAGACAAGATTGAAGCAGATGGAAATCAACTTCCCCTCAGAAATTCCTTGTCTTCCAATACTTCCTTAATTTAGCCCATGCATGCAAGAGTGTTAATATGCTCTTGTCATGTTCAGAAATATCTTTTTTGAATGAAGATACCATAGGCTGCCCCAAAGATATGGAGTTTCCATGTGTCCTCATTTCCATGCCATTATAGACTTCTGATTCATCCTTTCTCAGCGCAGATAACTGAGTGGGAGATAGCAATGCCCCTTTCAGGTAATTGCTTACCTCTCTTCTGAATTCATGAGAGATTCTCTGCGCTGTGTTGGTTTCTCCCAAGGCTCCTAGCCAAGTATGAAAATGTTGCCCATAGTTGAGAGAACACTTTAGTTTTCCTCCAATCAAGAGGTTCTTGAGGTGCTCTTGTTATGATTGCATTATCATCTCCTGCCTTCCCTTCCGCTTCTTCAATAGTTGAAGTTGCCTCATCATTAATAAGAGACCTTAGATCTCGGTCTTATATTGAAGGAGGAATCTTCATGCCTTCCTCCTGAGAAGAAAGCCCTTCATCAAATGGAGATCTCGCCCTTGGCAAGGTATCAAACAAGCTTACACCTTCTTCCATGGTTTTTAGAAATGGAGTTGGATTTATAGACCCTTCCAACTCATGCAAAAGATTTGTTTGACATGGTTTGATAGTTTCAATAGAAGATGTTACGCATGAAGTTTCATCAAACCTTTCTACTAATCTTTCAATAAACTTTCATAAGTAGGTGTATTTTCATTTCTTAAGGAAAAGTTTCAAACAACCACCAAGCATATTCTTTACCTTCAAAATGCAACGCTGCTATTTTGATGGCTTCAATTTATGAAACTTGATGTTGTTGCACAAAGTTGCCTAGCTCCTCCACCCAAACCCTAACTGGACATTTAGGTGATCCATCAAAAGTAGATAGAAAAAATCTACCCACACCATGCTGCTTCCCCTTTGTGCTTCTGTCCTCCTTGAACTTGCAAAACCCTTGGACGTTCCAGTTATCTTTGAAATCCTTAGATTGGGCTACATATTCCTGCAAACACTCTCCAAGAGTCTCCTTCTTGGGCACGCATCCTTTCTTCCTCTTCATGAAGAAATCACTGACAGAATGTTGAATATTTGGTGATATGGCTGAGTGCATAAATCCATGAGATGAGGATTTATAACTTTCCTCATGTATAGATCTTGTAGATCTTGTTTAGGGATCTTCCTGCTCTTCCCTCCTCATTTCTTTGATGTCTTTTCTGATACCTTGCAGAGCTTGAGATAGAAGTTTTGTGAACCTCTTTTCTCCCGAAAATAAGGGTTTTCTCTGGTTTCTCTTGCAGATCTCCTCCTCCCCATGAGAAGACTCCATGAGCGAAGGAAAGTTTCTTTGATACCACTGTAGTATCCCCAAATGGGATTGCTCAGCAAGGCATGACTGGAAAACGCATTTGAAACCAGCACTTGGATCCCTTAGATCTGAGTATCTAAGTCCTAAATCCAAGAGGATATCAAGAACAAATCCTTCTAGGTGGGTTAAACAGATCTCCCACACATAGTCTGCTTGAAAAATGCCCCAAAGAGACTGCAGCAACAAGAAACAATTCTGCTCAGATAATAATGCAGATCCACTGAAGAAAATTAGTAGGATGATATGGAGGTTCAAATATAAGATGTATAATAGAAAATCAGATGTGCATTATATCCCATACATTGTACAAGAGAAAGCATAAGACTATACAGGAAAAATCCTCAGAAATGAGGTGCTACAACCACAAGAAAACTCTACATAAACTTGACAGCATTATTTTAATGGGATGAAGCAGCAGTTTATTAATCCTTAGATCTAGAGCAGATCTGTGCATAAAAAGATAGATCTAATTCAGGTCTGTGTACAAGAAAAACTCATCTATACATTCCCCTTAGGGTTTTGTGCAAAACATGAAGCACAGAGAGTAGATCTGAGATCTAGAGTTACAGATCAGCAGAAATATTCAGAAATTTATGAATCATATAACAGAATAGTAGATCAGATCTGAAACAAACATGGATTGTGTGGCCAATCCATGAATCACCATAGTGAGAGGAATAATCCGAACACTGGAGATCTCTCCTCCAAAATGCAGACAAAACACCCTGCAACTGCAAAATTGCAAATAACATAGTTTAGGGATAGAAAATGCACTGTAGGCTCTAAGAATGATTTGGCCTAATGCCAAAGTATGGATCTGAAGCTCAATCAGCTAATGCACTCTTCCAGGAGGTTAAAAGACACACTCACTGAGAATAGGAACTAGTATAATCTAGATCTGAGCAGGTCTAGTATTTCCACTTGCTGCAACTCACAAGCACAACCCAGCCCTCAACAGGATCAACACTGTAGGTGTAAGGTGAATCTTGGCCTAAGCCTGATAGTGGACAAGACAAACAAGGCTCCTCCAAGAGCTGCTCAAGGAAGGAGGTGGGATTCCTAAACAGGAAAACCCCCAATGAGGGATGTCTCAGCAGACAATACCTTCAGAAAATAATATCTTCAACCACCCCTTCATGTTGCTCTCCTCTTCCTTTATAAGATTGGAGTCCTGTCGAGCCCTAAACCACTTCATTAGTTTAGCCCCTTTCACATATAGGACCTCCATCTAGAATTGCGTTGTGCCTCAAGGAGGTTCAATGCATCTAGATTGCGTTGTAGATATGGTCATGGTTGACTTGTTCAAGTGATCAACCTCTTTCACACTCAAGTATGTTTTATAAGATGGCCAAGATTTAGCCATCTTCACATTTGGCATTGATTTATTTTGTTATCTTCAGGAGTTTTACATGTCCTCCTTTACATTTTATTCATCAATATGAAATAAAAAACAAAACAAGACAAAATAGAATATTCCCATTAGCTTGGGCTGATTGGGAATATTACAGACTTAGACTCATCACAGGATGGTGAAGGAAGCATTATCGCCAAGAAAATAAGTGTGAAGGAAGATAAAAAGGAAGCCTCTTGAGCTCATAGTAAGAGAAAGAGAAGATCAAAGTTTTCTAGCTTTGTTTTGGGTCCCTCATATCACACGTGTTACTATAACTAGGGTTTCTGTAGTACAATATGGTAGCCCTTAATAAGATCTAAGATATAGTCCAAGAAGAATAACTTTGTTGGTCAAGATCACAAGGATAAGGGATGAATACAAGTGAAGGAGAAAGAGCATCGCAATTTTCCTTTATCACCTCATATGTACAACTAGGGTTTCTAAAAGAAGGGCCAAAAATCACTGAAGTTACAGGAAGGCAAGATGAATCTGCAATCAAGTGATTGGAAGGCCAAAATTGAAGACAAGGAAGAGGAAGTTGAATAGACACGGAAAATGAAGCAAGGTTGACTAGTTCTTGGAGGTGTCTTGGTCAAGGGTGTAGGTTTTGGAATTCATCAATTGAAGATTCTATAAGAAGAAGAATTATGTGGGTTTTCCTCTCAAGATTGGAGAGGTTTTGGCCCTAGTTGATTTCCTATATCTTGTGTCATTTTCCTCATTTTTATTTATGTTTTTGGTAGTTTTTTGATGAATATAACACATAATAATAAAAATTTAAAATAATAATCAAATGAAATAAAATAAAAATACATCACAAACAATTATCAAGCAAGAGAAATCATCTCATCTCACTACCCTAGATTTCTCAGCATGGTATCATAGCCAAGGTAACTTAAATCAAGGGAAGCGTTAAGAAAGGAAAATCAAAATACGAAAGCACTAGAAGATCGTCAAGGATTACATCATCATATTGAAATAATTCACTAAGGAAAACTCAAAAGACCCTAACTATGCTCAAATAGAAGAAGATATGCAAATCGAAGCATCTTGAAGTCTACTCGTCCAAGAGAAGAAAGAATAAATTTGTTGGCATCATCATAAAGGTCTCAAGGTCTGATAAAATTATGAATTCTCAAGCTTTGACCCCAAAATAATGAAGAAATTACAGTGAACTATATATCTGTCTAGAAATATTGAAAGGAATTAATCTCTCTTCAACCAAACCAAGTTCAAGTTAATCAAATTTATGGCTTCAATATCAGCTCGCCACCAAATAAGGAGACTTTTGAATTAAGTGCATGCAGAGTGATAATACATCACTGTTTCATAAGGTCGAAGGCATAATTCAAAAATTATTTAGCAGGGAAAGAAGATTATCTTTAAGGAGGATTAATCTTCTCAAAAAATACCAAGAACTTCATATTATCTATCTCTAATTGCAATACCCAAAATTTGTAATGAAACAATTTTTTGCGGAAATAAGGACACAAGAACCAATCATATATAATTGTAACACAATCAAGAATTCAATAAGACAAGCCTTGCAAAAGGAATTGCCTCTATAATTATCCATACAATTTAGTAAGCAGTTGAATCAAGAAACTACAGCAAAAATCTAAGTGCAACAAAAAGAGTCTCCATTATGAAGTAGTGTTTCAAAGAAGCCTTGTAGTCTTCAAGGTGTAATAAAGGAGCTACAATCATTCCCTGTCTTAAATAAACTCGTGAAGAAGCAAGTCACATTAAGAGAGAAGTAAAAGAAAGTCTGAAATTTAGCAAAAAGGTCAGTTTATATACCTTTGTGAGGAAGACATGGCATCATAGGTAGGTTTCCATGAGGTATGATATTTTTGTTAGTGTTAGGGGTCCATCATAAAATATTATAAGCTTTAATTTATGACTCTAGGGTTTGTGTAGATGGCTCATAAGAAACCTTAGTATTTAGAAATCTGGATTTTAAAGTACTTGTTCCCTATGATTTGACTTCTAGGGTTTTAAGACATGAGAGAAACCCTAGTGTGACATAACATGATTTAGGGTTTTCACCTAAGAAACCCTAGGATGACCTCTTAATTGAAAATAAACCCTATAGGGATAACTTGACATCATGTTTTGGTATCGTATCCTTTTCTTGGGGTACTTCTTACGTTATAGTGCAAGTACAAGAAGTAAATACAGATGGGTTGATCCTTTAAGAAACATAATGGAAGAAGGGAATTGTAAGGACCCTTAGAATATATTAATCATGAAGATAAATGGAAATAGAAGATGAAATACCTCTACCATGGTTGAATAATAACATGACGCATATTATTAAGAAGGCATCATAGTAAGCATACAATTGAAGCAATATCTCATGTCATAGCTACAGTAAAAGTCCACATACTTGCAGCAGTCATCATAGGAAATATTAGCTCCTAGAACCACAAGTAGAAATTATGAAATAGATCTCATAATACATCATTAGAAAGGAGAATTTTCAGGACAAGGATGTTTAAAATCCTTCATAAGAATATTCATTAGAAGGTTCATCTCTTGGAAGAAGCAAGTGTCTTGCTATGAATACCACCTTGGATGGGATTCAATATTTGGAAGAATGATAGTATGATGATGATCAAAGCACTCTTGATCAAGGATAGAACGTTGTTGAAGGATGATCTATATGACCAAGGAATAAAATAGGCATGTATGCATATGTTCAATGTGTCAAATCATGTCTTTATATATTTTCAAATAGTAAGGATGCATGCTCTACCTCATGAGCATGAGCAAGGGAAAATGATCTCTTTCATTAAAAGTATGCATAAGGACATGGATCACATATGAACTAGATGAAATCAACCTAATATGTCCTCATATGTAATATGAGGTGGTTGACATAATGAAGGAACTATTATTGGGATTTCCTCGAAAGTAATATGTGAATAAAGAGAAAGTAAGAGATCGTAAACAATGCTACTATGGAGGAGGAAATAAACATTTTATGACTAGAATAATTTACTATGATATCTCCATGGGAAAGATATGATGGCCTTAGAAAATTATGAAAAGAAATAATACCCTTGAAAAATGAATATCTTGGATATGTTTCAATATGAATGTAGGATGTTGCAACAAGAAAATGTCATGATGAAGGGCCATGTGACAAAAGGTACTTTTTGATTTGATGTTAATTTCTGATTTTTGAACAATATCTTGATGGGATAATACATGGCTACCAAAAGAGAAGTGTGGATGGCATCTACAATTGATACTTACATGTAATAATGGAAGATACAAAATGATAAATGAACTGGAAAAGGTAGTTCTACGAGGAAAAGCCAGATATGGTCCAATGGATATGTCTCTGATGAAAGAAAGGATGACATGATTGCCCCAATTTAAGAAGGAAAATGATTGGTGTAAAATGCCCTACATAGAAGTCCCAAAGATGAAGGCTCCATAATATTAAAAATGAAATTCATGACATCGAAGGAAGGAGCGTTACAAGCACCTAAAGGTCCCATAATCTCCACTGCTGAATAGAAATATATGTTGTTGGAAATAGGGCCCCATATAAGAGGGAGCCTAGAAGAAAGTTTCAGATTTAGTAGAAACTTGGAAGCAAGTCTTAGCTAAGAGGGAGCTTGGGTACATTCCTTTTATCGGAATGGGTACATTCATTCATTGGAATTGGTATATCCTCCTCTAGTTGAGAGGGACTAATAGAAACATCATTTTTGTCTTCACTTGGGAAGAAAAGAATGGAGGATTAGGTAAGCACTTGCCATCTGATACTCTTTGAGGATGTGGTAGGGAATCCAAGATAAAAGTAGTCGTAGAGGACCGATATTCTTTGAGGATTGAGAATACAAGATAAGAATAGTCATGAAAGGACATACCCTATGAACACCCGGGTGGGGTATGTTCCCTGAGAGACAATGATGAAGGTGCCTATAAATCATTGGTCTCGCCAGAATTGTGCTCTGATCTTATGGACAGATAGATTTTTTAGTCAAGGCCTTGCTATGTGGCAATGTTAGATGAAATTATGTGAACATATGAATTACCAATCTGACTCTTTTTATGAGAATTCTTCAGATTGAGAATGTCCAAATACCTTGCATGAATTATGAATACCTCCCTAGTTAACAGGGAGTGTTGAAATATGTAACTAGGTTCAGTCTTCACAATGAAAAATGTAATCATGATTTTATGTATTTAATGAAAATAGAGAAATAAATTTATTATTTTGAGTATTGAAGCATGGGTTTCATGCTCAAGAGAATTTATTTTTATACGTAAAGCACCCATTGAGTGCTTATAGGTTTATCATAATATCGTTGAGTCATTGTCATGTATGAATGACCCATTTGGACATGTTACATATTGTAAAAATAAATTATTTGAGTCAATGTTAGAGTCAAAATACTCATCAAGACCTCATCTCAAGTGCTACAACAAGTCGACCCTCAAAAGAAGAAAATCGGTCTATCTAAAGGACATGTTGGCCTAGGTGCTATTTCAGGTCGGCCTACAAGCATAGGAAGGAAGCCTATATATAATAGAGGATTCGAACTCATTCAAGGATGAAGAAGGAAGCATTATCACCAAGAAAAGAAGTGTGAAGGAAGAGAAAAAGGAAGCCTCTTGAGCAGTGAGTAAGAGAAAGAGAAGATCGAAGTTTTTCTATTTTTTTTTTGGGTCCCTCATATCACATGTGTGACTGTAGCTAGGGTTTTTGTAGTACAATATTCAACCCTTGAAAGGATTCGAGATACATTCGAAGATAAATCACTTTGTTGGCAGAGATCACAAGGATAAGGGATGAAGTCAAGCAAAGGAGAAAGAGCATTTCAATTTTCTTTTATCACTTCATATGTACATCTAGGGTTTCTGAAAGAAGAGCAAAAAATCACAGAAGTTGTAGGCAGGTCGAAATTGCAAGAAGTTAGGATTAAGTTGTAGTCAAGTGATTGGAAGGAAAATTTTGAATACAACAAAGAAGCAACTTAATAGACTTGGAAAATGAAGTAAGGTTTAATTGGAATTGGAGGAGTCTTGGTTAAGGATATAGGTCTTGTAATTCATCAATTGAAGATTCTATAAGAAGAATAATTTTGTGGGTTTTCCTCTCAAGATTTGAGAGGTTTTGGCCCTAGTTGATTGCCTATATCTTTCGTCCTTTGTATCATTATTATTTATGTTTTTGGTAGTTGTTTGATGAAGAGTGTTAGCCATCAGTAAATTTTGTCACAGAAAATGATGGCTAAAACAAGTCTTAAGCCTTCAAGAGATTATTTTCATAGAAAATTACTCATTCTTGAAGCCTTATGTTGTTTTCTAAAGAGTAATCTTCACTACTGTTCCCTTCAAAAAATCCTCAAGAAACCTTGTTGTATAAAAGAGACTATTTTCAGCCATTTTCTCCATCTTTTCACCTTCATAATTTCCTCCAAATTCCCCCCATATCACTCATTTTTTCCTTTTATTTACCCTCCATTCCCCTCTGAAAATTTCCTTTTTTCCTTCTCATTTACCCTCCATTTCATCAAAAATCCTTTTTTTTAAAACTATAAAAACCCTTTTTTATGGTTTACATTATCCTATTTTTCCTATCGGAACCCCTAAAAAAGGCTCAAAACCCTCCTTTTTGGCCCATTTTCGACCTTTTTATACATAAGGCTTTAAGCCCCCTTGGCTTAAGCCCCCTTTCCCTTCCCTGCCATAAAACCCTGCACCCACGACCAAGTCCTTAGACCCTATCGCAATCGCGCATCGGCACTTTTCAATCGCATCGGTATTTTCATTTTCTTCATCCCCTCACCCTTTTCCCTGCCGATGCGCTTAGCCCTTTTTTCCTTGAATCCTGGTCATTTTATCCTCCACGTGACCATGCCACAACACCAAACATTTAGCCCCCATCGTGCATCGGCATTCACATTTCCTCGTCTCCCTTTCCTTCCCCCCCCCCCGCCAATGCGATCTCCCAAGAGCTTATTTCCTCCACCCTTGCTCCTCATGTGACCCGACCTCGAAACCAGGCACCTAACCCTTGTGGAGGAACTTCTCTATCCATAGGTCAAACCCTTGGTGCTTCCGCAGTTGATTCCTTGGGCTGCGGGAAAACTCAAACGAGTGGTTGTTATTCATTGCAGGGGCACACACCAAGTTCTCCTGTCCGTACCTCTGGTCCCCCCACATGATGTCATCCCCAGCCCCTTGTCTCTCTTCTCCCAATCCTCTGTTCCCCCATAAAACCTTATCCTGCCTTGTTTAGCTCCCTTTCTTTATTATTCCCATCCTCCTCGCTATGCATTTCCCTGATCATTCCCCACTATAGATCTTATTACTCTAACGATTCCTGCTTAACCCGATCCAATAACCCATTGCACATAACATTCCCGCTATCAAAAAAAATAGCCCACGTCACCATTAGTCCCACCCCGCATTATTCAACCACCCATCCAATCTCCGACTGACATCTAGCCTCCACAACCTCCCTTCCACCATGCAACTTTCCATCTGTCGCGCTCCCCTATAGCCGTTGGATCTGCACCCCAAGATCCAACAGCCTACATTCTTTTTCGTGCAAAGTTTCGTGTCAACGTTTAACCACCCAAACTCACGCGAAACCACTGGTTTCCTGGTGGACACATGGCGATCAACGTGTGGAATCGCGTTCGATCGCGTCAAAACCATTTACCACTTGGATGCTGCGCAAAAACCGCCGACAGTTTTCGCAGAACCGCCAATCCGTATTTCGTGCCCAAAGTCACATTTGAACCCTGTTTTCATAGTTTTTCACCTCTCTACCATGAAATTTCCTCTTCCACCTTCAGATCCTGCTCCTCAACCTCTGCCAGCCTTTGTAAGCAGTATTTTCCCACTGCGCAGGGTTTTATAATATGTTTTTATTGTCTTATGCAGGTTTGATGGCAGTTTTAAAGGAAAAAAACCCTTGCCACGGTCCATAAAGGGACAGGGCCGAAGATCACCATCTTTGAAGCATAATCGATGCAAAAAAGGAGCTTCCCGAGTGTAAAATTTGGGTTTTTAATCAATGTTGCATAAACATTGCTTATTCAAATCAAACCCCCATGCACTAAAGCCACTTGTCCACAATAGCCAAAGGAAAAGGTAGTGGAGATTGAAGATAAAGGATTACGCATAAAAGATGGAGATTTAAAGGTTTAATCATATAGTTTTAGGAATAAATACATAGTTAAAAGGATAAAACAGTCAGCAGAAAATGTTTAAAGCCCGAAGATGATTACAAAGTCCCAAAAGCAAGATCAAGGCCTAATCAGTGTTTAAAACAACGGATCATGACAGATCAACAAAGAAAGCCTCCAAATGCCACATCAGTGAGGCAATTAATTCTAAAAAATGCCACCTACAAGTTCATTTTCCTCAAAAGAATACAAATTGAATGCACAGTTAGAGATATTTGCCAAAGACAGCTCAGAAAGTAATTACCAGCCTACCAAAAGCCCCAAAAGTCAACAAAAGTGATTGAAGTAGATAAAAGTTAATGTAAAATTGATTAAAACAGAGCTAAACATCTTAAATCTTCTCCATAAGGCCTCCCAAAGGTCGAGAAGCATTTACTCTGTATTAATTGAACAATTAAACCTTCCTTTCACTCCACCTCCTCAAATTTACCTATATATATATCATATGAGGAGCCTAGTATTATTGTTGGTTGAATACTTGTTGAATTTAAATAGCTATTGAGGCTGCTGAAGCTTTGTTTTGTAATTGAAGAATGATAAGCTGAGAAGAGAAGTTTTGAAGCTATAAAGCCCTACTGGACTTGAAGATTGTAACTAGTTTGAACATCAAATACACAAGCTGATTTATGGGATCCTCGTCTATGTCAATGGTGATTTTTTTCTTACTATAACCGTTACTTTCCTCATGTTTTCCATACTTTCCACTTTCTCTGATAAAGAACAACAAATATAGATTAGGATTTACTGTAAAGTACCCTAAATCTCACTGATAATCTTTATCTTTATGTTTTCTTCTAAATGTGTGTTTGGGAATGATTTCAATAGAAGTGTAACCAGTCAAGGAATGTTGGTGAGCCCACGTCTTGCTGAGTAAAAATTGAGATATTGTTTTTGAATGATATTTTCATCACATGCTAAGTAAATTTAATCTAGGGAAGTCTATGGTTAGCCCTGTCCTATAGTGTTTTCTCCAACAGTTGTTTTGAAAGTTTCCCTTAAGATTATGTCAAAATCAAGATAGGTTCAAAGTCCTTACCTGATCTTAGGCTACTTTTTATGTTATCTTGAATGTTTTCCTAATGAATATGTTGAAAGCAAGCTAGATTCAAAGTTCTTACTTGATCTTAAGCTATTCTTTGTTTTCCTTTGAGTATGTTGAAAGCAGGCTAGGTTAAAAGTCCTTCCTTGATCCTAATCTGCCCTTTGTTTTTTCATATGTTTTCTTCTTTCACAACACTTCTAATGTTCCATACCATAAATCAACTTAAAGAGATCCTTTGACATAGATGACTTGCCCCATGGACCATTCTTGAGACTTGTTGTGCAATTAAATCCTTTTGTGACTCCATAGCCCAATGGATTGATACTATTTCTTACCTATCCTATCAGTTGAACCATTCTTTCAACCTGCTCACACCTTTACCCTTCAAAATACTTCCTTCATTATGATGATATTCTACCCAACCAAAACAAACAAATCCCTTGTACTTCATATCTAGCCTAATATCATATCATAAAGCATAAAGAAACATCTTTGAAAACACATATATAGAGAGATCCCTCTCTAAATCTTGGATGGCTAGATCCTTAGATTCCAAAGTGGTTTTGATGTAGGCTCTGCAGCGTTTGTACTTTCCAATCTTGCAAACTACGGAGGCCTAACATAGTGGCGACCATACTGGGGAAAATATTGAGTAATAGATAACTTCACAACTCAACAAACCCCTATTCCTAAATGATTCAAGTGTCACCAAGACTGGTTATTATTGATTGTTGACGGTGAACAACAACCAAACCTTGAAAATAAGTAAAAATCCTTCACATGGTGTCTCCAAAACTCCCAAAAGACCATATGACTCCACTGGTAGAAGATTCTAAACTGGTTGACCATATACAGTGACCTCTTTTCTAATTCACAAACATGGATTTAGATATAGACCCAAGAGCAAAACGGTTGGCCATGATGGAAAAAATGTTGTACATGTTTGGAAAGATAATGGATAGGTATGAGGCTAATTTAAATATTGATGATCTAGAGTAGCCCATGATTTTTTCAGATCAAGAAAAAACTCAACCACTACAAGACCTAGACAATGAGCAAGACACATATGATGATCAAGATTTTATAAAATATGATGAGGAAGGTTGTCAAGAAATTCCTGATTTCCTACCTATGACTTGTGTTTTATTGTTAAGAGAACTTCATGACCAAAATGCAAATGCAAATAGTGGGCAGTGCTTTGAGGAAACAAGTAGCCACTTAGAAAATGTAGAATCTGATGTTGAAGGAGAACCAGCACAGATAGGGACTCTCCCTCTATGTTATAACTCATTTCATATTACACAAGAAGAGTGGCATCCTGACAATGTAGAAGAAATCACTCATGAACCTTATATTCAAACTGAATATCCTAATAATCATGAGGAATTGTTTGAAACAGAAGAAGATCAGGAAACAGTAGAAAATCCTCAAGGTTTCCCTTCAAGCACAAGTAATGATTTAATAGAAGAGGCTCAAGAAGACATCCAGCCTCAAAACCAGTTAACACAAGAGAAAGAGGACTGTTGTACTTCTATCTATGCTGAAAGAAAAATCCCTCCTCTTTTGATAGAAGAAGAAATTGATCAAATATTAAACAAACAGCCAACCCTCAAAACTTCATTTGAACAAAAAACTCCTGCTCATCTACCTACCAAACCTTGTTGTCTTGAACCAGAAAATAAACTTGTAGATCATCTTAAAGAAAAACAAATTGATAACCCAATATGCTTGATCGTTGAGATTGTTTATACTGATGATTGTCCAATTTTTGATCAGTCTGATGATGATGATGAGCTTCAAACAGAAACTAATCATGCAAGGCAACCAACAGTTTATTGGTGTCATGGACTTCACTGTCATCGGCTTGAAAGCAGCAATCAGCCAATCCAATCCATCAGAAATAGCTTCCACGTGATTGGGAATCATCAGTCTTTCAGCTCAAAGGTTGAGGAGGAAAGCAATGAAGAGTTTCTTGAGCATGATGAATATAAGGAACCTTCTCCTAAAAGGGTTGAAGTAATCAAAGAGACCCCTACTCAAGAATATAATGACCTCTTCACTAAGTTCAGTCCATTAAATCAGAGCATACCAAGACTACAAGAGGACAATACTGCAATATATGATGAGTCCTCCAGTTCAGATGATAATGAAGATGAGGAAAAAATTATTTCTCAAAATAATCTTAGGCTTGATACAGTGGAGAAAAAAATAATCCTAGTTGAAAATTATCTTTCAAATACTCACAACTAGTTCTTATGTCAAGATCCCTATGCTAATTTTTTGAAGACATTTGAAAAGGGAATAAATATTGTTTGGAGTAGTGTACTACCAAATTCAACAAAAATTTTTAGCACTGCTACTAAAGAATGAGTGAGATTGGAGTGGCCCTGTCTATCTAGCATGCTCAAAGAGATGAGTAAAGACCAGTCATGGAACCATCTGATTGACTGGATGTATTGGAAAAGAGAGTTTGTCAACTAAACATGTAAATATTTCCAAGTTAGTTTAGGTTAGATAGGAATGTCAATAAAGCTTAGCCTTTGAGCATTTAGTTAGTATTTTGTTTTTTGCTTCGAAAAAGAAAAATTGAAAGAAAAATACAAAAAGAATATAAAAAGAGAAAAAAGGGCAGATATAAAAGAAGAAAGGTACAACCCCATACCCCAAAAAGAGAAATTCTGAAAGCGTGCAAGCTTAAATGCCACTACTTGGGAGAGCACTACTATTTAGTCATATAGCCTAATCATGACTGGATAGATTTAAATTTACTGTTGATATGTTAGTAAAGAAGATTTTCCAAACTGTTTAATATTGGCTTATCAGTAGACTAGATTAGGATAGAAAGAAATGGCTCTAAGCAGACCAAAACTTGAGCCAAAGACGGAAAAAATGAACTTTTTCTAACAAGCTGAAAACTTGAACCAGGTAGACAAGGAAAAGAATGACTCAAGTATAGATCAAAATCTGAGTCATGAGAAAAATGAAGAATGTTTCAAATTTTCAGATATTAAGTCTTCACATTTTTGTTTTAAATTTTCTGCAAAATTCCATTCTGTGTGCAGCTTGTTTTTATGCCATAGGAACTACAGAAAATCAGACAGCTTAATCCTGATTTGACTGTCTTTTCAATTTCTGTTTTAGAATTTAGAGAATAAAATCTGTCAGACAGTTTAATCCTGGCAGATAGTAGCTTAGGTAGATAATTGATGAGTTCAACTGTTTAATCTGAACTCATGGAAGAAATAAGGGTAGGTTTAGATTAGTTTCCTGCTTTCAATAAAAGAATAAAATGTTGATGTCAAAGGTTTGCAAGTCCAAGTGCACCTTATGAAGAAAAAATGTTAGGAAAAGTAGGCTGTGTAGGTAGAATGTTTGGGAGAAATTTGTTTGCTGATACAAAGTATTGATCATCTTTTAAAGCAACATGATCAAAGAAGAAGTAGGTTTTCAATGGATAAGGCACAAGCCTGCGTCCTAGAGATAAAATTATGAAGTTCTTGACATCTCCAAGGAGCTGCCATCCCCAAGCGAAGCCACTGTTAGCCATCAGTAAATTTTGTCACAGCAAATGATGGCTAAAACAGGTCTTAAGCCTTCAAAAGATTATTTTCATAGAAAATTACTCATTCTTGTAGCCTTATGTTATTTTCTAAAGAGTAATATTCACTGTTGTTCCCTTCAAAAAATCCTCGAGAAACCCTGTTGTATAAAAGACACTATTTTTAGCCATTTTCTCCATCTTTTCACCTTCATAATTTCCTCCAAATTCCCCCCATATCACTCATTTTTCCCTTTTATTTACCCTCCGTTCCCCTTTGAAAATTCCCTTTTTTCCTTCTCATTTACCCTCCATTTTATCAAAAATCCTTTTTTTTAACTTATAAAAACCCTTTTTTATGGTTTAAATTATCCTATTTTTCCTATTGGAACCCCTAAAAAAGGCTCAAAACCCTCCTTTTTGGCCCATTTTCGACCTTTTTATACATAAGGCTTTAAGCCCCCTTGGATTAAGCCCCCTTTCCCTTCCCTGCCATAAAACCATGCGCCCGCGACCAAGTCCTTAGACCCTATCGCAATCGCACATCGGTGCTTTTCAATTGCATTGGCGTTTTCATTTTCTTCATCCCCTCACCTTTTTCCCCGCGGATGCACTTAGCCATTTTTTCCTTGACTCCTGGTCACTTGCTCCTCCACGTGACCATGAAATAGCACCAAAACTTTAGCCCCCATCGCGCATCGGCGTTCGCATTTCCTCATCTGCCTTTCTTTCCCCTCCCTCCCCCCCCCCCTGCCGATGCAATCTCCTAAGAGATTATTTCCTCTGCCCCTGCTCCTCATGTGACCCGACCTTGGAACCAGGTGCCTAACCCCTGCGGAGGCACTTCTCTATCCGTAGTCAAACCCTTGGTGCTTCTGCAGTTGATTCCTTGGGCTGCGGGAAAACTCAAACGAGTGGTTGTTATTCATTGCGGGGGCACATACCAAGTTCTCCTGTCTGTACCCCCGGTCCCCCCGCATGACGTCATCCCCAGCCCCCTGTCTCTCCGCTCTCGGTTCTCTGTTCCCCCATAAAACCTTATCCCGCCTTTTTTAGCTCCCTTTCTTCATTATTCCCATCCTCCTCACTATGCATTTCCCTGATCATTCCCCACCGTAGATCTTATTGATCTAACGGTTCCCGCTTAACCCGATCCAATAACCCATTGCACATAAAATTCCTACTATCAAACAAAATAGCCCATGTCACCACTAGTCCCACCTCGCATTATTCAACAACCTGTCGAATCTCCGGCTGACATCTGGCCTCCACAACCTCCCTTCCACCATGCAACTTTCGATTTGTCGCGCTCCCCTGTAGCCGTTGGATTTTCACCCCCAGATCCAATGGCCTACATTCCATTTCGTGGAAAGTTTCGTGTCAGGGTTTAACCACCCAAACTCATGTGAAACTACTGGTTTCCTGGTGGACATGTGGCGATCAACGTGTGGAATCGCATTCGATCACGTCAAAACCGTTTACCGCCTAGATGCTGCGCGAAAACTACCGACAGTTTTCGCAAAACTGCCAATCTGTATTTCGCACCCAAATTCACATTTGAACCCTGTTTTCATAGGTTTTCACCTCTCCACCATGAAATTTACTCTTCCGCTTGCATATCCTGCTCCTCCGCCTCTGCCAGCCTCTGTAAGTAGTATTTTCCCAATGCGCAGGGTTTTATAATATGGTTTTGTTGTCTTATGCAGGTTTGATGGAGGTTTTAAAGGCAAAAAACCCTTCCCACAGTCCATAAAGGGACAGGGCTGAAGATCACCATCTCTAAAGCCTAATCAATGCAGAAAAGGAGCTTCTCGGGTGTAAAATCTGGGTTTTTAATCAATGTTGCATAAACATTGGTTATTCAAATCAAACCCCCGCGCGCTAAAGCCACCTGTCCACAACAGCCAAAGGAAAAGGCAGTGGAGATTGAAGATAAAGGATTACGCATAAAAAATGGAGATTTAAAGGTTTAATCCTACAATTCTAAGAATAAATACAAAGTTAAAAGGATAAAACAGTCAGCAGAAAAGGTTTAAAGCCTGAAGATGATTATAAAGGCCCAAAATCAAGATCAAGGCCTAATCAGTGCTTAAAGAAACAGATCATGATAGATCAACAAAGAAAGCCTCCTAATGCCACATCAGTGAGGCAATTAATTCTAAAAAATGCCACCTACAAGTTCATTTTCCTCAAAAGAATACAAATTGAATGCACAATCAGAGATATTTGCCAAAGACAGCTCAGAAAGTAATTACCAGCCTACCAAAAGCCCTACAAGTCAAAAAAAGTGACTGAAGTAGATAAAAGTTAATGTAAAATTGATTAAAACAGAGTTAAACATCTGAAATCTTCTCCGTAAGGCCTCCCAAAGGTCGAGAAGCATTTACTCTGTATTAATTGAACAATTAAACCTTCCTTTCACTCCACCTCCTCAAATTTACCTATATATATCATATGAGGAGCCTAGTATTATTGTTGGTTGAAGACTTGTTGAATGTAAATAGCTATTGAGGCTGCTGAAGCTCTATTTTGTAATTGAAGAATGATAAGCTGAAAAGAGAAATTTTGAAGCTGTAAAGACCTACTGGACTTGAAGATTGTAACTAGTTTGAACGTCAAATACACAAGTTGATTTATGGGATCCTGGTCTATGTCAATAGTGATGTTTTTCTTACTGTAATTGTTACTTTCCTCATGTTCTCCATACTGTCCACTTTCTCTGATAAAGAACAGCAAATATAGATTAGGATTTACTGTAAAGTACCCTAAATCTCACTGATAAGCTTTATCTTTATGTTTTCTTCTAAATGTGTGTTTGGGAATGATTTCAATAGAAGTGTAACCAGTCAAGGAATGTTGGTGAGCCCATGTCTGATTGAGTAAAACCTGAGATATTGTTTTTGAATGATATTTTCATCACATGCTAAGTAAAGTTAATCTAGGGAAGTCTATGGTTAGCCCTGTCCTCTAGTGTTTTCTCCAACAGCTGTTTTGAAAGTTTCCTTTAAGAGTATGTCAAAAGCAGGATGGGTTCAAAGTCTTTACATGATCTTAGGCTACCTTTTATGTTATCTTGAATGTTTTACTAATGAATATGCTGAAAGCAAGCTAGATTCAAAGTTCTTACTTGATCTTAAGCTATTCTTTTTTTTCCTTTGAGTATGCTAAAAGCAAGCTAGGTTAAAAGTCCTTACTTGATCTTAAGCTTCCCTTTGTTTTTTCATATGTTTTCTTCTTTCACAACACTTTTAATGTTCCATACCATAAATCAACGTAAAGAGATCCTTTGACATAGATGACTTGCCCCATGGACCATTCTTGAGACTTGTTGTGCAATTAAATCCTTTTGTGACTCCACAGCCCAATGGATTGATATTGTTTCTTACCTATCCTATCAGCTAAACCATTCTTTAAACCTGCTCACACCTTTACCCTTCAAAAGACTGCCTTCATTTTGATGATATTCTACCCAACCAAAACAAACAAATCCCTTGTACTTCATATCTAGCCTAATATCATATCATAAAGCGTAAAGAAACATCTTTGAAAACACATATATAGAGAGATCCCTCTCTGAATCTAGGATGGCTAGATCCTTAGATTTCAAAGTGGTTTTGATATAGGCTTTGCAGCGTTTTTACTTGCCAATCTTGAAAACTACAAAGGCCTAACAAAGAGAACACATAATAATAAAAAAGTAAAAGAAGAAGAAAATGAAGTAAAATAAAAATACATCACAAAAAATTATCAAGCAAGAGAAATAATCTCATCTCATTACCCTAGATTTCTCAACAATATATCGTTATGTGCCCTAGAGTCCAAGTGTGGCCCTGTTGATCTTGCTTTCTAGATTATGGTGAAAATAATTGTATGAAGGATTATATGAACTACTTCTTTTATTGTAAAATTTTCCACTTATTTCGTGTGCCTTTGGCCTATACTATCAGGCCACATACTCAACAACATTGTGCTCTCTTGTGCTTCTACCTCTTTCCACTAACATTGGGGCCCCTTACCTCAATAATCTAGTTAGGAAATACATGTTTTTTGTTGAGAATTTGGAGGGATAGTGATTAATATAAAATTCTTTTCTTGATAATTACCTGTGAGATTACTTGAGTTACTTATGTCTTTCCTTCGTTATCTTATTAAATCTTTCATAAAGTCAATTATCTAAAGATACGAGACACAAGAGTTAGGCTCCTGGAGCCAGGGAAAAACCTCTCCCTCTTGGAGAGGAAAACCCACAAAAAATTATTCTTATAGATTTCAAATGACAAGTACCATGACCCAGAATTAGACCATTGACCTATTTATGCATCCAAGACCTTGTCCTTACTTCTTCCAACCACTGTCTTAATGTCCCCCTTTATCAACAGCTTCACTTTAGGATAGTATGCAAACTATCTTTGGATAGATCTGATACTTCAACCCTACTCTTGCACTTCCTTGTCACATTGTAGCTTGCTTCAGGATACTTCAACCCTGCTCATGCACTTGGTGGATCCACACTTTAACACTGTTGCTTCATGGTGATTTTGATTTAAGATGTTGCATCACTTTATGACACTTGGATATATGTATGTAGACCAGTTCTGAAACTCTTCAAACATTTGCACTTCAATTGTATGATGCTGCACCTTATGGTACGCGTATATGCATATCTAGACAAGTTATGTACCCTTTACACATCAACACTGAAATCCACACTATACTTGTCCCTTAATCTGCACTAAAATTTCCCTTAAAATCTGCACAGAGATAGCCTAGCCTCCAAATGCCCCATCAGTGAGGCAATTAATTCTAAAAAATGCCACCTACAAGTTCATTTTCCTCAAAAGAATACAAATTGAATGCATAGTCAGAGATATTTGCCAAAGACAGCTCAGAAAGTAATTACCAGCCTACCAAAAGCCCTAAAAGTCAACAAAAGTGACTGAAGTAGATAAAAGTTAATGTGAAATTGATTAAAAAAGTGTTAAACATCTGAAATCTTCTCCATAAGACCTCCCAAAGGTTGAGAAGCATTTACTCTGTATTAATTGAACAGTTAAACCTTCCTTTCACTCCACCTCCTCAAATTTACCTATATATATCATATGAGGAGCCTAGTATTATTGTTGGTTGAAGACTTGTTGAATGTAAATAGCTATTGAGGCTACTGAAGCTCTGTTTTGTAATTGAAGAATGATAAGCTGAGAAGAGAAGTTTTGAAGTTGTAACGACCTACTGGACTTGAATATTGTAACTGGTTTGAACATCAAATACACAAGCTAATTTATGGGATCCTGGTCTATGTCAATAGTGATGTTTTTCTTACTGTAATCGTTACTTTCCTCATGTTCTCCATACTGTCCACTTTCTCTGATAAAGAACAGCAAATATAGATTAGGATTTACTGTAAAATACCCTAACTCTCACTGATAAGATTTATCTTTATGTTTTCTTCTAAATGTGTGTTTGGGAATGATTTCAATAGAAGTGTAACCAGTCAAGGAATTTTGGTGAGCCCATGTCTGGTTGAGTAAAACCTGAGATATTGTTTTTTAATGATATTTTCATCACATGCTAAGTAAAGTTAATCTAGGGAAGTCTATGGTTAGCCCTGTCCTCTAGTGTTTTCTCCAACAGCTGTTTTGAAAGTTTCCTTTAAGAGTATGTCAAAAGTAGCATAGGTTCAAAGTCCTTACCTGATCTTAGGCTACTTTTTATGTTATCTTGAATGTTTTACTAATGAATATGCTGAAAGCAAGCTAGATTCAAAGTTCTTACTTGATCTTAAGCTATTCTTTGTTTTCCTTTGAGTATGCTGAAAGCAGGCTAGGTTAAAAGTCCTTACTTGATCTTAAGCTACCCTTTGTTTTTTCATATGTTTTCTTCTTTCACAACACTTTTAATGTTCCATACCATAAATAAACTTAAAGAGATCCTTTGACATAGATGACTTGCCCCATGGACCATTCTTGAGACTTGTTGTGAAATTAAATCCTTTTGTGACTCCATAGCCCAATGGATTGATATTGTTTCTTACCTATCCTATCAGCTGAACCATTCTTTCAACCTGCTCACACCTTTACCCTTCAAAATACGTCCTTCATTTTGATGATATTCTACCCAACCAAAACAAAAAAATCCTTTGTACTTCATATCTAGCCTAATATCATATCATAAATCATATAGAAACATCTTTGAAAACACATATATAGAGAGATCCCTCTCTGAATCTAGGATGGCTAGATCCTTAGATTCCAAAGTGGTTTTGATGTAGGCTCTGCAACGTTTGTACTTTCAAATCTTGCAAACTAAAGAGGCCTAACAAAGAGAACACATAATAATAAACAAGTAAAAGAAGAAGAAAATGAAGTAAAATAAAAATACATCACAAAAAATTATCAAGCAAGAGAAATAATCTCATCTCGTTACCCTATATTTCTCAACAATATATCGTTATGTGCCCTAGAGTCCAAGTGTGGCCCTGTTGATCTTGCTTTCTAGATTACGGTGAAAATAATGGTATGAAGGATTATATCAACTACTTCTTTTATTGTAAAATTTTCCACTTATTTCGTGTGCCTTTGGCCTATACTATCCTGCCACATACTCAACAACATTGTGCTCTCTTGTGCTTCTACCTCTTTCCACTAACATTGGGGCCCCTTACCTCAATAATCTAGTTAGGAAATACATGTCTTTTTTTGAGAATTTGGAGGGCTAGTGATTAATATAAAATTCTTTTCTTGATAATTACTTGTGAGATTACTTGAGTTACTTATGTATTTCCTTCGTTATCTTATTAAATCTTTCATAAAGTCAATTATCTAAAGATACGAGACACAAGAGTTAGGCTCCTGGAGCCAGGGAGAAACCTCTCCCTCTTGGAGAGGAAAACCCACAAGAAATTATTCTTATAGATTTCAAATGACAAGTCCATGACCTAGAATTATACCCTTGACCTATTTATGCATCCAAGACCTTGTCCTTACTTCTTCCAACCACTGTCTCAATGTCACCTTTTATCAACAGCTTCACTTTAGGATAGTATGCAAACTATCTTTGGACAGATCTGATACTTCAACCCTACTCTTGCACTTCCTTGTCACATTGTAGCTTGCTTCAGGATACTTCAACCCTGCTCATGCACTTGGTGGATCCACACTTTAACACTGCTGCTTCATGGTGATTTTGCTTTAGGATGTTGCATCACTTTATAACACTTGGATATATGTATGTAAACATGTTCTGAAACTCTTCAAACATTCACACTTCAATTGTATGATGTTGCACCTTATGGTACACGTATATGCATATCTAGACAAGTTATGTACCCTTTACACATCAACACTGAAATCCACACTATACTTGTCCCTTAATCTTCACTAAAATTTCCCTTAAAATCTGCACAGAGATAGCCTACACTTTAGATGCAAAGAGACGCACTGAATCTTGCTGCACTTCACATTGCACCTACTGCACTTCATGCTTCATTTACTGCACTTCGCACTTCACTTTGCATTGCACTTAAAGATAGCCGCCCTTCAGATGCATAGATGATCCAAAATTATGTGTTTTTTGTGAAGGCTACAGGGGTATATATAGTTTTTTGCCCCTGTATATAAGCCGACCTGACTTGGTGAACCGGTGTGACTATTTGGGAGCCGACATGACTGTTATGAGGCTGAATTCTAATACATCATTTAATCTTATCTTCCAGCGTTTGAGTGAGGGCTGATAGAGCCATTCTTCCATGATTTCTAGGACAATATATTTGAGCATTTAGACTAGATCCTTCATATATAAGACACCTAATTAAATTTATTCTTAGAAGACAAAAACTTAATAGACATCAAGAAGAAGTCTATTTAATCTATAATAAAATCCTACTCATGAAACCCATGAAGCAAGTAAAACAAATATACATTTTATTACCTTTGTCTTCTTCTTTACATAAATACATAATTACATAGTCAATATGAAGATCAATCCTAGTTACACTTTTCAACACCCCCTCTTAACTAGGGAGGTATTCATACAGGTACATGGTCACTTTCAAATTGAAGAATCTCATAAGAAGAATCGGATTGGTAATCGCATTTGTATAGCATCATATCAACCGGCATTTTCCTAGTGTAAGGCCTTGACTAACAACCCCATCTCTCAACGTGAAAATGGGCTACAACGCTGGTGAGACACGTGACTTATAGATACCATAGTCATTGTCTCTCCAAGGTACCTACTCCACCCAGGTGTTCCCAAAGTATGACCTTCTTGGAATATTCTTTTATTGGGTAGCCAGCCCTCAAAGAATATAAGTCCTCGACTATTCTTATCTTGAATGCCCTATCTCATTCTCAAAGAGTATCGAATGCCATATGATTACCCAATCCTCCATTCTGTCTTCTAGGTGAAGACTAGAATGATGTTTCTATCCATTCTCTCCACATGGAATTCACTAAGACTTACGGTTGTTAGTCCTGGTCTAGTTCATGACACATGTATTAGAGAATCACATATGTCACTCCCTCTTAACTCAGGAAAGACATAATTCAAGTTTATTTAGAGTAAAAAACTTACCACCATGCTCCCTCTCAACCAGGGTCCTATAGTAGAAATCCAGATACTCATGAAGAATTCCTCCCCTCGATGTCATGGATTTCGATATTGAGGAATCTTCAACTTTTATCTTCATAGGGCACAGATCATCCATCACTTTCAGTCACGAGTCATGTCCACTATCAGAAAGTGATTCATTAGTTTTTCTCATCTAGTCCATTGTTATTCCATGTTGCTATTCTCTGAATCATCTCCAAGGATCATACATCATTTCTCATGATTAGAAACCCTGCCAAAATTCATCTAGATAAACATATACATATGAAATTTAAAAAAAAAAAAATTACCTCAGTGATGATCTTTCACCATGACATCTTCCTATAAGCATCAATATCCTTTATTTATATTGATACATCTCCTAATGATATGTTTTGTCAAGGGTCTTCTTCTTTACCTGACTTCTGTCAGAGTCTACATATCCTCCCAGGAGATCTCCTAGTCACATCTTCTTGGCTTCTGGATGATAACTGCCTCTTGACATGATTTCATTTCATGATCTCTTCCTTTCTGCACATTCTTCATTCCCAAGGACTTACAAATTTTCCAATTCCTTGTCCATATACAACACCTCATATTCCATGAGGATATATTATGTTGATTTGTTAGTGCACCGAGAGATCCTCCTTCATAGATCATACTTCTAAATATATAAGTCTATTATGCAACCATATGACATGACTTCACACCATACAGTGTCAACATATGAATATACACATCCCCCATACCCCTTTCATTTAAATCATCTTATAGCAGTTTTACTAGAATGAAGAGCTTCATTCCATTGGGCCGCTCCATCAATATGTCATCACATCCTAGAATTCTATAGCATTTAATACTTGATGAAACCATACTTATTTCTTTCTAATCTGTGAATTCATATAGAGCTTCATTAGAAAATGTCAACACTAGTTTTCATGATGACCCTTGATCTTAATGACCGCCTTCCATCAATATTGTTATCAGAGAGGTTTTCCAGGAGCTATTTTTTATCGAAAGCTCCTACCATGCCTCGATCATGATGCTATAATATACGCTGCTTCTTATCATACTATTTCAAAACCAACATTAATCACTTAAAGGAGAGGATGATCTCAGTCATAGTAGATATCCCTCGCTCCTTCTTTCTTAGATTTCGTTGCATTAGGTTCTTCCCTCATATCTCAGATATGGGCTTCTTCCCTTTCCTATTGTCCTTGTCAGATTTAGGTCAATCTCTTTTATAATTCCCAAGTTCATTACATCCAAAGAATCGTACTTTGTCCATATTCCTTCTTTTATTCCGAGGACCAAATTTTCTGAATCTTCCTTTCTTTCTAAATGTGGGTGCAAAGGCTTGATTCTCTTCACTTGGTCTTGTATCAGCTTTGGCTTTCAATCTTGTTTCCTATAGTTTACATAGAGACCATAAATCATGGAATTTTGTGGCTTCTTTCTTTCCGTATAAAATTGAAGTGAAGTTTCTCCATTCCTCTGGTAGAGCATTCAACATTATTGTAGTCATTTCAGTGTTAGACATTACTTCTCCCAGTTCTTGCAGCTGATCTATTATTTTATAAATCCTCATAAAGTATGGGGTGATTTCTTCTTCTCTTTACAATTTCATTTTATATAGTTCTTGTCTCAGAGAGATTGCTTCTCCTATAGTACTCACAGAGAATAGCTCCACCATTTTCTCATATATTTCTTTAGCAGACTTTAGTTTTGATACGTAGGGGATGAGTGAGTCCTGAATGGATTCTATGAGAATCCTCTGGGCTCTGATTTCTCCCTTCATGTACTTGGAAAGCTAGATTATCTTCTTTTGGTGGTTGAATTGTTGACCCATCGATGTAGTCCATAACTTCACCTTCAATTAAATTCAAATATGTCCTCTTCTTCCATGCACTAAATTTTGATGACCCAACCATCTTGTTGCTCTCTTTACAATAAGTCATCTTGACAGATTTAAGTAAGCTCATAGATACTTACTTGAGTAGAGTGACTTGCAGCTTCCTTGATGATGATGTAGGAGTTAGGAGCTTCTTCTAAGATAGAAATCTTCAATCTAGGTGTTCTTGAAACCTTGATGGTAAATTATGTCTTCAAAATATGATGTCCTCTTCAATAAATATCTTGAATGAAAATATTTTTATGGTAAAGATTATTATCTTGAAAAGTTGATCCTTTTGAGGAGATGAAGTTGTTTCTTGAAAATAGCTTGAGAGTCTTCCTTGCAAACTGATTTGACTTACTTTGATTTTTTCTTCCTGAAGTGTCTCTTTGTCAAGCAACCCTTGAGTTCAACACCTTAGCTTTGATACCATGTTGAGAATTTGGAGGGCTAGTGATTAACAAAATTCTCTTCTTCATAATTAATTGTGAGATTACTTGAGTTACTTATGTCTTTCCTTCGTTACCTTATTAAATCTTTCATCAAATCAATTATCAAAAGACACGAGACACAAGAGTTAGGATCCTAGAGCCAGGGAAAAACCTCTCCCTCTTGGAGAGGAAAACCCACGGGAAATTCTTCTTATAGATTTCAGATGACAAGTACCATGACCCAGAATTATACTCTTGACCTATTTATGCATCCAATACCTTGTCCTTACTTCTTCCGACCACTGTCTCAATGTCACCGTTTTCTTGGGAAAAATACTGAGAGGGGGGGGGGGTGAATCAGTATTTGCAATAATCACAATAATTTTATTTTTCCCTTTATTGATTTATATACGCGAGTTTGATTAACATAACCAACATTTGTACGCGACTTTCCAAAGAAAAACTAGTGTATACACAGATAACTTTACTATTTAGGTAAACATTCAGAAGAAATATTTAACCCAGACCATTAATTATGCATCAGATAGTTATCCAGTAAATAAGTGTAGTAATAACAGAATAAATCATCACACAAGAGAATCACACATGAACACCAATATTTAAGGTGGAAACCCAATTCATGAGAAAACCACTGTTGTTGTCATCTCTGTCTTCAATATTTATTGTATGGAATACTGCTTACAGTCTTGTAATAATGCATACTCATATTAGTACATAGGCATCTGCCTGAAGAAGGGTGCAACCTTATCTCGTTCTCCAACTACTACTGGAAGGGAGCTCCAACCCCCTTAACTCGTTTACCAGCCTCTACTAGAAGGGAGCTATGACCCCCTGATCATAACACTAGCTCCTACTGGCATGAAGCTTATACTTCCACACTGAAGGCTTCAACCCTTAGACCCACTGCAGACAATGTTTCATCAATTTTCACACTAGATCCCACAAATTCAACACCACACAGCATAAAGATAAAAACAAATAAACTCAACCAAAACCTTAATCAGAACAGTGAAATAATTGTTACCAGATTACAATAATAAACCAGATTTCAAAATCAGCATGCAGAATCAATATCAACCCCGATCATTCATTATCTTAAAATTCATATGCTACTTCACTTTACTGAACCCGCATGTATACGCTCTTTCCTTCACACCAACTTTCGTATAGATCTGAGAAAACTCAATTTCCAAAATATGAACAGTCTCAGAACTAGATCTAAGGCTTTCAGTTAGATATCTTTTCAGATTTGCAGAACCCTTATTTAGTCAGCATCATTATTCATATTTAATCACTCATTGATCAAATTTGTGCATATTCAACTTAGCAGTATATATAGTATTCAAAACAACCCAAATATACATGAAGACTTCATTGACATAAAATAGAAATATAGCAGTATTAAACAGATAACCTCTCCAACAAGCTTCAGAAAACCCTAACTTCCATATGCGATTTATCTGAGAAAAAGCCACGTATATACGCACTTTCACCGAGATGAACCAGCGTATAGATTTTTAAATATTATTATTGCAAAAATATTCAGTTCTATATACTTACCCAGATTTCTTCACTACACTTCAAAAAACATGCGCCAGGTCACAGATCCAAACATCTCATAAATAGATCATGCAAGTACATAGTCATTTCAGGTCTACAGATCCTGATCCATCATTGTATCCAAGTGTGAATCATAGATTCAAATCTACCAATAAGACAGATTCCATCCCATGCATATATACTTCAAAGAGAAGTATTCAGTAACAGGCCTTTTCATATGCACATCTTGCATAATGATCTTCTTCTCCTTATATAGGTTTAGCCTTTATCAATACCATGAGCCAAAATCATAGAATTGCCGATGGTATTCTTTGACGAAATCAAATAGATGACACCAAGCTCGATATTGTGGGCTAAAACCATGGTAATTCCCCTTGGTATTATATTTTTTGAGTGCAAAAGGCATACATGACTTGGATCGTTCTTCTTTTCATGTATACGCGACTTGGTCTGTTCTAACCCGCTCATAGAACATTTAATCATGAATATGAAGCATCTTCTGCTGGACTTTACTCATTCTTTCTGCAAGACCTTTGTGCTTCTACGAAGACATATACTTCATTATTTTTCCAGAGAGTTGCCATCAAGGACAACATATGCAACCATAAGAATCATATTGCCAACACATTTATCAACAAATTCACTTTAGGATAGTATGCAAACAATCTTTGGATAGATTCGATACTTCAACCCTGCTCTTTCACTTCCTTGTCACTCTGTAGCTTGCTTCAGGATACTTCAACTCTTCTCATGCACTTGGTTGATCCACACTTTAAAACTTCTACTTCAAGGTGATTCTGCTTTAGGATGTTGCAACACTTAAGACACTTGGATATATGTATGTAGACCAGTTCTGAAAGTCTTCAAACATCTACACTTCAACTGTATGATTTTGCACCTTATTGTATATGGATATCCACATCTAGTCCAGTTCTGTACCCTTTACACATTAGCACTAAAATCCACACTATACTTGTCCGTTAATCCACACTGAAATTTCCCTTACAATTTGCACAGAGATAGCCCGCACTTTGTTTGCAGAGATGACATGAAACATATCAGAATTCTGCACTGAAGCTTTCTGCACTTTGCACTGCACCTACTGCACTTCGCACTGCATTTCCTGCACTTCATACTACACTTCATACTGCACTTAATGATAGCCGCACTTCATATTCAAAGATGATCCGAAATTTTGTCTTTTCTGTGAAGGCTATAGGGGTATATATATATATTTTTCCCTTGTATATAAGCTGACTTGACTTGGTGAACTGCTGTGACTATTTGAGAGCCGAAATGACTTTTATGAGGCCGACTTCTAATACATCATTTAATATTATCTTCCAGCGTTTGAGTGAGAGCTGATAGAACCATTCTTCCACGGTTTCTAGGACAAGATCTTGGAGCATTTAGACTAGATCCTTCATATATAGTATACATAATTATATTTATTCCTAGAAGACAAAAACCTAATAGACATCAATAAGAAGTCTATTTAATCTATAATAAAATCTTGCTCATGAAACCCATGAAGCAAGTAAGACAAATATACATTTTATTATCTTTGTCTTCTTTACATAAATACATAACTACATAGTCAATATGAAGGTTGATCCTAGTTACTCTTTTCAACATCTTTAACCTATAGGGTCAAATTTTTCTTGTCCACCATGAATTTTTGGTTTGTGGGATCTTAAATTTCCACTAGTTTCCAAAACAAAAACACTTCCCTTTCACGTTTTGTGTTTTGAAAAATTTCATTATACCACAATCCCGTAGCACCCTCACTATAAGAGGATGCTTAAGATGCCTGATTTCATCTTCTTCACACACACACACACACTCTCTCTCTCTCTCTCTCTCTCTCTCTCTCTCTCTCTCTCTCTCTCTCTCTCTTTCCATTCAATCATCTTGGAAAAATATCTGTGATAAGAAAGTGCACAATGACTAGTATTTTGACCTTATAAAACACCCATTTGTAAGAATATTGAGACTAGCAGTAGATCTAAGAATAATATACCCCATTACTCCTTGTTAGTCTCCCACAAAGTGGTATTAATTCCATAGAGGAAGCATATATGGTGATGTGTCTCTTCAAAGTCACTTCCTTGGCCTTGCTTGGGAGTAATGATGCCCTCATGATTGAAAAAGGGTCCTAAATATGATACAATAGCAAGAAAATCCATTAAAGAAGAAATCAAAATAAACGAGAGGGACTAGAGAAGTACCTAATGGTATAAAAATGTAGACTGAAGCCTTGTATTCACCAACATCCGGATTCAAATTTATAGGGTGGAGTGGGGTTTTTCTTCACTTAACTAGATTCTCTAAGCGCAAATGTGAAAAATGACCCCCTTTTGACCTAATCACCTCTAAATTATGGAACTAACCCTAGATATTTTAATTTCACACCCCATTTCTCCCTCTGAGGCTCCCATAAAGTGGTAGTAACTCCATAGAGGAAGCATATAGGGTGATGTGTATCTTTTAAGTCACTCCCTAGCCTTACTAGGGAGTAATGATACCCTCATGATTGAAAAGGGTCCATAATAGGACGAATATGACAAATTAAATCATAGGTCCCAACATGACCTTTTCATCAAATAACAAATATGACTCTGAATAACCAAAGAATCTCAAACAGGAGATCATAACAGGAACCAACATAGTGCCGACAATGCACTCTTTTTAGCAAGTAAAGTGCTCCCCCCTAAACTTGTGCATCCTGAACACCTTAAACAACCAATTCATCAAGGCATCTTCATCAAGGAGATAAATATGTAAGAAAAATACCAGAACAATAGAGTTCACTCAACAGTATCACAGATTTTTCTGAAAGTTGATCCATAGAGTTTCTGTCAGCAAAGACCATACACAGTTTTATGCATAGAAACTCGTGTATATACACGCTTCACCTTTTTGCAACCAGAGTACCGAATTTAATCTTCTGAACTTAAGAAGATTTGATAAGAGAGGCAGAGACAACTCCCAGCTTCTGTCTGAGATATTCAAATGCTTCCCTAGGAAGAGGTTTAGTAAATATATCTGCAACTTGTTATTTGGAGGGAACATACTCCAATTTAACCTTTTGTTCAAGCACTTGTTCACGTAAGAGGTGATACTTGATAGGAATTTTCTTGGTCTTGGAATGCGTAACATGATTTTTCGAGATACTAATGGCACTTGTATTATCACATAGAATGGATATGGGAGGTGAACATTTGATTTGAATATCTTGTAATGTTTGCATCATTCAAAGAAGTTGTGTGCATCATGATGCGGAAACCACATATTCTACTTCTGCTATAGATAAGGCAATAGAACTTTGTTTCTTGCTGAACCAAGATACTAATCGGGGCACCATATAGAGTGCACCACCACTAGTGCTTTTTCGATCATCAAAATTTCTAGCCCAATCCGCATTTGTGTAAGCATGAAGAGTGAGATCAACATTCTTTGGATACCATAGACCAAAGTCTTGAGTCCCTTGTAGATATTTTAATATTATTTTTATAGCCTCAAGGTGAGACTCTTTTGGATTAGCTTGGAATTGTCCAACAATCCCAACTACATGCATAATGTATGGTCTTGTCCCGGTTAGATAAAGCAGACTTCCAATCATGGATCTATACTCTGGTTGATTCACCATGGGAGAATCATTATGAGAACTAAGGTTACATCCAGTTACCATTGGAGTACTTACAGGTTTGCAGTCTTCCATCCCATACTTCTTTAGAATTTGCTTGAGATAGAAATATGCCATCTGTTGCTTGTTGCACTTGTAAGGCAATAAAATATGTTAGTTCCCCAAGTAATGGCATTTCAAATTCTTATTACGTAACAGAAGAAATTTTTTGACTCATGGACTCTTCATTACTTCCAAAAATGATGTCATCAACATACACAACAATAATCAATAGTTTATCATTCTCAATTTTTTTGTATAAGTTACTGTCAGCAGATCCTTTTGTGAAACCTTGTTGTTGAAGGTATTTGAAAAGACGATAGTACCATGCCTGAGGAGCCTGTTTGAGACCATATAAAGCCTTTTTAAGTTTTCAAACAAGTTTTTCATCATTTCCCAGAATGAATCCTTCTGGTTGTTCTATATAAACTTCTTCTTCTAGATCACCATTGAGGAAAGCAAATTTTACATCCATTTGATAAACTTTGAACTATTGAAAACTTGAAAAAGCAAGAAACATTCTTATGGCTTCAAGTCTGGCTACAGGTGCAAATGTTTCTTCAAAGACTATACCTTCTTGTTGAGCATACCCTTAACAAACAAGGCTAGCTTTTTTTTCTAGTAACATCTAAATTTTCATTTAACTTGTTTTTGAATATCCATTTTGTTCCAATAACGTTTTTATCATGAAGTCTTGGAACCAATTCCCAATTATGATTCTTTTCAATTTAATCAAGTTCTTCATTCATGGCTTGAAACCAACTTTCATCTTTATTAGCTTGACTTACATTATGTGGTTCAATAGTGGATAAGAATGCGAGATAGCTAGGGGATCCTACAAGAGTTCTTCTTGTTTGGACACATGATCCCTTTTCTCCCAATATTTGAGATTTTGGATGATTCTTTTGAACATACCTGGATGGATCCTTTTCTGATATATCTTCTTCCGGTGATTCATTGCGTTGTCCTTCTATATTTTTTTTATTTGATGAGGGAAAGTATACATCATCTTCATCTTCATTCATTGTTGTTATTTCTCTTCTAGGAGCTGTGATAGACTCATCAATTACAACATCAATACATTCCAAAATCTTCAGAAGTATTTTATTGTAACATTTATATGCTTTACTTCTAGAAGAGTAACCAAGAAATATTCCTTCATCTCCTCTAGGCTCAAACTTACCAAGTTTTTCATCATTGTTCTTGATATAACATTTGCTTCCAAAAAATATAAAATGTTTCACAGTGGGAAGATTACCATAGTAGAGCTCATAAGGAGTTTTATCACTGTTCACACGAACATGAGCCTTGTTGAGAATATTTACTACAGTATTTGTTGCTTCTCCCAAAAAGGTATCGAGAGTTATAGATTCATCAAGCATAGCACGAGCCATTTGTTGAATTGTTCCATTCATTCTTTCTGCCACACCATTTTTTTGTGGAGTTCCAGCTACAAAAAACTATCTTTTTATGCCATAATGTTCACAGAAATCAAAGAATTCATTTGATATATATTCTACTCCTCGTTAAGATCTAAGAAATTTGATTTTTAGATCTAATTCATTTTAAACCAAAGCTTTGAAGATCTTAAATTTTTCAAATTATTCATCTTTATGTTTCAGTAAATCGATCCAACACATTCTAGAGAAGTCATCAATAAATAGAATATAGTATTGTTCTCCATGAGCTGACTTTTTCCTCACAGGACCACATAGATCAGTATGTATAAGTTCAAGAGGCTTACTTGCTGATCCTTCTTTGGCATTGAATGACACCCTGGTTTTCTTACCAAATTGGAATAATTTACATATGGTACTTTCAGGCATAGTGATGTTGGGAAGATCATGAACAAATTTGAGTCTGCTAGTTTTTCTTATTTGAGGGAAGCTCAAATGTCCCAATCTTCTACGCCATAACCAATTTTCTGTAGATTTACCTAAGTGGCATTGCTCTTGGCCACCTTTCAATATATACAGATTTCTTGGTGTTCTAGTTCAGTTTATTGCCGTTTTTCTTGTGTTAAGTTCACGTACTACACATTCTTTTGAACTAAAGACAAATTCATTTCCTTGATCACACATTTGACTCACACTCAACAAGTTATGATTTAATCCATCCACATACAAAAAATTGTTAGATTTCACCTATTCTTTTAGAAAAACAAAACCTTTTTCTTTAATTACAGTAGGAGAGTCATTTCCAAAAGTAATATTCTTTTCCTTCTCTAATTCATTGTATGAAAGGAGTTTATTTTTATCACCTGTCATGTGTTTTGAGCATCCGATATCAATGTACCATTGATTTCGTTCCTCTTCTACAAATAAAGCTATGCCACAGCTTTCAACCTATAATTACTTCTTTCTCCATACCTTGGAGTTTGAGGGTATATGTTCTTTTGGCTGAAGTTTTCTCCTGCATTCAGATTCTTCATGTCCAAAGTTATTGCAATAAAAAAATTCAATTTCATTTTGAAGAGGAGAAATTTTTTTATAAGTATTCTTATTTATTCCAGCCTCATTTCTTTGCTTTCTCTCTTCTCTGGTCATGATGGTTTTGTATGCAACACATTGAGCAACTTTATGAACAAAGTTATGACATGAGAAACATTGTCCATTAAAGAAGAAATTTCTGCGATCATGAAACCTTCTATTGATGTGTACCTGCTGATTGATACTTTTGTTATTGTTCATCCTTGAAATGAAGTGGTCATGTTTTACCTGGGTATCTTCTTCGTTATTTTGCTGAGTGATGAAGTGTTTTTGGCTGGCTTTAGCTGCATTTAGATAGCTTGGTGCTGAAGACTGAGAAGATTCTCCGATATATCCAAGACCTGTCTTTATAAGAGGAGAGCGTTGAACCTTGATAATTTCATCTAAGGTTTCAGATCCTTTAGAAAATCTAATATTTAAGGTTTTCACTTTCTCAATTTCCTTTCTTAGACTTACTATTTCACATTATAATTTCTCATTGTGCTTCTCCTTTTCTAAAAGCTAATTCTTTAGAGTATCTAAGGCTATTTTATTTTCTTCCAAACATATTTTGAGTTGATTGATTTCTTCAAGAAAACCATTTTCACCTAAAGCATCCATAAATGTATCTTTAGTCTCACTAGTGTTTTTTTCAAATTCCATGAGTAATCTAATATCTTGATCATATTCTCCTTCTTCACTATTTGATAGACCATCACTATCTTCATGAGTATAATAACTTTTTCTATTGATGAAACATTTCTTATTTCCTTTTGCCAATTACTTTCCCTTTTCATGATTATCTTTGTGGGGACACTTAGCAGCATAATGACCAACTCTTCCCCAAGAAAAACATTTGAAAGGAAGCTTACCTCTAAACCTCCTAGTGCCAAGTTGTAGTTTCTTTACAAAAATTATCTCATCTTCTTCTATAACATAACCCGATCCTTCTTGCTCTTCTATATCCTTGCCTTTTGCAGTAGCTCTGAAAACAACTTCTTTGACTTCAGATGGACCTCCTTTCCTCATTTCACATGCATTTAGAATCCCATGAAATTGAACAATAGTAAGAGTTTTTAGATCCTTCTTCTCTTCAATAGTAGACACTTTTGACTCGAATTTGAGAGTTAGAGATCTTAAAACCTTTTCTACTAGAGTAGTTTCAGTTATGGTTTCACCCAGATTTCTCATATGATTTACAATATAATCTAGACATAAAAAGAAACTAGAAATGCTTTCCTCATTATGCATTTTGAGTTTTTCATATTGAATTCTGAGAGTTTGGAGTTTAGCACTTTTTACCTTGCCATCACCTTCATAGCTCAGAATGATTTTGTCCCATATCTCCTTTGAAGTATTCAACTGCATGACTTTGAGAAATTCTGATTCAGTCAAACTTCTGAATAATGCATTAATGACCTTTGCATTGGTTTCATAATTCTTTCTTTTTGCTGGATCTGCTAGAACTGAAGCTAGATATTGATAACCTCCTTCAACTATAACCCATACATCTACTCCAAGAGACTGAAGATAGGATCTTGTGCTTGTCTTCGAGAAGATTAAATTGTTTCCGTTGAAGAGAGGAGGCCTAATAGATGTTGTCCCATCTTGATTGCTCATCTTAGATGATCTTCCTTCTAGCGATTAAGCTTCTTCAGAAGGACCTACTCTGAAACCAATTGTTGGGAAAAATACTGAGAGGGGGGGGGGGGGGGGGAGCTGAATCAATATTTTCAATAATCGCAATAATTTTCTGTTTCCCTTTACTGATTTATATAAGTGACTTTGATTAGCACAACCAGCATATGTACGTGACTTTCCAAACAAAAACTAGCATAAACATAGATAACTATACTGTTTAGGTAAACATTCAGAAGCAATATTTAACCCATACCATTAATTATGCATCAGATAGTTATCCAGTAAATAAGTGCAAGAATAACAGAATAAATCATCACACAAGAGTATCACACACGAACACCAAGATTTAAGGTGGAAACCCAATTCAGGAGAAAACCATTATTGTTGTCGTCTTTGTCTTCAATATTTATTATATGGAAAATTGATTACAATATTGTACTGATCCAGACTCATATCAGTACACAAGCATCTACCTGAAGAAGGCTGCAACCTTCTCTCGTTCTCCAGCTACTACTGGAAGGGAGCTCCAAACCCCTAAACTCGTTTACCAGCCTCTACTGGAAGGGAGCTATGACCCCCTGATCAGAACACCAGCTTCTACTAGCAGGAAGCTTCTACTTCCACACTGAAGGCTTCAACCCTCAGACCCACTACGGACCTTGTTTCATCAATTTTCACACAGGATCCCACAACGTCAACACCACACAGCATAAATATCAAAACCAATAAATTCAACCCAAACCTCAATCAGAACAGTGAGATCACTGTAACTAGATTACAGTAATAAACCAGATTTCAGAATCACCATGTAGAATCAATCTCAACCCAAATCATTCATTATCTTAAAATGCATATGCTACTTCATTTTACTGAACCCGCGTGTATACGTAGTTTCCTTCACACCAACTTGCGTATAGGTCTGAGAATAATGAATTTCCAGAATATGAACAGTCTCAGAACCATATCCGAGGCTTTCAGTCAGATATCTTTTCAGATTTGCAGAACCCTTATTCAGTCAGCATCATTATTCATATTTAATCACTCATTGATCAGATTTGTGCATATTCAACTTAGTAGTATATACAATATTAAAAAAAACCCAGATCTCCATGTAGACTTCATTGACAGACAGCGAAAATATTTTAGTATTAAATAGATAACATCTCCAGCAAGATTCAAAAAACCTTGACTTCCATACGCACTTTCACCGAGACGAACTATCATATAGATCTGTAAATATTATTACTGCATAAAGATTCAAATCTATAGACTTACCCAGATTTCTTCACTTCACATCAACAAACATGCGCCAGGTTACAGATCCAAACATCTCATAAATAGATCATGAAAGTACATAGTCATTTCATGTCTAGAGATCCTGATCCATCATTGTATCCAAGGGTGCATCATAGATTCATATCTACCAATAAGACAAAGTCCATCCCATGCAGATATAATTCGGAGAGAAGTATTCAGTAACAACCCTTTTCATCTACACATCTTGCACAATGATCGTCTTCTCCTTATATAGGTTTAACCTTTATCAATACCATGAGCCAAAACCACAAAATTGTTGATGGTATTCTTTGACAGAATCAAATAGACGACACCGCGCTCAATATTGTGGGATAAAACCATGGTAATTCCCCTTGGTATTATATTTTTTTATCGCAAAAGGCATACACGACTTGGATCGTTCTTCTCCGTGTGTATAAGCGACTTGGTCTATACTAACCCGCATATAGAACCTTTAATCATGAATATGAACCATCTTCTGCTGGACTTTACTCATTCTTTCTACAAGACCTTTGTGCTTCTCCGAAGACATATACTTCATTATTTTTCCAGAGAGTTGCCATCAAGGACAACATATGCAACCATAAGAATCATATTGCTAACACCTTTATCAGCAACTTCACTTTAGGATAATATGAAAAATATCTTTGGACAGATCTGATACTTCAACCCTGCTCTTGCACTTCCTTGTCACGTTGTAGCTTGCTTCAAGATACTTCAACCCTTCTCATGCACTTGATGGATCTGCACTTTAACAGTTCTTCTTCAAGATGATTCTACTTTAGGATGTTGCAGTGCTTTATGACACTTGGATACATGTATGTAGACCAGTTCTGAAAGACTTCAAACATTTGCACTTCAATTGTATGTTGTTGCACCTTATGGTATACGAATATGCATATTTAGACCAGCTTTGTACCCTTTACACATCAACACTAAAATATGCATTATACTTGTCCTTTAATCCGCATTGAAATTTCCCTTACAATCTGCACAGAGATAGCCTGCACTTCAGATGTAGAGATGACCTGAAACATATCAGAATTCCACACTGAGGCTTGCTGCACTTCGCACTGCACCTACTGCACTTCACACTGCATTTCCTATACTTCGCACTGCACTTAAAGATAGGCACACTTCAAATGAAAAGATGATCTGAAATTATGTGCTTTCTGTGAAGGCTACATGGGTATATATAGTTTTTTCCCCTGTATATAAGCTAACCTGACTTGGTGAACCGGCATGACTATTTTGGAGCCGACATGACTGTTACGAGGTCGACTTCTAATACATCATTTAATCTTATCTTCCATCATTTGAGTGAGAGTTGATAGATCCATTCTTCCACAGTTTCTAGGACAAGATCTTGGAGCATTTAGACTAGATCCTTCATATATAATACACCTAACTATATTTATTCCTAGAAGACAAAAACCTAATAGACATAAAGAAGAAGTCTATTTAATCTATAATAAAATCTTGCTCATGAAACCCATGAAGCATGTAAAACAAATATACATTTTATTATCTTTGTCTTCTTATTTACATAAATATATAATTACATGGTCAATATGAAGACCGATCCTAGTTACTCTTTTCAAAATCTTTAACCTATAGGGTCAAATTTTTCTTGCCCACCATGGATTGTTGGTTTGTGGGAACTTAAATTTCCACTAGTTTCTGAAATAGAAACACTTTCCCTTTCACGTTCTGTGTTTTGAAAATTTTCAATATACCGAAATCCCGTAGCACCCTTACTATAAGAGGATGCTTAAGATACCTTATTTCATCTTCTTCACACACACTCTCTATCTCTCCCTCTCTTTCCATTCAACCATCTTGGAAAAATATCTACGATAAGAAAGTGCACAATGACTAGTATTTTGACCTTATAAAACGCCCATTTGTAAGCGTCTTGAGACTAGTAGTAGATCTAAGAATCATATACCCCATTACTCCTTGTTAGTCTCCCACAAAGTGATATTAAATCCATAAAGGAAGCCTATATGGTGATGTGTCTCTTCAAAGTCACTTCCTTGGCCCTGCTTGGGAGTAATGATGCCCTCATGATTGAAAAAGGGTCCTAAATATTATACAATAGCAATAAAAACCAATAAATAAGCAGTCAAAATAAATGAGAGGGACTAGAGAAGTACCTAATGGTAGAAAAATGTAGACTGAAGCCTTGTATCACCAACATATGGATTCAAATTTCTAGGGTGGAGTGGGGTTTTTATTCACTTAACTAGATTATCTAAGCGCAAATGTGAAAAATGACCCCCTTTTGACCTAATCACCTCTAAATTATGGAACTAACCCTAGATATTTTAATTTCACACCCCATTTCTCCCTCTGGGGCTCCCATAAAGTGGTAGTAACTCCATAGAGGAAGCATATAGGGTGATGTGTATCTTTTAAGTCACCCCCTAGCCTTACTAGGGAGTAATGATACCCTCATGGTTGAAAAGGGTCCATAACAGGATTAAATCTCAAGAAAACAAAGAAAAACAATCAAAATGAAGGAGAGGGACTAGGGAAGTACCTAGTGGAAACAAAATTTGGTTTTCTTCATTTAGCTAGTTTCTTCAAGTGAAAATGTGAAATGACCCCTTTTTGGCCTAATCACATCTAAATTATGGTCTGGAAACACTATGAAATTAGTATTTTAACCTTAATTTCATTGTGCTTACTCTATCCTTTGTAGGTTTTTACCCTCTATAGTAATTACCTGTAAACTAATTCTTAAAACAAAAAATATACAATGGTGAGAACATACAACAAATATATACAGAGATTTCCATTGGATCCCAAAATTGGGACTACCAGATTGATTTTTCATTATATTCCTTTCAATGTTACAATACATATATATACTTGTTGAAGCATTCATAAACCCGAATCCATAAACCCTGGATTATAACATAATTATAGTTCTCTTGACCAGATCTACAAAATACCATGGGAAGAAAAGTATCATGCCCAAAACCATGTGCAAAACCCATGCACAAAATCATAGGTAGGTCCTCCCACATATTATAGGGTCCAAAAAAAAAAATCTTGGGGCGTTGCCCCAGACCCTGTGAATGAGGGCTACCACCCCCTTGCAAACCACCAGATATGGGGGGGCTATGCCCCACCCCCCCTGTGACCCCCATGTTGGTCCCGACTCAACAAACAAGGAGGACTATCGCCCCCCCTATGACCCCCCCCCCCCCCCCCCCCCGCGTGCATGCAAGTACTCTTAGAAAGAGTATAACACGCACCCAACATCCTTAGACATTTTTTGTAATTAAGATTTCCATTTGATGTATTTTGTATTTAATTGACACCCTTTTGAGTTGTTATGGATAAAATTAATACTTTTTTTACTGGGAGATTTGATGTGCACCATCTTAACGAATCATAGGTGCCTTTTTACTGACCTTGCCACATAGGGGTAGGTCTGTCCTTGTCATCATTAATGCAATTTTTACTATCAATGCCATCTTCGTTTTTCCTTAGGTATGATTTTGTCAAGATGTGATATCAACTTCCCTTTATTTGTATATCATAACTTGTGTGGCAAAGCCTTTCTCTTCATGGATGCCCTAATTTAGCACATATTTTCCTTTTTAATGTCCATTTCACATTTTTTTATAGACTCAAAATGATCTGAATGGAAAGTGTATCCACCCATGGTATTGAATGATGTAACTCTATAAGGCACCAAGAATATTATATATAATGAGCCTCACTTTGCAAAAGGAAAAATTGGTCCACTAGCACAATGCAATTGTAATGGGTCTTTTTCTCAAATTTATAAATATTTATGTTGTTTGCTTTTTGCTTTTTGCTTTTTCTTTTCAAATGTTATTTAGTGTTAAGTTTCATGACAAATCTATACGTTTTCTCTCTTCCTCTCTCTTAGCATTCATGGTTCCTAGTTGCTAATAGATCCTCAATAAAAAGAAAAAAATTGTTTCATTACTAAAACTATTAAAGATAAAAAGGATTCCCTTGATATGGAACTTTTACAAATAATAATTTAAAAAATATCTAATGACATAATAGATTTTAAAAAAATAGGAAAAGGCCATATTATAAAAGACTATGGACATTGTTTATCTTAAGAAACAATGTTCCTAAAAAACAAAATCTTTCTATTCATGAAATTATTATTGAAGTATTTGTTCAAGATAATTTTTGTAAGCACGTAATGCTACCAATTTGGAAAATAAAATTCAAGTCCGTGTAAACATGTGTAAATTATTCATTGCGTGTAAACATGTGTAAATTATTCATTCATATTGAAGAATAAGAAGTAAATCAATTAACTAATGAGGATGAGGAGCAAGAAGAGAAGTTTGAAAGATAAAAATGTTATGTGGGGCACTTCTATAGGATTGAGGAAGACTAGGATTAGCTAGAGGAAATTCGCATTATCCATTTAAGAATCAAAACTCCTCAGTTATCCATCTCATGATTTCCTTCTACTTCCTCTCGTTTATGTAAAACTTCTTCTATTATTAAAAAAAATTCCAATATAGTAAATCCAATGTAATTACAGATAATTTAAAATATGATTTGGTAGAAAATTTAAAGAAAAAAGAGAAAATAATTCATTATTTGAATTATCTAAATTAATTCATTTATTGTATATCAATTTGTTTTAATGGCGGCTATATTATAAATAATGACTTAAAAAAAAAGCAAAATTCCAAGTTTGGGCCAAGTAATAAAAATAATAAAATTTAATTTAATTTTTATTAATAAAATTATGAACATTTTTTTTAGATAAGAGAAAATCATAATACCATGGGTCATCTAAGCTTTTGATTATTATGTTATGGAACTGTTATTTTAATTATTCTATTACAATACAATGGGCCAATACCATAATATAGGTCATTATCACGACTTATCAATACCGTATGCCCAAAAACTATAACTTATTTCACAATCAAACTATTTTATAAATATTTTATTTTAATTTAATTTAATGACATTTTTTAATTAAATCTAAAAGCAAAAAGGTTATAATTATTTTTGAGATATATCTAAACCCTCCATCCCTCCAGCCTCATGAATACTAAAAATATTCCCATAGAGATTAAATTGAGGTTTGAATCAAATTAAAAAATAGAATACTTTTATATATACATATGTGAAATTTATATAATATAAATAATATTATAAAGAATCTAAATAATATTACAAAGAACCTAGATAGATGCATCTTAACCAAGGATCCAAGCGAAGAGAGAAAGAAAAGTGACTAACAATGATAGAGGAAAGATATTCTATGGTTCTTTTAAGTTTTTTAATATTGTATTTTATTGGACATTATTGATAAAAAATATAGGTTTAATATTTTACAACCAATTATGTTTTTACTTTTATTTAGATACTTTCTTAAATATAATACAATGGGATCATTTAAGAGAGAGAGAAATAGATGGGGGAATAGAGTGGGGGAGAGAGAGACAAAGGTGGGAGAGAGAGGAAGGAAGAGAGAGAGGAGGAGGGGGGAGACAGAAGGAAAGAGAGATGGATTTGGAGGGGGTAAGAGAGGGAGGGAAGAACAAAGACATTGGGAGATAGAAGTGGAGAGAGAGAGAGGGAGTGACAAGGGAGAGATTAAGACAAAATGAGGGAGAGAGGAGATGAGGGAAGAGAGAGAAAAGGAAAGGGTATAAATAGGGAAAGAAGGGGAAGAGAGAGAGAGAGAGAGAGGGAGACATAGATATGGAGGGGGGATAGAGAGAAGGAGAGAGGTAGGGAGATAATGACATATTTGGATGGTGGAGAGAGAGTGTGTGATGGGGGGAGAGACAGATCGAGGTGGGAGAGAAAATGAGAGAGAGGAATTGAGAGAGAAAAGGAGAGAGAGAGAGAGAGAGAGAGAGAGAGAGTGATATGGAGTTGGAGGGGGTGAGAGATGGAGGGAAGACAAAATTCATAGAGAGAGAAAGGTGGAGAGGGAGAGGGAGTGATAAAGGAGAGATGTAGGGACAATGAGGGAGAGAGGAGAGCGAGAGGGAAGAGAGAGAGAAAAGGAGAAAGAGAGGGAGAGAAGGGGAAGATATAGAGATAAGGGGAAGAGAGAGAGGGAGAGGAAGAGGGAGGGAGAGAGAGAGAGAGATAGATATGGAGAGAGAGTGTGTATGTTTTGGGGTGAGAAGGAGAGACCAGGGGAGATAGATATATAGATGGAGGGGGGAGATAGGGAAGAAGAGATAGGGAGAGAGAGGGAGGGAGGAAGAGAGATAGATATGGAGAGATATTTGAGAGAGAGAGAGAGAGAGAGAAGGAGAAGAGAGAGAGGGAGATGAAGAGGGAGGAGGAGAGAGAGAAGGAGAAGAGAGAGAGGGAGATGAAGAGGGGGGGGGAGAGAGAGAGGGAGATGAAGAGGGGGGGGGGAGAGAGTGTGTATGTTTTGGGGGTGACATACAAAGACAAAGAAGGAGAGACAATGGGAGATAGAGATATAGATGGAGGGGGAAGAGAGGGAAGAAGATAGAGACAAAGAGAGGGAGGGAGGAAGAGAGATAGATATGGAGAGAGAGAGAGAGAGTGAAATGTGTTTAGGGGGTGAGATAGAGAGATAAAGTAGGAGATATGGAGGGAGGTATAGATATAGATGGCAGGGGAGAAATGGAAGAAGAAGAGAGATATAGAGAGGGAGGGAGAGGTGAAGAAAGAAAGAGAGATGGGGGAGAGAGGGAGGGGGGAAGAGAAGGAGAGAGGGATGGAGATAGACACATATATGGAAGTTTGAGAGAGAGAGAAGAAGAATAGACACACAAATACAAATACAAAGGTATAAGTTAGATCTAGAAATTCATGAATATTTGGTTTTTCACTAAAAATAGATTTATTGTTTAGTGTAGTTGTTGATTTCTAATCCTATTTGATTTCTTGCACTAGATGCATTGATTTCAATGTATATGTAGATTTATATTCCTACTTGATAGCTTGCACTATATGCATTGATTTTAGTGTAGATCTTGCCATTTCTACTCCTATTTGATTGCTTTTAGTGTAGATATTGATTTCTAATCATGTTTGATTACTTGCACTAGATGCATTGATTTCAGTGTAAGAACATAAAAATTATTGATCACATGCATTGAATCTTGTGTTATAGTAATTCAACCATAAATATAATACTTTAATTTTCATCCTAAATAAAATTTTCAGTTACCTGAAATGCTTGCTTCGTCAAACTATAAACTATTTGTAGTTGGATTATTTCTTATTACTCCCATTTTTTGTCATTCAACATTGTTAATCACTTTGCATTCAAACGAGGTAATAGAAAACAACTACCATTGAAAATTATTTGGGGTTTAACACTCCATAAGTCACAATGATTGAATTTGGAGAAAACTACTATTAATATTGGAAAGCAAGAGAGACAAGGTATGATGTTTACTGCAGTAGCTCGAGTTAAATATTTGAATGATCAGTGATTTCAAGTGCTCTTTTTGATATGCTTAAGATGGAAAAACTAATAGGTGTGACAATAAGAATAGTAGAAGAAGATAGTTTGAGATTGATCACAATGAAGATTGTTTATAATTGACTAAATTCTTATTATTCACATTCTCTATCATTCAAAATTGTCACATTGTCACTTTACATTCAAAATTTTTATTTCATCATTTTTCATATATATGTCTTATTTTTTTAGTTCTTTTCCTTGTTCTATTAACAACTCCTATCGCTCCGGATGTGGATGTTTTCATGGATTGATGGGACATTGGTCCCTACACGTCTCCCGAAGGAGCTCATGTGGGGTGGCCATATGGCCCCCTGTACATGCATTAATGAGATCTCAACTTCGCCAGCTCGCACAGACATAACTCCACCTGCTCAGTCGCTCCTTCAATTTGATATGGATGTTCATTCGGCTATGGAGTTCGTTCGAGACGGTTCGGATAGTTGTGATTGCAATGGTGGTTTCCCGCTTCCTCTAAGCGGTGCTTGCCCTCCTGGCTTTGTTGAGTCCAGCGCGCGTACGCACACTGGCTGTCGTTGCACTCTTCTTGCTTGTTTCGAGCCGCTTCTGAGGCATCATTTCTCTCACAGTCTCTTCTGTGGTGCCAATTCCTCTCACTGTGCTTGGACAACAAATCTCTGTGGTGTCATTTCCCCTCTCCGTGCTCGATCGACAAACTTTTGTGGTATCAACTCCCCTCTCTGGGCTCCTGAGCTCTCTGTCCACCCCTTCTGTTGTAGATTTCACCATCCCGCTTCTACCTCCATGCCACGCCTTCACCACAGAATGAGGTGTCGGTGAGGCACTAGCCGGGGCCATGCTTCTCACTATCGCCCTTCCACCAGCTCTGCTTCAGGGTCTTCCTCAGCTGAAGAGGCGCAAGTCCAGCCTCAGGCCATGAGTAGCTTCAGAGGACGAGGCCGCCATCGTGAATCCATTCATTTTGCTCAGCCTGTCCCTCCCCCTTCAGTTGACCCTCCCAGTGGTGCAATTCCTCCAGTCTCTCATGGGTCTGCAAGCCTTCCCATTCGCCAAACTTCTCAGCGTGCAGACTTTCGCTTTGAGTTTTCCTTAGACAGGCCCATTGTCACGACTTTCATCACTATAACTCTCATAGAATATTTTCCCCTCCCTGTTCCCGCCCGTATAGCCTCTCCCCTGCCCCCTCCTATCACAAGCTTCCCCAAAAGCTCGGATATGCCCGCAAATTTCGCTCATCTTTCCAAGGACGCGCCGCGCAAGGAGGATGTGGTCACTGACAAGGAAGGCGCTCTCAAAGGAGTAATGGACGATAGCAGCGATGAATATGGGTGAAGAGTTGTGGAAGAACCTCTGTCTCCGGCTCATGACCAGTGATTCTCCCAGCTTACAGCTTCTTCTGGTATTTTTGCTCAATTACTGCTGGAATTTTTTGCTTACTTGCCTGAATGCTCAGCTGGAAAGGCTAATTGTTACTTTCAGTATATTTCTTTGTGTTAACTTGCTTTGTATAAACTATAGGCTGGTTTCCATTTCAAGGGCGGCCAAACTGTTTCTTAAAGGACTGGTTTCCCTACTAGGGCAGTCCAGACTCTTTTTGTTGAGCATGTCTATCAAGCCCAGTGTTCAGGCTCTCACAAATGACACTGAGGCAGTTTTGTACCAGTAACTTTTATACATAATAGAAGTACTTGTGTGTTGGATTTTGTCTTCAAACAAGTTTTGTATTGAAATTGTAAAGGGTTTGTGCTGAAATTTTAATGTTGGTTTGAGAGCATTTCATTAAAATTTTGTTGAACTTAACAAGAGAAGTTGAACCTATATGTTATATGATAGGAAAAAGTAATGCTAATATTATTCTCAATATTGAAGATAATATTCATAAAATAAAATATTTAATATTATTTTAAAGGATAATTTTAAAGATAATATTAAGACTTTTATAAATAATATACTTAATATTATTTTTAATATTTTATGAATAATATTAAGTATTATTGTTACACGGAATTTTGTCACCGTCCCTGCAATCCCTCGTCCCGTACATTGGAGGACTATTCTCATGGCCTATGAACAGTAAAATGTCCTGAAAACACCTTGATGGTATCCTTCTGCATAAGGGCAAGAATTCTCCTGAAGAACATTTCCTCAGAAAAGCCCCAAAAACCCCTGTTTTGGCATTGGCGCGAGTAGCCAATTCATGCCTCGCGCCAATGGGGAAAATATACACTAGTGGGCGCGCCAGCTGGCGCTCTGTCCCTGTGTATTGCCCGCGCCAAGCCTATTAAGGAATGTTTTTTAACAATAGAAGGCAGAAGTTTGATTCTAACAACTTCAGAATGAATCATCAGAAAGAAGTTGGGCTGTTTGGCTCCGGATCTCCTTGTTTAGGAAGTGGTTTTCCACCTCTCATGGAACCTTCCTAAGAGATAGGACTCCATCCCATGATTATAGGGATCCCAACTTCCCTTCCTCCTTCTATAAAAGCCTGCCCTCTCCATTTGATAGCTAGCTGAACTTTTGGGAAGAAAATTATAACTGAGTGACAGTCAAGGGCAGAGCTAAGGAGAACCCTGTGTGAGAGAGAGTTTTGTCAAATCCCTGACGAGCTTTGTGAGACATGTCCCACTGGAATCTTGTCGAAGGAAGATCACGATGTCAGAGCACCGGTTGTAATCTTTCTCTCGTATCTTAATATACATGACTCTGTTATTGGTTCCATGATTGTGTTTGTCCATTATATAATGCAATTTCATTCGTTCATCTTTGACTAATCAATAGTTATAAAGTGTGAAATATTATGTTGCATGTCGTCTCTCTTCTTTGCATGTGTACAGGTATTTGGATGCAGCGAGCTCATGAACCGTGACCTATCCAGCTAGGAACGGAAGCGCCATTTCTTCTTCGACAACAGCAGCGAAGGAATCATGGTAAGCAATCTTTCGCGATTCTATCTTTTGTAACTAGGAATCAATAGCTTTGCGTGTTTCGATTGTTGCTAGACCCACTCCAGGGCTAGTGGGATCGCCTCTATCCGCAGAGGGGATTTACCTCCACAACAATTTGGCGACTCCACCCCTCCCTCTCTCTCGGACCTCATGCTTTAGGGGGCATCTGTTAAACAGCATTTTATCACCGTTCCTGCAAACCCTCATCCCGTACATTGGAGGACTATTCCCGTGGCCTGTGAACAGTAAAATGTCTTGAAAACACCTTGATGGTATCCTTCTGCATAAGGGCAAGAATTCTCCTGAAGAAAATTTCCTCCAAAAAGCCCCAAAAACCACTGTTTTGGCATTGGCGCGAGTAGCCAATTCATCCCTCGCGCCAACGGGGAAAATATACACTAGTGAGCGCGCCAGCTGGTGCTTTGTCCTTGTGTGTTACCTGCGCCAAGCCTATTAAGGAATATTTTTTAACAATAGAAGGCGAAATTTTGATTCTAACAACTTCAAAATGAATCATCAGAAAAAAAGTTGGGCTGTTTGGCTCCGGATCTCCTTGTTTAGGAAGTGGTTTTCCACCTCTCATGGAACCTTCCTAAGAGATAGGACTCCATCCCATGATTATAAGGATCCCAACTTCCCTTCCTCCCTCTATAAAAGCCTGCCCTCTCCATTTGCTAGCTGGTTGAACTTTTGGGAAGGAAATTATAGTTGAGTGACAATCAAGGGCAAAGCTAAGGAGAACCCTATGAGAGAGAGAGAGTTTTGTCAAATCCCTGACGAGCTTTATGAGACATGTCCCGTTGGAATCCTTTCGAAGGAAGATCACGACGCCAGAGCACCGGTTGTAATCTTTCTCTCGTATCTTAATATACATGACTTTGTTATTGGTTCCATGGTTGTGTTTGTCCATTATATAATGCAATTTCATTCGTTCCTCTCTGACTAATCGATAGTTATAAAGTGTGAAATATTATGTTGCATGTCGTCTCTCTTCTTTGCATGTGTACAGGTATTTGGATGCAGCGAGCTCACGAATCGTGACCTATCCAGCTAGGAGTGAAAGCGCCATTTATTCTTCGACAACAGCAGCGAAGGAATCATGGCAAGCGATCTATTGAAATTCTATCTTTTGTAACTAGGAATCAATAGCTTTGCGTGTTTCGATTGTTGCTAGACCCACTCTAGGGCTAATGGGATCACCTATGTCCGCAGAGGGGATTTACCTCCACAACAATTATCTTATGTTTTAATTACATAAATTCTTAAAGGTTAAAGGACTAGATATGGAAAGTAGGAAGATTAGATGGGTTGAAGAAAGATAGGGCAAGGTTAAATGAGGTTAGCATCACTCTTGTAGTATAACCTCGGGTAATGGGGAAGGGGAAGAAAGCCACTGGAGCACAAATGGAATCCATGGTAATAGGGAAATTTTATCACAAATGATTGTTATGATCCAAATACAAAAAATATATTAATAAAATAGAAGTACACACCACAACTTAAATATACATAAAATAGATGAGTTTCACAATAACTTATTGTGAAATAGAGAACTTCCTTCAAATATCCTTGTACATTCATGCATCACAATCACATGACTTGAATAATGACTACATGATCTCTATATATGTCTTTTTCACACATTACACATGTGACTTAATCATTATTAAGTTGACCCTATTACATAAACATTTACACATTGCATGTACATTTAAGCTCATGTGTACCCCCTAGGGATCATATCATATACATTTGACCCCATATTTGTGCCCTTTGGGGTCATATCGTGTACATTTAATCTCGTATATGTTCCTCTTGCGGTCATATTATATACATTTAACCCCCATAGGTGTGCCCCTTGGGGTCATATAAACACTTTAGTGAAGGAGGAAAATGAAAGAATTGAAAATAAGATTAAAGAGCTTTTGTCAAGGAGATGTGACCTAAGATTATGAGTTTAACACTAAACATAGGGGTATTAAGAAGTAGGGAGACAAAAGATATGAAAAGTATAAATCTATATTGACATAACAAAGCTTTTATTTCCTAGGTTATGTATGAAAAGATAATGTAACAATAGGTTATTATGCATAAATTGAACAAGATGGATAAAATGTTTGAGGCATTCATGTAGAGATTAGAAGTTATATATAAGGGGAGAAAAAACACAAAGGAGACGAGGAACGCTATTATAGCTAGGAAAAAGAAAAAAAAGATATGACAACATGATAGTTGTCTAAATTGAAGAAGCCAATGAAATCAACCCTGAAGGGAATGTCATCCTTGCCTACATCACCATTATTTCAAGCCCATACTTCTATAATTAACGTAGGCTAATTCAAGTTATATCAGTAGATAATGTTATCTCTTTCTATTATACAAATATTGCTAATCAAAACTCTTAATTATACATAAATTATTTTTAAATAAATATATAACCCTTTATATTTCAAACTTACTTTACCAAAATTTAATATTTTAAATCAATATAAATATCCTTACCAAAAAATCTAACACAATTTAAACGACTTGTAACTCATAATCTATAATATTAATAGATAATTATATGTTGGCTTTAAAAAAGCTTTAATATTACTCATAAAATATTTCATTCAATATTATGTTATTTCAGTGTGAAGTCATAGGTAAAGTACATTAAAAAACCAACCAGCACATGTACATTAATTATCATGAACCTAGAAAATTTTTAATGCATTGATGTACCAAAAGGTGGCTAAATCAAAAGGTTTAACGATGATTAAAAGGATAATATGTGTTATTAAATGAACAAAGTAGAACAATAATCTAGCCATGAACCATAGCTAATCATAAAATAACGTGACATAGATATTGAGTAAAGTTTGCAAGATTTACATGAAACATCATCATTGATATTTTCAAGATTGGTGTGAACAAGAATGGTAAAAGCAAGTGTAAATCAGATGAAAAGTTGTATGTGTCAAAATTTCAACCATTTAGAAAGTGCTATGATCATAGCATGTGCTTCTTAAAAAAACTAACCTTTGATTTTGGGAGGTGGATTCCCATAAGACTTTGATTCTTACAAAGCTTAGCTTTATAATAGGATGTGACTATGGAATATATGAGCCAATCATAGTAGCTTTTCAAAAAAAAAACTAATAAATCATTATGTTGGTTAGATCTATTGGACCGAGGGAGAATAAACCTAAAAGTTTAAGACCCTGTTCCTACTTTTAACACCCTATATGCTTTGGTTCTTTCTTCCACTTTTGAGTTTCCATGTGATGCTTAGAATAAACATTTAACATCAACGGTGAAAAGTGGTCTACTTGTTCACTCGGGTTTGAAGTAAAGTAGGTTATTCGGAATTTAGAAGAGACTCCAAATTTGATGAGGTCGATTCAAGAAATAAAAGGGTAAGAGTAGGTACGGTGATTTGGCATACATGTATTATTATAAAATAGAGAGTGATGGTGTAATTTTTTTAATATAAATTTATTTTACATTATAATTATTAAAAGTAATTTTTTATAACTATTAAAAAATTATAATGTTGTTATTTTTTGAGATAGGTATAAATAAATTACCAATATCTCTTTTTTTTTCCAAATTTTATATTAATTTCATTGAAAAAGGGTTGAATATTTTATAATATTGAATTTTTTAACTATATAATATTAAAACAAATAAAATATTTTATAATATTGAATTTTTTAACTATATAATATTAAAACAAATAAAATATTTTATAATCTTGAATTTTTGATTTACCATCATAAAAAATTAGGTCTATTTTTTTATTATCAAAATTGTAATTTTAGATTACTAAAATTGTTATTTATAATATATAAATAGTTTTGAGCTATTTACTATTTTATAGTAATTTATTTTTTAAATATAAATAAATAATAATTACAATTTTATTTATTTAATTTTTTTAACGTATAAATAAAAAAATTAAACTTATGTTTTAATTTTAATTTATATTAAAAAAATTAATTACATGCAGTTTTATATAACTATTCAATAAAATAAAACAATTTCTTTTAACCTATAATAATATAATAATCAATCAAATTGAGGTTGCTTATCCTTTTTTAAAAGATGTTCAATAAGAATAAGGTTACCACAATTTTCTTCAAAGGTGTGAAATAAAAATGAGCTTAGCTCATTTTCCTTCCATAAAAATGAGGTTACCTCCATTTTCTTCGAGCATCTTAAATAAGAATCAAGAGAGTTAATTTTTTTTGTGTGGGGTATGTTAAATTTTAAGAAATTTAGTTTTTTCCACTATATTTGTAATCAAAATAAATTTTAGATTTTTTAAATTATTTGTAGTTTAATTTTTTTTAAACTATTTATAATCAAAATTGATGTTGAATTTATTCGCAATTTAAGTTTTTTTAAATTTATTTGTAATCAAAATTTATGTTGAAAAATTGAGTTTTATATAATTTAGTTTATAATATTTTATTTTAAGTTTTTATAGATAAAACCAAAAAAATTAATAAAATGTATTTTTTTATGGGTTTTAAAATGGATCTCTTGTTTATGAGGAAGTAGTGGGCCCCATCAAAGATTAATCGAATTCTGTTATTGATTTTGTCTTGCTATATACAGGCTTGTTTTACCATTTTACGGGGATGATATAGGAGTTCAGTTTTACAGGATTATATAGGAGTTGTCAGTGTCTGCTTGTAAGTTCAAAAATATAGCAAAAGGTCAACCTAGAGGAGCTGTAGTGTATATGGCAAAAGGTCAACCTGGGAAAAGTCTGCTTGTCAGTTTAAAAATATGGCAAAAGGTCAACTTGGGAAACTACAGGGTACCGGAAAAGGGAAACAAAAGCTTCCAATTCAAAATTGGGAACCAAGTAAGCTTGGAAGAAAAAATTTATGGAGAATATTTTTGATATTTATGCAACCCGAAACCCACCTCAAGTTCTCAACACAATTCAAGGCTGGGAAAGGGAGAGCAACCACGAAGAAGATGACATCGAACAACAGGATGCCATCATGGATTTCATCTCGGACCCCGGGAATACAAGAGGGAGGCTATCCCTCTTTCACCAATCTATCCATACCTATTGGATTCTTAAATGTGTTTTGGCGAAGGCCATGACCAGTCTGCAGGAAATGGAAGGAAACCCCAATGTGGTTTCATTTCTGCAACAAATCAAACAGGAAATTCAAAAAATTCACGGCTAGAATTGGGAGAATTGAACGCCAGATTCAAGCTATGCAGCAAGTAGATATGTCAGGTTCTACTGCAAAGGACCTGACTCCTATTAACTCTTCTGATGGGTGACCTTAGATAGTAATAGTTTTTAGTGATTTTTGGGGCAAGTTTTTACTGTTTTTGGTTAAACTTTGATAGACATAGTAAAGTAGATATAGCGGCAAGTAGAAGGAAGAAACAATTCGAATACTCATTGGCTTTTAACTCACTCAGTTGGCCAACTTCAATATATGTATGGCAATTTGCTCTTTGTTTTTTGATAAATAAAAAATGGTAAGACTCTACGAAATTTTAAAAAAATAAATAAAGTTTTTTGGTTTTCATTTTAATTAAAATGAGTTAATATATATATATATATATATATATATATATATATATATATATATATATATATATATATATTTAAATTTAAAGTATATATATGATTAGCGTATATTTTTTTCATTTTAAGAAAGGATGAAAGAAAGGTTAATAATTTTTTTGGTTTTTTGAAATTTTAGATTTATATTAGTATGCGTTAATTTATAATTGAAATAATAAATATATATAATTAGTTAACAATTTAAAAATGTTAAAAAAAAATAATTAAAATTTAATAAAAGTAAATTTATATTATAAAATAATAAAACTTATTATTAAAATATATAAAATATATTTTCTAAATATTATAATTTAAATATACTATGATTGAAGTTAAAATAATAATAAAAAAATAATATCTTTACATAAATATTATTCAAATACATTAAATTATATTTCAATTAGATATTAATAATTTAAATTATTTTAATAGTTTAAAATTATAAAGATTTTAGTTTAAATGACATGTATCAAGATTTGTGTTTCAAGTAATAATAGTAGCTATATTGGTTTATGTGATATATATGAAATAATTTTATTATTTGTATTTCAAATAAGAGTTTAATTTCTAAATAGAAAGATCGATATAACATTTATGAAATAATTTTAATAATAATAAAATAATGACAGCAATTTTTATAAAATTACCAAATGCACCTAATAAAATATACTCATTCCTGTCCCAAAAATAATGATAAAAACAAAAACAAATCAATAATATGTTCGGTAAAGGCTACGAATTCATAAGTAACGGTAGCTTGCACGCAGAAAATACAAATGTACACTTTTTAATTTAATCCGAGAAGAGATGAATCGAAATACTGAATTATGGAGGCAACGGTCCATGAGTCATATCAGCGTGCAAAAGATCAAAAATCTAGGCGCCGTCAATGAACTCCATGTGCTTTACTTAATACGTGGTTGACTGCATTATTAAATGTACGCGGCACGGCATTAAAATATCGTGGAGCGGTTAACCATGTAATAGAAAATTCAATTCCAAACGGGTAGAATCTGAATGAACATCGTCAACCCCAAAATTCTCCTCGAGTCAATGGGTTTAAAGTTACGTGTCATTTCAAAGAAGCGTACCCATGAGCTTGTGTCCAAAGCAAAAGTAAAGGAGAATTAATTACCTTGTGGGATCTCGTGCCTGAGGGGTTGTGGTAATTATTTGTGTCGGTTATTGGTGGTAATTATTTGGGTCTTTTTTATTATTGTGATTTCTCCAATAGGAAGCTTGATATTTTATTTGGATTAAATGAAAGGGGTTGTTAAAGGAATTTATTTATTTTTGGAATCTAAGGTTCTGTGATGTAAGATTTTGAAACCCTAATATATAGGTTTTATTTTATAATTTATATTTAGATTCAAATAAAATTTATCGAAAAATATGTTTATGAAAAAATTAAAAATAGAATTTAGATTATTCTATCTGAAATAAAATGAAATGGAGTTGTCTACCGAGCCCGCGTTTTGGCCTAGGCGGCAGAAATCCACCGGAATCCGGTCAACTAAATTTGCAAAAATCAGGTAGTTGCAGTGCTTGGAATCCATTTTTGATAGTGGAAATGGATTCAGCACTATCAAAAACCCCTGGGGCACTCAAAATACTAATGTTTAACAACTATAAACAAGTTTCTGGGCAAATCTTTGCCAAATTTTCTGAAAATCGTGGCCGGAATTTGGGTCAAAACGCGGGCTCTTTAGACTACGCTAAATGAAATTATCCAGCTATAAATGCCTCACCTAATTTAATTTCTTATAGCTTAAAATTTATTGGTTGTCTATACAAATATATATTTTTAACTTTTTATTAAATTATAATTTAAAATATATATATTATTAATAAGAATGTTCGAGTATTGATTCAATATGTTATTCGAAATATGTATTTTTTAATGATTAAAAAATATTATATACAAGTGTAGTATTATAATTAATTATTTTAATTTGGATTAAATAAATAATATATAATGATTTTTTTAACTTTAATAAATACTATCAGTTTAAGTATATTTTATTATTTAACTAAGTGTATTTTTAAAAGGAAATTGCCCAAAAATAAAACATTCCTCTTTTACTTGTTTCTTTTAAATTAGTTTTAAAAAACATTTTAAAAAAATCACCCTTTAAAACTACCCTAAATTATATGTCAGAGGCACTAAGCACTAAGTCATTTGGGTAAGGGAGACGTGTGTCACCATGTATGTGTTCGAAGGGTCATGGTGGATGATGTTGATAGTAACATTTATTTTATTTCGTTATTACTTGTATGTTTTTTTTGGGTTGCTACTTGACTGATTAACTTACTATTTAAGGATAATTAGGGACATTTAGCCTTCCCATATCAACTTGGATTTTCTTTTAAGTCTTAATTATTATGAATTGCTATTTTTTATCACCTTATAAAAAGAAACCTTAAACTCCAATAATTTTAATGACTTCGATCACTTTATTGAATTTTTACTATTTAATATTTATTTTTCAATCAAAATATTTCATTTTTAATGTCTATTTTTTAAGTAAAATATTTTATTTTTAATATGTATGTCTGTTATTCATTCATAATGATAAATAGATTTTTCAACTTTATTCTAATAATATATGACATTAAATAATTCTAAACTTCAACCAGCAAATAATAATATTACATTAAAAATTATATCTTTAATAAAAATAAATAAATTTTAAAAAATGAAAACACGTAACAGATTACACTTTATTACACGTCATCACTCGCTCACAATCACCAAAAAAGATTATCAAATTATCAATCATAATTTACTTCATAATTTACTTTCAAGGAAATCTTTCAAAAGTTTTTGTAATCCGGCTCTTTCAATTACATATTGATTAGTTGCTTGAGTAGAGTTTAGTGAGGTTTCAATTCTAATTTCATGAGGAACGGTTGATTATGGAAATTATTTTGGAAGAATTAAATTATTCGAAGGTTATTTAATCTTAACCAAATTTTAAATCATAGTAGTGATAACATTTTATTATATATAAATTATTTTTTCATTCAATAACTCAATTTAATTACCAAAACTCAATTTAATTTAAAAAATAAAAGAAAAAAAATCAAACAAATACCAAAGAGGTAAAAGGTTAGGTTTAATATGCATATTAAACATAGTGAAATAAAAAATTATTTTTTTGGATTAAATATTAATATTGTAAAATAAATTTTATTTTTATATTTTTTATCAAATTTGTTTTTTTTTAATTTTTTTAAGTATAACTATGAAATTTATTAATTATGTATTGATCATAAGAATAATTATTATTTTTTACTATTTATAAATTGAATTCATTTATCATTATTATTCATAAAATTTTATGTTAAATTGGGCTTGGAGAATGTCCTAAAACTTTTTGGGCTTGGCTAAGAGCTAATATTCTTCTGAGGTAAGGATTACCGGCCCAAGATCTAAAGGCATCTGACAAGAGTGAAAGCCTGCCCCATTACTGACCACCAACGTGTTATTTTTGGTGGTGTGGTTTTTCTTGAATAACCGCGATGAGTCACTGTGCACTAGAGGATAGCAACCAGAGATAGTTGTCCTCACTCTGGTTTGGCAACTGAGTTATGATATGTTTTCCCACATTGTGAAAAAAAAAAAAAAAATATATATATATATATATATATATATATGTTAAATAAATGTAAACTTTCACTCTTGTGAGATGTTTTTAGCTATTGGATTGTTAATATATCTTAATATACTTAAGGAAGATGAGATCTTAATCAAACAAAAGTAATGTTAGTATTATTACATAACTAAAAAGAGTTTTCAACCTAAATGATATTTAAAAGAAAGTCAATATCTCATACTTTCATTATTGAAAATACAAACAAAAGTAATGCTAGTATTATTACATAACTAAAAAGAGTTTTCAACCTAAATGATATTTAAAAGAAAGTCAATATCTCATACTTTCATTATTGAAAATACAATGGAGTCAAATACTTCTAAGTATAATTTAGTCTTAATTTTATAAATAGAATCACATATTACTTATATGTGTGTGTGTGTGTGTGTTTTTGTTTATTATATTATGCTCTTTTAAATAATTTAAATTTAATTTAATCTTTTTTTGTATATAGAGAAATTAGTATTATGCCCCACATGGGGTTGATTCAAACTGCTACTGTTATAAACTTGAGGTACGTATGTATGCCCCCTCCATAGGCACATGTGAATTGGGGGATTTGAACCACAAACCTCCTCATGCATAATACTTTTTTTTTGTAAATTAAAATACTTTATATTATCAAAAAATCCTGGGGGTTAGATGTTTAACGTGCCCGCGCACATTCTTGAGGTAGTTGCACACAACAAACCTGCGCACGCCCCTGCAGTCGCCCTCTTGCTCCGCCATGGCCATTTTTGGAGGGGGACCCGAACCCCTCCCTCTCCCCCCGGAGGTGAGCGCATTCAAAACTCTAGTGGCCTCCAGCAGCAAGCGTCCTTCATCAATTTTGCAGTAGAAATTCGTTAAGAAAATGGACATCATCCCCATTGTGGCCCTCCCAAAGGAAGAAACTTGCATATTTGCACTGAATCTCGCAAAGAGAGGCCTCATATGGCAGTTTACGGGCCTTTGGCCATCTCCCAAAGCAATAGAAGGTTGGATTCAGAGGAACTGGATCCCTTTAACCAAAGAAGGAATAAAAAGATATTTTGTTGGCAAAGGTTTCTTTGTGTTTGTTTTCGAAAGCGCTGAAGACAGAAGTCTAATCTTCAGGAATGGCCCATACTTCATGGGGCCGCAATTCCTTTACCTAAACAAGTGGTTGGCTGACTTTGATCCCTCCCAAGACGTGCCCTCAACAGTCCCTGTTTGGGTACGTCTCCCCCACCTCCCCCTGCACTGCTGGAATCAGAAGTCCCTCCAGATTATTAGCAACGCCCTAAGAAAATATATAGACCAAGCTATAAGAAAATATCAGTATTCTTGCGCCTGCATCTGCGTAGAAGTAGATCTGGAAGAAGGGTTTCATGAAGCAATCAAACTTATAGTCGTCGGTTGGTCCCATGTATAAGAGCTAGATTATGAATAGCTCCCCCTCAAATCCAGACAATGTCATGGATATGGACACTTCGCAAGATACTGCAAGAAAAGGGCCAAGGAGCAGACTGAGAAATCTAAGGGTGATTAATGGACCCTAGTCCAGAAAACAGGCCAACAAAAAGGAAGCGGGAAAGGAACCACAAAGGGGATCTCCTCCATAAAAGATCAGAACTCCACCCCCAACCAGGATGGGGCATCAACCCCCAATGAAAAGGAAAGTATCCCGACAAAATCTCCAGAAAAATTCCTGGACAGTGTTGTCTAGAATGTGTTTCCCACCTCCAACAATGAAGGAGAAGAAATTGTCCCTCTGGGAGTCTCTCAAGATGCCCCTTCCAACCCCTCATATGCAAAATTCACTAAGAAGAAGAAGGCAGACAACTCATGCTCCTCAAAGGATGAGACCTTTGAGAGACCATCAAAAAGAGCTGGAAGGAAATCCCACAAAGAAGCCAAGGAAGAGGAGGCAGAAAGGCTAAAAACTTAAGGAATCTAACCCACAATAGAGATGTCCATTGGGAGAAATACCAGAGCAAGGCCTCCCAGGGGAGGATTCATCAATCCCTCCCCCGGTAAATAATGTGTCTAGTCTCTTGGAATTGCAGAGGCTTGGGGAACCCTTTGAAATCCGAATCCATCAAAGACCTACTGAAAATATTCCCCCCAGATATCCTCATGCTCCAAGAGACTAAAATCGATGGGCTCGCCCTGCTCGACATCAACAAGACAAAGTGGAAGAAAAATGCAGGCAAAGCAGTAAGCTCAAGGGGCTCTTCAGGTGGACTAGAAACTCTGTGGTCCGATGAACTCTTCCAAATGAATAAATCTGTTGAGACTCAGCACTGGATATTCACCGAATTAAAACATCCTACAAGTAAGTTGACCTTTGCTTTATTCAATCTTTATGTTCCAGTTCATTATCACGAAAAAAGAGAGTGTTGGAGCTCTCTTTCTGCCTTCCTAGAGCAACACTCCCTCAATAATATCATTATGGTCGGAGATCTAAATATAGTTTTGAAACCAAGAGAAAAGAGGGGAGGCAAAAACAACAGAGACCAAATGTTGCCCTTGGTGGAAGACCTCATCCATCAATGGGATCTTCTTGACATCAACCCGGTGAGAGGCCTATTCACTTGGACCAATAACAGAATCAGGGAGGACCATATTTCTGCTCGCTTGGACAGATTCTTAGTTCAAAGCTCATTATTGATGGAAAAAATGATAATCTCAACAAAAATCCTCCCTAAACTTACCTCGGACCACAAGCCCATTCAACTACTTATGGAAGAGGATGAAGATTTGGACCCAACCCCATTTCGGTTCAACCCCCTCTGGATTGAAAGAGATGGATTCTCCGAAACTGTTCGAGCAGCCTAGGCCAAACCTATCTCCGGATCCCCAAGCTATGTGCAGGAGAAAAAATTAAAGGCTACCAAACATGCCCTGAAAGAATGGATTAGAAAACCAACAAATACTCCAACTAGTCAAAGAATAGAAGCTTTTTAGTCACTAGAGACCCTGCAGTTGGAAATGGAAAGCAAAAACATCACCCCCGAGATGCTTGACAAAGAGGTGAAAGCTCAAAGCTCCTCCTATTGCTCCTTCCACACGGAATAAGAATTATGGAGAATCAAATCTCGTAGTTTGTGGTTGAAGGCAGGGGACCGGAACACCTCCTTCTTCCATCACAAATATAGAGCATGACTCTCCCGCAATCACATCTCTGAAATCACAACAACTTAGGGACAAATCTGCAAAGGGTTTAACCAAATCAAAGCAGCAGCTGGAAGCCATTTCAAAAACCTTTTTAGTGCTGGGACAGATGGCAGGAAAGAGGACACAACAGACTTTCTTTCAAATATCCCCCATCTTGTCAGACCTGAAGACAATCTTGCCCTCACTAAACCCTTCATAGAAGAAGAGATTATCAAAGTCATTTGGTCCATGGAGCCCGATAAGGCCCCAGACCCTGACAGATTCACGATCCATTTCTACAAAACATGTTGGGACATAATGAAAAATGACTTGCTGAAAATGATAAAAGGATTCTTGAATAAAGAAAAGGTTGGGGTGGCATCAATTCAACCTTCCTAGCTTTAATCCTGAAAGAAGTCAATCCAGAGACCTTCAGTAGATTCAGACCCATATCCCTTTGCAACGCCTCCTATAAAATCCTAGCCAAAATCCTTGCAAACAGAATCAAACCCCTACTTGGGGGACTTATCTCTAACTCCCAAGGAGGGTTTGTAGAAGGCATGCATATCCTGGACAACATAATCCAAGTGCAAGAAGCCATCCACTCCAGCAAGCAACGAAAAGAAAAAGGGATGTTGATCAAGCTAGATATGGCTAACGCATTTGACAGGGTCAATCTCTCCTTCCTTCTCAAAGTCCTCCTCTCCTTTGGATTCTCCCCTCAGTTTGTCAACCTCATAAAAGCATGCACTGAAAAGCCCTGGATTTCTCCTTTGGTCAACGGGCACCCGACATCCTATTTCCAAGCTCAGAGAGGACTGAGGCAAGGCTACCCTCTTTCCCCATTCCTGTACATTCTGATGGCAGACACCCTTAGCGGAAAGCTCACTGCAGAAAGAATTGTTGGGGCTCTGCGTGGCTTAAGAACATCAAGCGGTGTGGATCCCTCGACCATGCCCTCTTCCCTGATGACTCTCTTCTCCTCGGTGGAGCTTCTCCTTGAATTGCAAAGGCATTTGACATTGTCCTCAAAAGCTACAGTAGGGTCACGGGAGCTCTTGTTAATGAAATAAAAAGTGCAGTCTATGGATGGAATGTTGAGCAAGATGAGCTTACTCGAATTGCGCAGCTCCTTGGGTTTGAAGGACATGCCCAATGGGAGAAAATAAAATATCTGGGTCTGCCTATAATTTTAGGGGTCAATAAAAGATCCCTGTGGACAGAAATCAACAGCAAAATCAAGTCCAAAATTGCCTCTCAGGGCGGTCACTGGCTCACAAAATGAGGAAAAATTATCCTCATCAAATATGTCCTGTCTGCTCTCCCTGTCTATCAAGCCTCCTTCCTCTTGGCTCCAAGAAATATCATTGATTAGATATCAAAGCTCTTGCACGATTTCCTTTGGCAGGGAGGAAAAGGAAATCAATGAAAATTCCATTTGGCCAACTGGGAGCTCCTCAAACAACTAGTTGAGGAAGAAGGATTACAGATTAGAGACCCAACCCTTTCAAACCTCGCGTTGGGATGAAAAATTATTTGGAAAATGTATACAGATCCTTACCACCCTGTCAGCAAAATCCTTAGCTCAAAATACACGCATGGAGCCTCCCTCAAGACTCTACAAGAAAATAACACAATAAGTGAAACACAAGTTTGGAATCTCTGTAGAAAAAGTATCAATTTTTCAAACAAAAAAAAATACCGCATCCCAGGAAATGGAAGGTGGACGTTGTTATGGGATGAACACATAATGGATCACGCTCCCCTCAGCAAGAATGAAGACATTACAAAGTTGCGAGCTTGGTTACTCCACGTTGGCGTCAGTAGCCTCCATGATCTCTCCAGCTGGGACAGGCATGGGAATTGGCTCGGCTGGGATCTCCACGATGTGCTAGATCACCTCAGGCTACAACAACACACCCTCTCAGAGTTGTTGATCGACGCTACTCCAATGCACAAGGATATGTCAGATAGCTGGGGATGGGGTCAGACCGGAATCTGCAATACTGCCTTAGGTTACAGATCGCTGCTACCTCCTAAAGACAAAACTCAAACCCCCAATTTATGGAAGCAAGTATGGGAACCCACCAGCCTCCCCAAAGTCTCTTTTTTTTCTGGACTCTTATGCACAATAAAGCATTGACAGGAGATAATCTTGTCAAAAGGAATATATTTGGCCCTCACTGGTGTGCACTTTGCAGAAATAATAGTGAAACATCATCTCACCTCTTCATTGGATGCAAATTCGCAAAGGAGGTGTGGGGTTTCATCCTCACGGATCTTCAAGTTTTTGTCCCTTGTCACAACAATGTCCTGGAGCTCTTTGCTTCATGGTGCCAGCAGTACCCTCATAGTATCCCCATAAAATGCATTTGGCAAAAAGTATGGCTTTCCATTCCCAAATATGTCTATTGGAAAATTTGGCTGGCTCGAAATGAGCAAATCTTCAATCATACTTCTTGTCCCCCTTCAAAAGTCACAGCTAAAGCCAAATATTTTCTCCTTGAATCAGTGCAACAACAATCTTACAAAGAAGATACCTCCCTCCTTTCTGAAGAAAAGAAATGGATGAAAACCCTCGCTTCTCAACCTAGGAAACAATCATATGTCTCTCCCATCATTAACCCAGAATGGCAAATAAGAGATCCTGATGATATTTTTCAAGAGTGGTGGAGGAATCAAAACAAAACCACGATATCTTTGATGGTGCATCCAAGGGAAACTTTGGGGCAGCAGGTGTAGGTGGCATTATCTACTCCTCGGATAAAACAAGAAGGGATGATTTCTGCTAGGGAGTTGGGCAACGAACTAACAATCAGGCAAAGATATTAGGCCTCCTAAAAGCATGCCACATAGTACGAGATAGAGGTGTCAAATAATTCCAAGCTTTCAGAGACACACTCATCAAAAAGCTCAACTTGAAGGATCAGTTTAATAACACAATCCTCAACAAGACACTACGAAGATTGAAGACATTACTGCTCGATTTCACTTCCTACGAATTTTTCCACATTCTCAGGAATTCGAACAACGAAGCAGATTCCATGGAAAACAAAGGATGCCTTCTTTAGAAAGGAGAACTTAGTATAAATTACGAAAGACCTCTCCAAATATGTATCCCATGATAAAGGAAAGTGGAATTCCAGTTTTCTGGTCAAGAAAGTCAGCTAGCCGCAATGTACCTTTGGTTGTATTGCCCTTTGCCCAACCAAATCCTTCTAAATAAATAAAACATATCCGTCTCAGTTAAAAAAAAGAAGCTTGGGGGTTACATAGTTGAAATGATCTAATATGACCTAATCAGAAGGGAGCACTCTATTGGCTCCTAGAGAAGGTGGGTTTTCATATATTCTTTTGGACATCAAAGGGCCCTTACCCACAAAAATTCTAGACATCGAAGGCTCACCCCAAACCAAACCAGGCCCAAGACCCAACTTAAATGCATACTCCATAGCAGAGGACGGGTTGACACTAACACGACTACTACAACTAGGAGAACTTCTAAGATAAACAAATAAAAAATGAGAAAGTGATACTGGAAAACTAGTGTTCGCACACCTGGTTCGATGCCAACGCCAACCTCCACCGTCAAATTCAAATGTCACACACTAGTTTGCATGACAACAATAGAGATATGAGATCATGTTGAAGTGGCATGGATCTCACTGTTGAGAATTCCTCCATGGCTTAGAACCAAGTTAACATGACCTCCTTTCTCTTACCACACCCAAGCTCTGCCATCTAGAACCAATATACCACTGTAAATTCCTCTCTTACTGCTAGAGGCACCCTCTTCCCACCACTTCTCTAGCACTGGACACAAAAACTACCTCGCAGAGCATAGTCCAGGAACGAAATTTGACCTAGAAATTCACCATGACATAGACATTCAAGACACCCTCCTAGCCCCACTTCTCCAACACTAGACATAAAAACTCCCTCAAAGAGCATAGAATAGTGATGAATTGACCAAAGAATTCACCATGTCGAAGACAATCCAGAGGGGCAAGGAGGTCAACTTCTTGACCTGGTGCCTACGACAGCCCAACACCTCCACCTCCCAAATGAAAAAACAAACCATCACCCACATTTCCATATTTATTAACTTTCGAGTGGGTGCATGTGGCATCATGCCTAAGACACATCCTGCCTCATTCATTTAATAATGATAAAGTGGGTGAGATGGTGGGAACAAGCCCCCAAGTCCCCTCTCCAAACAGGTTCACACCCCCATTGGGATCCTCACACATAATTTTTCATTTACACAACCATCAACAATTGAATTGCCCTCCAAAGACTATTAATTTTAGTTAATACTATTATAATATAATATTAATATTAAGATAGAAATGCAAATTTTATTTTTCTTATAAAGATAAGAACTTTTTTTTTAATTCATTATAAAGTAAATTCTTTATAACATATATTCAATAATGTGAAAATCACATTTAATTACACTTAAAACAAATTCTTTAATATAATTGTATTCCGGGAAAAGAGTCACCATGATAGTGTTGGTTTATACTAGTATAGATCCATTTTAAGTACAAATCTAATATGAGCCTAGTGTTGTAATCTTACGAGATTTTTATATATAGTTAGGCATGCCGTTATAATTTAAGTATTTTCGGTTATAGAGATATAATTGTATCTCTGAAGTATAAATGTAACTTTTAATATTAGTAATAGAGTATGGACAACATTCACACAATGGAATTCTCCAGACCTATGTATCAGTGGTATCAGAGCTGGATCAAACTCCATTGACTCGAGTGAGACATAGTACTTGTGACTTCGTGGAGTTCTGTGTTTTTTTCTTTAATTCACTGTGTTTGTGATCAGAGCAGACCACATAGTTGTGGCAAATAAAGTATGCCCGATGGCATCCTAAGGAGAGTCGGTGGTGTGCAGAGGAGAAATCATTGTGATTGTGGAGCAGTTGGAGACCCCGTGTGACCTGGCTCGGATATCCGATTTGCCTCAGAGGCACTGGTGAGCGGTTTGAATTGTTTACTTTGAATGATTAGAGAACTCTGTTTGAGTGTGGAGGTTGCGGATGCCATACATCCTTCACGCCCATTTAAAGATCAGTGCTCTATGATGAGACCAAGGAGGTCGGTGCAGAGGTGAAATCACCAGTTTGAAGACAGACGACGTTGATGTGGCGTGATAAGTAGGTTCATCAATCGAGACCAAAAGAGGAGTTTTTTTTTAAACCCTGTCGATTGCTCAGGTGAAATCCAGTGCACTACACGGTCCGAGATAGAAGTGTTTTTTGCCAATCTTTTATTATTAAAAAAAAAAATTAAAAAAAAATAAATAAATAAAAAAATCCACCCACTGCTCGAATTTTTGGATTGGAACCATATTGTTGTTGAATTTGTAAGTTAAAACAGAGAACACAGTTTTCTTTTTAAAAATTGAATCTAGAAGTTAAAATAAAGAACACAGTTTAAAAAAAAGAAATTTATGTCTGGTTGTGGTTGAGACAAAAGCACTTAGCATTGTTGAATCTATAAGTACATATTTTTTTGTGTGTGTGGTTAAAACAATGTTTTATTGGTAGTTAAGATGAACTCTTTGGTACCTTTAATTAGGGTTCTTTTGACTGGAAACGAAAATTACTAGGAATGGTTTAAGAAGTTAAAAATACACTTATTTTTAATGATCTGTGGGATGGAGTCTATGAAGAAGAGGAAGGGAATGCACCCACATCAGTCTTAGTAATCTCTACTTCAGTCTCAGAAGAGGTAAGTAGAGACATTGCTCAAAGTAAAACATGTATGATGCCATAACAAAACAAAAAGAGCTTTATGATTCACATTCTGAATTCGAGATAATTCAGTTATCGTTGAAGTTATTTAATTTGGAAATGAAAGATACTGGTCCTTTAAAACGTGCTACTAAAATTAAAGCCATCAATCATGAAATTAAATCTACTGGAGTTAAAGTTGATGTGCAGCTTACTGCCTTTATAAAAGCTCTTTACCCTAGTTATTCACACTATTTGAAATCTCTCCAAGCTAGTGGGCAATTAAAAGATTTAGATGTTGACAAATTAGTAGGGAAAATTGCAGAAAGAGAGAAAGCTTTTGGACAGAAAGAAACACCACATAATTCTAATACTGAAACCCTATGTCTTGCTCAAAAAGACCAAAAACCTCAAGAATAATTTGTCAAAAATACTAAGGGTAATAGAGGATGACATAGAAAGAATTATAGAGGTAGGGGGGCAGAAATATTCAGGGAGATAGACAACAAAATGATAAACAATAATTTTTTCTAATAAAACAACTATGAAATGCTTTAGATGTGGTAAAATTGGACATACTGTTGCTAATTGTAGAATTATCACGGAGAAAATTAATGAAATAAGAGAAAAAATGCTTGAAAAGAAAGATCATTTAATTCCAGAAAAATGACAGTCTTCTCAAAATGCACATTATGTTGTTGCTCATTGTAATTTTCAAATGGAAAATATATTTAGTACCTATTTTTCTTCATGGCATGACATTTGAATTTTAGACACAAGTGCCACTTGTCATATGACCTTTAGAAGAGATTTGTTTGAAAAATTCAGTGATAATATTGATGGAGTAGTGTATTTTTCTTATAAGTCTCAAATCAAACCGTCGGGGATTGGTTCTATTCAGTTAAAAATTCATGGACTTTCTGATTATACTTTGAATGATGTTCTTCACATTCCACAATTACAAAGGAATTTATTATCTCTTGTCCAAATAAGGCATCAGGGACATTCCATTTACATATTTGATGGTAAAGTGGAAATTCGAAGAGCGGCTGACAATAAAACTGTAATGACTCATGTGGAAGAGGATAAATTGTTGAAGTTGAAAGGTATGTCGTCTGTTGCATTGAACACTAATTATATGGTTCAACAAAATGATACTCTGTCATCATATTTATTGTGGCATGCACATTTCGGTCATATTAATTATGAAAGTATTAGAATTATGAGACAACAGGGGATTACAAGACTTCCAACAGTTCCCAAAAAATTAACCTCGTGTAATGTTTGTATATTGGGAAAGCATCACAAACAATCTTTTCAGAATTCTACTTATAGAGCTACAAGGAAATTAAGTCTAATACACTCTGATTTATGTGGACCTATGTCTGTACCAACTGCGAATGGAAATAAATACATACTGACTTTTATTTATGATTATTCGAGGATGTGTTGGGTTTATCTACTTAAAGAAAAATCACAATTTTTTGATGTATTTAAAAATTTTCATTTCTTGATTTCAAATGAAGCTCAACTTAATATTGGTACTATAAGAACTGATAATGTGGGAGAATTTACTTCACATGTTTTTGAAAATGTTGACACCTAATCCTATGGGTTGGGTGTGGATATGTAATATTGTATAGTAAATAATATTAGGAAATAAGGAAGGCCAAGAGTCATTGGGAGATGAATCTCAATAGCCTCACCTCCATGTATAAATACATGTTCATTCTTCATTCAATAAACATTCTGATTTACGGAGTTACCTCCTGGTTTGACATGGTATCAGAGCCAGTCCCACTATTGGCATTTTTGCCTGTGGTGTAACTCCCTCGTTCCTTTGCTCAGTCAGTTTTTATGCTAGTTTCTGCTGCTCCATTAAATTGTTGTACTGTAATTCTGCATTTTTTTAACTTATCTTTGCACCTTCTGCACAGCTCTGATTTTTGCAGATTCTGAAGATTCTATTGCAGGACTGCAGCCCTTGAAATATCTGCAATTCAAAATTTGTAACGGCCTCTCGGCCTCCCTACCTGTCGCTTCCCATTACCTGCTCTCCCTAAACTTCGCCTCCACTCACCCAAGACCTCACCACACACCCCTCTACACCTGCGTTCCTATCTCTCCCTGCCCCCATTCCATTTCCCACACCTGCACACACGTGGTATAACTGGTATGGCTCTATGTTGCGTTGTCTAACTCCATTGAATATTGTAATACGCTGTCAACTGCAACTGTAACGCACCGCCCACCATTTAACACACAACAACGCCTCCCTCTTACGCTCTGTCCGCCCTTCCATACGCTCTGTCGTCTGCACGTTGTCATACCATTTAATATCACCACCTGCATACACGCATACCTCACCTCCCTGCAACTCTCGCGGGCTTCAACGCTCGGCTTATCCAACAGCAGACCCTTCTCTACATCGTTACGCCCTCCTCTCGACTCCACGAGCTGCGCACTCCCTAAAGCACATTTCAATCCGGCCCGTGGCCTTTCGGCCCTCCGTTGTTGCTCACCACGCTCCTCTCCCCGTGGCCTTTCGGCCCTTCCCACCTGTTATAACATCCCCTCCCACTATAAAACCGCTCCCACTGTCATATTGAAAACCACTGCATTATCATAATACCGCCCTTCATAATATTCAATACCACTACCTCTCATATATTTTCGCTCTGTCATTTATATATACCACTCCCTTTCATAGATACGCTCTGTCATTTATATATCTATTTTCGCCCCCTCTCACTATATAATACCATTAACTCCAGCCTTATCTATATTATTTTTCCCCCTCCATTATATAATACCACTATACCGCCCTGTCTCCACATTTTCAATACACTCCTCCATATAAATTTTCTCTCTTCAAACTAGTATATTTTTGGTGCAGAATTTAGTGTTTTTAGCAAGAGATTTTGTCCCCTTTAATTGAGCAAATTTCCAGAATTGAAGATTTTCTAGCAAAATTTTTCCTCTTCAAAAGATTTTTTTTTCCAGCAAACTAATGCATTCTCTCATATCTATTGTTGGGGTGGTTCTCTCCGGAAAAGAGAACTATCTTGAATGGTCTCGGAAGATTAAACACACACTCATTTTTAATGAGTTGTGGAAAAGAATCTGTGAAGGACAAGAAGGAAATCCACTAGCAAAGCCCACTTCATACAAAGAGCTCGCCATTTGGGAAAACAACAACTGCAAGGCCTATGCCTTGATTGCAGCTTCCATAAATGAAGAGGTGAGTCACCATATTTCATCATTATCAAATGCCTATGATGCCTTGAGCAAGCTAAAAGAACTCTATGACTCACATTCAGAATTAGAAAATGTTAAATTGATGATTAAGTTGTTTAGTCTTGAAATGAAGAATGATGATCCCCCTGCTTTAGCTTCAGAAGTTAGATCTATCATGCATGATATTGATAGCAATGGTGTAAAATTGGACATACCTCTCATAGCATATGTTAAGGCATTATATCCAATTTACTCACATTATCTTGAGTCTTTTCAAGCAAGTGGGAACCTTGAGCATATCACGTTTGATACACTTGAGAAAACGTTTGTAGAAAGAGAGAAAGCTTTCGGGAAGATGACAATCCCTTCATCTTCCGAAGAAGCTGCATACTTGGCACATAGAGAAAATATTCATGCTACAGATTCATCTAGAGGAAGAGGTGGCAGAAGAGGAAGAGGAAGAAGAAACTTCATAGAAAGGGGGGGCAGACAATCTGACAAATCCAATCTTCATTGCACGCGTTGCAATAAAGAAGGACATGATGCATCCAAATGTAGAACACCTTGGGAGAAAATTGAGCAGCAAAGAAATCAAGACAAAGGTAAAACTAATGACAAAGACAAAGGTAAAGCACCTGAATCCACTCATTATGTTCTAGCACATTATAACAATCGAGTACTTCAGAAGGTCTGTTGATGTTTCATTTAATTCATGGAAGATGATTGGTTGCTAGATTCGGGAGAAACATGTCACATGACATTTAGAAAAGATTTTTTTGAAGAATTCAACGATAAAGTTGATGGAGCATTATATTTCATAGATAAATCCAAACTCAAGCCATCAGGGCTTGGCACAGTCAGGCTTAAGTTGCATGGTATTCCAGATCATATTCTACATGAGGTTCTATACCTCCCCGAGTTGAGGAGAAAATTGTTGTCCCTGCTCCAAATCCACCAGCAAGGACACTCCATCCACTTGTTTGACATCAAGGAAGAGGTCAAAAAAGCATCAGATCACTCGCTTGTCATGGAGGGAATAGAAGAAGGAAGACTCTTGAAGCTAAAAGGTTCATCTGTTCATGCTCAAAACTTTGCATTCAGTTCACATCATGATCAAGGTACATTCCCATCAAGTCTTTTATGGCATGCTATATTTGGACACTTAAACTATGAAAGCCTTTGTTTGTTGAAGAAAAATGGTGTTAATGATATTGTCCTACAGGTCCTAGAAAACCTAAGGAATGTGATGCTTGTATTCTAGGAAAGCATAGCAAGCGACCATTTCATGATTCACACTCGAGCACATAGAAAACTTGAAACATTCATTGATTTATGTATGGCCCTATACCTATTATGTAAATGGAAATAAATACATGATGACATTGATTACTACAGAAGATGTTGGATTTAATTATTGAAGAACAAGTCTGATGCTTTTAAAACATTCAAGAATTTTCATGCATGGATAGAACATGATGCACAAACTAATATTGGCTCTCTACGTACTGATAATGGAAAATAATACACTTCAAACGAATTTGAAAATTATCTTCGTCAACATGGAATCAAACATCAAACAACTGTGCCATATAATCCCCAACAGAACGGTGTAGCTGGAAGAATGAACAAAACTATTTTAAATATGGTTCGCTCCATGTTATTTTTCAAGAATGCGAAATTGATGTTTTAGGTGATCAAGTTCATGTCTTGTTTACATAAAGAATAGGTGTCCTTCAAGTTTAATTGAAAACAAAACTCCTTTTGAAATGTGCGTAAGCACATTCCCTGACAAGAATTTGAGGTCTTTGGGTCCACCTGTTATGCCTTGATACCCAAGGGTCAAAGGAACAAACTTGGTTCTAGAAGTCGAAAATGTATCTTCTTGGGGTACTCCAATACCTCCAAAGGATATCGTCTCTATGATGAAGCAAATAAGAAGTTTGTAATATCAAGAGATGTCATATTCCTTGAATCTTCCAAGAGTGACAAGGTTGTTGAGTGGCAACTTGATCGCCTAGATAGATTCACACATGCGAAGTCTTTCCAAGAATTTGATAATGAGATTCCACATCTTGAAGGGGGGATTTCGATATTGAATCAAACTATGGAATCATGTCCTGAAGCACTCTCTCCCCCACATGAAGAAACAACCACGGATGAGACATTGGATGATGTGATTGACAGAATTGGGAGATTGAATCTTGAATCAATCCCAACTCGGTCAAATGACCAGCCTGGGCCATCTCAAAAAGGTCCTCCCAAATGGCTGACAAAGACACTGGAGAATGTTCATCTGATGAGGTTGGAAAAAACAGGAGCAAGAAGTTCCACTCAACAAATCGAAGGTGATGTAGATAATTCTGATTCTCCTGTTGATATGGATATTGCTTATAACTGTGAATTGAGTTTGTCTACAGATCGTGAACCAACTTCCTTCAAAGAAGCCGCTTCTCATGATGAATGGAAAGAAGCGATGCAGAAGGTATATGACCTTGATAAAGAATGGCACTTGGAAGGCTGGTTGATCCGCCTTTGGGAAAAAAACCAATTGGCTATAAGTGGGTCTACAAGAACAAGTATAAAGCAGATGGCTCACTTGACAAGCACAAGGCCAGGCTTGTGGCAAAAGGTTTTGCACAAAAAGAAGGAATCGATTATGAAGAAACTTTTTCTTCCACAACAAAATGGACCACCATCCGGACTCTCTTTGCCCTAACAGCTCATAATGGATGGAAAGTCCATCAGATGGATGTAAAAACCGCATTTTTGAATGGAGATCTAAAGGAGAAAGTTTGTATGTCCCAGCCAGAAGGATTTGTGGTAAAGGGTCAAGAACACAAAGTTTGCAAGCTTATAAAATCCTTGTATGGCCTCAAGCAAGCACCACGAGCCTGGTATGAGACATTAACCGAGCATCTTCTGAAACTTGACTTCAAACATTTTGATCTTGATGATGCAACTTTGTTTGTTAAGAAAGTTGGAAAAGCAGTTGTATATCTTGTGGTGTATGTAGATGATCTTTTGATAATAGGGAACAAGGAGAGCTATATTGCATCCATGAAGAAAGAGTTGAAGAAAGGTTTTGGGAAATGAGCGATTTGGGTCATGTTCATTACCCTATAAGGTATTGAAGTAATTCAGCATCCTAAATTTATATTTCTTTCTCGAAAGAAGTACATTAGAGATCTTTTGAACAAGTTTGGCATGGATGAATGCAATCCATTAACCACTCCAATGGAACAAAACTTGAAGCTCACATCTATTGAAGGGAAGGAATTCGAGGATGCAACTAAGTATAGACAGCTTATAAGAAGTCTTATCTACCTGACCACCACCAGACCTGACATTTCATTTGTTGTTGGAATCCTCTCAAGGTTTATGCAAAAACCTTGTGAAGGACATTGATCTACTGTAAAAAGAGTGTTAAGGTACTTGAAGAGGACTCAAGACTTTGGACTCAAATATACACACGTAGGTGACTTCAGCTTGATCGGATACTCTGATTCAGACTTTTATGGGGACAAAGAAACAAGGGTGTCTACTACAGGTTACACTATGAGGCTTGGATCATGAGCTATCTCATGGAGATCACGCAAATAGTCAGTTCCAGCAGATTCCACGACCAAGGCAGAATATGTGGTAGCAGCTGAAGCAACAAAGGAAATTGTGTGGCTCCGGAAAATCCTGGAAGATTTGCAGATGAAACAAATGTATTCCATACCACTCATGATCGACAACACTTCTGCAATAAAGTTGGCCAAGAACCCAAAGTTCCATGATCGAACAAAGCACATCAATACAAAATACCATCTAATTCGACATCATGTTCAAGCCAAAACCATCCATCTACATCATTGTTCCACAAATGAGCAAGCTGCTGATATATTCACCAAAGCACTTGGCAGAGAAAAGTTTGAAAAGTTCAGATCGATGCTTGGACTCACCAACATCCCTTCGGATTAAAGGGGGGAATGTTGACACCTAATCCTATGGGTTGGGTGTGGATATGTAATATTGTATAATAAATAATATTAGGAAATAAGGAAGACCAAGAGTCATTGGGAGATGAATCCCAATAGCCTCACCTCCATGTATAAATACATGTTCATTCTTCATTCAATAAACATTTTGATTTACGGAGTTACCTCCTGGTTTGACAGAAAAATATTTGCAAGAGAATGACATCAAACACTAGATCACAATACCATATAATCCGGACAAAAATGGTGTTGTAGAACGAATGAATTAAATATTGCTTAATATGGTAAGTTCAATGATGTTTTTTAAGATTGTAAAATTGATGTTTTGGGGAGAAGCACTACTCTGTGTAGCGTATATTAGATATAGGCATCCTTCCTCTATCATCAACAAAAGAACTCCATATAAAATGTGGTATAATATCTTCCTACTATTAAACATTTCAAGATTTTTGGTTCTCAATGCTATGCTTTGATCCCTAAACAAAAAAAAAAATAAGTTGAGTGAAATAAGCATAAAATGTATATTTTTGGGGTATTATATGACTTCTATGGCATACCGATTGTATGATGAAGAGAACAAGAATTTTATTTTGTCAAGAGATGTAATTTTTCTTGAATTTTATAAATATTTCCTCATTGTTGATAGAAAACTTAATCAGATAGAAATGTTTGTGCCTCAAAAGTTTCATTATGAATCAGATAATGTTCTTCCACATACTGAAGGGGGGATTCCTATATTAGATCAGTATGTGGATTTTCCTTCTCTCAATGATGATAATTCTGCTACTAAAGAGAAATTGGCTGATGATAATTCTGCTATTGAAGGAAAATTGGTTGATACAAGTGTTTTTATAGAGATAACAGGGACAAATATGGAAAGAACTGAGATAGATGAAGAGAATGAACTTCCTACGCAACCTTTGCGAAGATCAATTCGTATACAAACATTTCCAAAGAAATTTGATGAGTTTAGGACAAGAAGTTCCTCGGATAACTATTCTCACTGTGAATTTAATTTTTCTGTGGATTGTGAACCTACATGTTTGAATAAGCTGTTAGTTATGATCAATGGAACGATGCAATGCAAAAGGAATATGATGCTCTCATAAAAAATGGCACATGGAGGTTGGTGTATCCTCCTGTTGGCATCAAAACTATTGGTTGCAAATGGATTTATAAAACTAAGTATAATTTTGATGTTCACTTGATAAGCACAAGGCAAGACTTGTAGCAAAGGGATATGCACAGAAAGAGGGTATTGACTATACAAAGACATTTTTTCCTACAACTAAATGGGGCACTATTAGATCTCTGTTTACCATTACAGCTCAGAAAGAATGGAAAATTCATCATATGGTTGTCAAAACTGCCTTTTTAAATGGAGATTTGAAAGAAGATGTTTACTTGTTTCAACCATAAGGTTTGTCCATTAAAGGGAAAGAACAAAAGGTTTGCAAACTAATGAAGTCTTTGTATGGCTTGAAACAAGTGCCACGTGCATGGTATGAGAAGCTAATTGAACATCTTCTTAAGTTAAATTATAAACATTTTGACCTAGATGATGCAACTCTTTTTGTTAAGAAAGTTAGAAGATCAATTGTATATGTTGATGATTTGATGATCATAGGGAACAATGATGAATATATATCATCTATTAAGAAGGAATTGAAAGAGGTTTTTGATATGACATAGGTTTACTTCATTATTATCTTGGAATTGAAGTTGATAAAAAACCACAACATATTTTCATCTCTCAGAAGAAATATGTTGGTAAGTTATTGAACATATATTGTATGATGGATTGTAATCTTGTTGCTACACCAACGGAGCAGAATTTAAAACTCACTTCAGAAGAAGGCAAACCGTTTGATGATCCAACAAAGTACATGCAACTTGTTGGACGTTTGATTTATTTATCTATTACTTGTCCTGATATAACCTTTGTTGTCGAAATCCTTTCCATATTTATGCATCATCCTTGTGAGGGGAATTGGGTAATAACAAAAAGAGTTTTGAAATTTTCAAAAGGAACCCAAACTTACAACCTCAAATATTCCAAAGTTTCATACTTCCATCTTGCTGGTTATTTAGATTCCGATTTTGATGGAGATATGGAGAATGGAGTCTCTACTTCTAGTTATTTGATGAATCTTGGATCAACAACCATTAGTTAGAGATCACACAATAAATCTATTCCTATTGATTCTACCACTGAAGCTGAATATGTTGCAATAACTCAAGCCACTAAGGAAGCCATTTGGCTTTGGAAAATACTTGAATATTTGCAGGAGAAACAAAAAGCTTCAACTTCTCTATTCGTCCACAACTCTTCTGCAATTCAATTGGCCAAGAGCCCAAAGTTTCATGATCGAACCAAAAATATCAACACCAAGTATCATTTGATTCGACATCATGTGGAGGCCAAACCAATTCATCTAACACATTGTCCAACTTTAGAACAAATTGACGAAATTTTTACCAAAGCACTGGGGCATGAAAAGTTTAGATCTTTACTTGGTTTGTCAGATGTCTCTTCGAATTAAGGGGGGAAATGTTGTAATCCTACGTGATTTTTATATATAGTTATGCATGTAGTTATAATTTAGGTATTTTCAGTTATGGATATATAACTGTATCTTTGAAGTATAAATGTAACCTTCAGTATTAATAATATAATATATACAACATTCACACAATGGAATTCTCTAGACCTTTGTATCACCTAGAGGGATCAAATTCCTTTAGGGACAAACTTTTTTTAGAGTGTAAAATTTGAAAAAACAATTGCATCCCTCTAATCCCATAATAGATCCCAATGAATCTATAGTGGTTATCTCTCTCTATATATATCCAATGTGTAATTTTTCATTGTTCAAATTATTTTTTTAATGCTATATATATATATATATATATATATATATATATATATATATATATATATATATATATATATATATATATATATATATTGTGTAATTTTTCATTATTTAAATTGTAATTTTGAATGCTATATAAAATGTATAGACAAAAAAAAGTATACCTAAAAAGGACCAAACTATAAAGTACTAACTTTTTAACCATAAAACTTATGTTTTTCAATTTCTTTAATATGATATTTTCATAATTTTTTTAAAGCAATATATAATATATAGTTGAGATTAAAATATTTGGCATAACATGTGTATGGAGACTTTCAATTACCTTTTTTCTTTTAACGTTAAATATTTTATTATATACAATATTAAAAAAAAAATTTAAAGGTTTTTTTTTCTATGTAGATATATATGAAGTTGATATCGACATATATTAGTTAACATAGATTTTCAGATAGTTTATTCAAATATTGTCTTGAAATATTTTTTAAAAGTATAAGGTCTAAACATATTAGACACACATTTTTTTTTACTTCTAATTACTTTACATAAAATTATACCAGCCTAGATCGATCTTAACTTCAGATCTACCAAACGTTGAGAGGGATCAAATCCCTTTCCATCTTAAGATATTTCCATCTCAAGGGATTTTATCCCTCTCATGGCTTGGTAAATCCATAATTAAGATGGATCTAGGCTGGTTTAATTCCCCGCTTTAAACAGGCTATATTTCACATGAATACCATAGGTTCTCATAAGCTTGGAGTTCAAAAACCACTGGTAACTTGACCAAGTCAAGTTTATCGTAACTACTCAACAAAAAATAATAAAGTAGATTTTTTATTTTAACATAGGGTTATTTTTATTTTATTTTGATGGAATGAAAAAAAGAGCTAAAGGAAAAGCTGGTTTTAGGAGACATCACTCGACTATTGACCATCTTGTAACTCTCAGAATCATTGCGGAAGAATGTCACAATAGTAAAGCTGATCTCTTCTATTGCTTTGTGGACTTTAGAAAAGCTTTTGACACTGTTCCTCGAGATAAGCTTTGGGAGAGACTTAAAGAGATCATGGTCCCTCATGAGCTAAGGATTATTGTGATCCGTCTCTATGAGACCGTCACTCCCAAGGTTAAGACCAACGAGGGGTGGTCTACAGACATTAATTACAATATTGGAGTTAAGCAAAAGTGTCCCCTATCCCCTACCCTTTTTGGAATATACATCGATAAGCTAGAGGAGTGTCTGGAATCAACGGGGTGTAAGAGCACTGAGATTGCTGGTGTTCTCATTACTCTTCTCCTCTATGCCGATGATATCGTTCTTCTTACAAAAAGCCATGATGACCTTGACAAGCAGCTCCAGATTCTTCATTACTACTGCTCCAAGATGAGTATGACAATTAACATTGACAAGACTAAAGTCATGATCATTAAATCCAAAAGGATCACCCATGGTAGTTTCATGTATAATAGCCAGTGCTTAGAGCAAGTTTGTACTTATAAATATTTGGGCATTGACTTCCCTCATCAACTCAACTGAAAGTATAGCGTCAAGAAAAGGATTAGTGGGGTTAGAAAGCCTATTATGAGGTTGAAAACAATTGTAAGTCGGCTGATCTTTACATTTGGAGTAAAAAGAGTTTCCTCTTTGAGACCCTCGTCACCCCTATTGTCTTATATAGATGTTAAGTTTGGGGTTTTAGTATATCCAGAGAGTCATGGAGGAAGATTGAGATGATTCAAAAGCAATTCATAACCTACAACCTTAAGATCAACGGGAATACTCCCTATCCTATCCTCTTGATCGAATCTGGTTTGTCCCCCATTGAAAGCACAACTATGTTTAGATATTTGATGTATAAGAAGAAGCTTTACAACATGGAATCGAAAAGGCTCCCAAAAATTGCTTCTAATTGTAGTTAAAACCCCCACCTTCGCCTCAAGCGCAGGTGGAATAAGGATGCCCGGTCTTGGCTCAACCATTGGGGAATTAAGGAGTAGCTCAGTATGGGAAGCACAAATAATGTCAAAAATACTATTACCTCCAAATTTAAGGATAGGTTGTGGGAGAATCAGGAGTTGGAGGGTAAAAGGAAGCTAAGATACTATAAGGAGGTTATCAACCTCACCCTTGATAATCAGAATTATCTCTCTGTGTTGTCTAGCACTAAGAAAAAGATGAACATTGCTAGGATCAAAACTAATTCCCGCGAGGTTTGGAGTGAGACTGGGCGGTGGTCTATTTCCAAGACTCCTTGGAACGATAGAATCTGTCAGATTTTCAATTCTAATAAGGTGGAAGATGAAAAACACTTCCTTTTAGACTGCTCGACTCTTACTCACATCTGCCCTCAATTCCCTAACATTTGCCACACTTCCAATCTTCTTAACCTATTAAGCCAACCCACCTATAACGATCTTGGAGCGCTTATTTCCCTTTTCTTTGACCATAGAAACAAGATTTTGAAGAATCAAACTTAGATTATTTCTCCTCTCTTTAGATCCGATAGACTGCATTGGTCTTAGCAGACGATAACCATCATCATCATCAATTAATCTTTTTATTTAATTTTAATTTAATTTTTGTTTTTATGTATTTTCACCGAATCAAAATATTTACAGAACAAGACATCACAATTATATCATATGAACAACTGACTAAACATGAGTAACATATTTATTTATGTTATTTATTATAGCGCACATTACTTTTTTATTTAAATAATATTTTATTTTTATTAAAAAAAAAATAGATATCAACTCCACATCATTAAGTATAGATGAAATTACACATTGTCCTCCTTCAAAACTATAAAATAAACCTTTGGATTCAATAAACTCTCCCCTCAATAAACTAATTATTTGACAATCCACTTTGCAATGGCAAGAAAGTGAATAACAAAGAGACATGTAACTACGTATATTATTTCCATCGTGTGCCTTTAAAAACAAAAATTTCAATTGTAAAGCACACATTTTTCTTCATTGTCTACCAAATTTCAGTAGTTATGATTGTAAATTACGCATTTCCCTAGAAGGAGGAGTTGGTAGTGATGACAATAGTTGAGAGCTCATCCTTCACACTGCCATAGAGCATCATTACTCTAAAGAAAGAAGGCTCTTACATGGTATTATTGTTGAGTAGCATCATCTTTATGATTATTTTTGTTGTGATTCCTGGTTGCGCTATAGTTTGAGTCCTTCAAGACTGAAAAGTGGATGGCCGAATTCTTTGACATTCCGTTACACTTCAGTTACTTGGTATATGCGGTGTGCGTCTTCAAGTTAAACATGCGTGTCCGGGATTTAAGTTGGTCATGTGATGCCACTTATTAGGGCCACTTTAATAGGGATATCATAATAATTAGGTCCTTTTAACGTAAATCATTGTGTAGATATAAGTACAGGGTGAATTTGATAGTTATTTCATTTTTATAGGAATACATTTAAATTCGTCTCTAGAATATTTTTCAATTTGCAATGAATGAGTTCAACCTTGTTTTTAGGGTCTAAGTAATGTTTTTAGGACCTTGCGATGGATGACAGTTGTTATAAGTTTTCATTATTCAATATGGGAATTGGTTGTTTTATTAAAATCTTTCTAATGAGCTATCATGTACTTTAAATAGATTTCATATCAAAAGTTGTGGCTTGACAAAGTAATGGTCTAGATATTCTTGCATGTCTAACTAACAATCATGTCAGTGTGCCATAATTCAAAAATGGGTAGTTAGTAATGTGTGGAATCAGGTAAATGCTTATAGAAGCATAATAAGGGTTTCAAGAGGCTTTCAAAATCCTAATCCTAATCTCACTATCAAAATCCTAACAAGATGGTTAATTTTCCACCTGTTGCCTATTATTCCATAGTATGTGTAGGGTGTGGAGGAGATGCTAACATAATAGAGAGACAAAAATATATTGTGGAGGGTTATAAAAGATCATGCTGTCCCATAATTTCCTTAGAGGCTTGGACAACTTCATGTTATATATTGTAATCTCCATAAAATAAGAGGACGAAGGGCACAATACTCTATTGAATGTTGGTTTTCTTGTATGTCTCTCTAAGGACTATTCAATGTTTCATTGTGTGTTTCATCTTATTGAGTCTATTTCATATGTCATAGTAGTTAAGAATCCTAATTGTGTATTTTTATTTTTGTTAAAGCATTAAAAATACAAAAAGATACTCACACAATGGTGCATAGGCTTAGCATAGTTGTTTATATTTAGATTTGTTTTGACGAACTAACCTTTTGAATACACAAGGCAATTTACATATCAATTTTCTTATGTACCCAACCACCCTATGCAATATTGAAGTAATGGGGTGCAAATTTTTTGTCTTTACCAATTCAATGATTAGCTCTAACAGTAGCTTGTACCATTCCTATTTGATTACTAAAATAAAATTATTTTGATATTTAGTTGGAAATATAATAAAAACCTCAACAAGAAATTCCTTTTGAATTCATTTTATTTTAGATGTGGTACACCTTGTATCACTCAAAACTAAAAAATAAAAATGGGTGCTAAATTTTAGAAAACATTAGAGTAAAAATAATAATTTCTTTTCTTCATTACCTTCCATTCATTGAGAAACATAGTGAGTTTACTATACATTTTGGATTCAAAACAACTTTATAAGGAAAATATACAATGGTTTCAAAACAATTTTTATAGCTTAATGCTTAAAATCCTTAGGCCTAAGCTCACTCTATATAAGTTTCGGACTATAGTTGTATGGTTTTATGGCCAAAATTATTCAATTTCTCTAACAAACCATACATCCCATAACCAAATCACTAAAATTATAAGTAAAGGCGCAACATCATCGAATTAAAGGGGATACATGCTAAAATACATGTTGTATGTGCAGGAATAACTATCTACTTTCTAAATTTACAAATTCACAAGAAAACACACCAAAAAATATAACAATTCCATATAAAGGACACCATAAATATTTAACTTTTTTTTAATTTTAGAAGGGGGAAGGACATTAGTGACAATCCTTATTTCCTTAAGTTTTAAACCTAGTTTTTTTTCATAATTCTATTTTGAGTTTTTCTATAGCATAAATTTGTAGAGATATAGCTAGTGAATAAATCATTGTTGCATACAAAAAATATAAAATTCAATTCTTCAACCAATGAACCACATTTCTCTTCATAACCATGCATATTTTCATATACTAAACATGCCTATGAATTTACGTAACATAAATGAGACCTCACTATTTATAAGTTGTTGTCCAACAACTCACTCAGGGTGAGCAGTTTTTCACACAACCATAGGCTTTGTTGCACTTCAATCTCTCTACAGTTGGCTACCCCCTACATAGACCATGATAACACAAGTGATAAATTGGCAATTTCAGGGATTTCTGGGTAGTCTATCTAACTCAAAGCAAGGGTTTTAATTGCCATGAATATTACTACTAAGTTCTTAGAAAATAAACTCTTGGGTACCCCAAATGCTTTCCCCACATAACAAAAGGAGAGAATTCCCTCCTCTACTCCACAATCCCTTAGAATTTTCTCTCTTTAGTGCTCTTCAATGTGTGTTCAATAAGGTCCCAATTGCAGTCTTATAACTCCATTAGTTTCATCCCAATTTCTTGTTCTTCTATATGTTATAAACACTTGTTTTTAAGGTTGTTCTTTGGATTCCTTTCTCTTCGTCAATTTTGCTTTAACTTAGGTCTCCCCTCTACTTGAATTTCCTCTCCTTGTTTCCCAAGCATGTTTGACTGTGGCAATTCCCTAGATTGATTGTTGTTAGTCCATACCTCCATGACTTAGTGAGGTCACTCTTTCACCCACCTCTTACATGCATTCAATGATGGAATTATTATCATGAAGGTATTTTTCCCAAGTCCTTATAACTTAGGGAGGTGGCTTGTTCTACCAACCCCTTGCACGCATTCAATGATTACGTTATGGATAAGGTAAAGGGAAAAATAAGTGATTAATTACAAAAATAATTTAATAAGGTGGCTAGAGATTGCTTATTCATTTTTCTCCACTGGTGGCATCATAGCTCTTATAGACACAATAATAAAATATCCATGGTGAAGTAAAACCAAAAGATCAAAATTGGGAGATTACAAAATTTAGTGATATTGCATGTCCAACAAGTAGTTACATAAAAATGCATACAAATGTATGCAGGGACTTAACCAACATTATTTATTCTAGGGATATGTGTAGGCATTTGATATGATATGTTAGAGATTAGAGGTAAATTTTTTTTTTTAAATTCATTTTTTTTAATTGTAATTTTGTTTTTATTAATAAAATTACCAAAAAAATTTAGATAAAAGAAAATCATAATATATTTATATTTAAATTTAATCGTACTATATATTTATCCCCATTTTACCATCGATATTCTTAACTTCTAAATAGGATTTATTACAATACCATGACTTATCAATACCACATACCCAAAAACCATAACTCATTTCAATAAAAAATTATAAATATTTTATTTGAATTTAGTTTTTTTAACATTATTTATATAAAAACATAGTAATTACAGTAAATATACAATATAACATGATTCTTAACCATGGATATTAAACCTCATTTTACCATGGATATTCTTAACTTGTAAATGAGTTTTGTTACAATACCATGGGCCAATAATACGGTTTATCAATACCACTTGCCCAGTAACCATAACTCATTTCAAAATCAAAATATATTATTTTATAACATTTTTTAAATTAAATCTAAATCAAAAAACTATGGGAGAGATGATGTAGTGGTGTAAATGTTTGTAAACATTTACATGTGAGGTAAATTAAAAATAATAAAAGGTTAAAAGTAATTGCCCACCATGTAGAGATGTTGTAATGTCCTGTAAACATTTTGACTTGGTCAAAATAAAATAAAATATAAAATATAAATTTAATAATTATAGTTAATAATAAAACTAGCCTAGAACCATATTAACTCTGGATCTTTCACTCTCAAATATTTCTTTATTTAAATATACTAATAAACATCTATATCACATCTCACAAGCTACATTAATATATAATAAATATTTGTATATTTATGTCTAAATACATATGGATCATCCAGATGAATTAGATATTATTTAAAGAAAATGAATTCAACATAACTATTCATATTAAATAATTTTATATCAATGTTTGTTGAGATGTTTATACGAGCTTAGACCCATCTTAATTACATATCTACCAAGGGTCGTGAGGGATCAAATCGGGGAGGGATCAAATCTTTTGAGATGTAGACTTCATTTAGAGTGAAAGAAGATTTGATCCCTCTGGCACTTGGTAGATCTCGAGTTAAGATGGATCTAGGCTGGTATATTTAGATACATAATTAGCTGTAGAAAATGATGGGCTTGAATCCATGTAGCCTATAAAAGTGAAATGTTTCTATGGATATGTTGGCACTTGGCATTTGCATCAATTTGTTCCATGGCCCTATCACTCTTTGTATGTTTTGTTTCTATCATTGAATGGATGAATACATAATGTGCAATAAAACATTTTTATGGATATGTTCTCACTTGGCATTTGCATGGTTTATTTCAGCGGCCTTATGTCTTTTTGTATGTTTCATTTCTATGGTTGAATGGATGAATACATAATGTGTATATATGCTTAGAAGATTTAGAGCTTCCTGAGGCTATTGGGTAATTTAGTAAGGTGTTTTAAGAAGTGTAAGATTAAACATGATTGCATAAAGTACAAAACACAAAACAATAATTGCGTTTCATTCTAATGGCTTCTTTGATAATAAATTTAATATAATATATGTATATATTCTCTTAATTTAGGTGTAATAATGTGCCATAGAAATAGAGCTCTATAGATCTAGGATGATAATTTTAGAAATGAATAAGCTTAACTATGAAAGTGAATTGGGGTGAGGGGAGCACGTGGGAGAGATATTAGATAAAATGTAATTATTACACTTTATCTAATATTTATGCCTACCTTCATTAAACTTAACTTCTTGTAGAGGGATCAAATCTTTTGAGATGCAAACCTCTTTTAGAGTGAAAGGAGATTTGATCCCTCTCAAAAATTAAGATGGATCTAAGCTAGTTATGTTTAATGAGATGATTAATTCATATAAAAGCTCTAAAACTATGTGAGCCATTATAAATTCCAGTGCTATTCAAATTAAGTTCAACATTACCACAAACTATAGAGAAATAAATTAATAATTTTACAATGAACTTCTAATTTAATTACAACAGGTTACTACTCTTTCCTATAATACTAAAATTAAACACATACTTAAGGACACAATTCTCCATACCATTCTTAATTCTTAGTAATTTAATCTTAGATCGTAGAATAAACTTCCCTTCCATTACTAAAAATTTGATTATACATGACTAACTCTCATCATCAATTTTTTTAAATACTAGAAATTTTGAACTAATTTTTTTTTGAACTATTCAAAACTCTCACCAACAATTTTTTTTAAATACAAAAAAATTTGAACTAATTTTTTGTTTTTAACTATTCAAAACTCTCATCATCAATTTTTTAAAATGCTTAATGATTAAAAATTAAACAAAACTTTTAATACATAATTTTATTATACATTAAATTTAAATAATAATAAAAAGACGATATTCTTTGAAATAAAAGATTATTTTACTCCCTTTCAAATTCCATTCAATGCTCCCATTTCCTTAATGGGAAACATGCTATAAACTAAAAATTTAATCAGACACCTCCAGACGAATCTCATATCCATTGAGTTGGGAGACAATGATATTTAACGAGTTAAGTTAGGATATCTTGCACAGTCCCCAAAGCAAAAGTGGGAATTGAAGGGTTTGACAAACTTTGCACAGAAGATTGGATGAATACTGCCTGGAATAAAACCAAACCGCCCAGTTTCTGAACCTCTGATTTCAACTACTCCCACTTTTGTCACGTACGCGCTTTAACGCTTTTTCCATTAAAATACATCTAGAGGGAGGAAAATGGATGCTGATTAAGGGGTCACGCACTGCACTGTTTTGTTTTCTCTCGGTGGGTGGGGAAAATAAAATACAATCAAGAAAATCGATGCGGACCTAGGGGTAACGAACCGCACTGTTCTGTTTAATTTGTGGGTCGGGAAAGTTGGGTGGCACCTGCAAGTTGGTCCCTCCTTTCCACGGGCATCGCCTGCAAGCTGTCTTTGTCCGTATCAGGAGGCAGTGCCCCCAGCTGTAATCTACCGAAATTTTCTCCATTCCTTTCAAAACAGCGAACATCAAACGATTTCAAGGGGACCCAATACAACATGTGCTGTCTGTCCAACTGCAGTCCACGAGCATTATGAGGAGGAAGGTGGGTTTGGCTTTACTGTCTACAATCTCGGCTAACCCCACTGATATGGCGCGCTCTGCTCTGTGAGTCAGGATTTATGTTTTTAGTCTTGTTTTGTATTCCCCATAACAGTCACATGAACACACTATTCCTTTAGTATTTGAGTATTATATAAAGGGTTTGAATCTCATTGCATTGTATCCATTGCATTGTTGCTCTGTGGGTTGTTCCAGAGAGAAAATGGGGGTGTTTGCTTGTGTGGGTTTGTTTCTGTTCGTTGTATTATCCTCAGTTGAAGCATGGAGGCCATGGCCTCAATATTTCAATCAGAATACTACTGCTTTGGGACTGGGAAAGCAGCCCAATAAGGCAGATTTGCTGTTTGGGACTTCGAAGAAGCATGAAGGGTCCTCGCCATATGTGAATATGAAGTACCACATGGGGCCTGTGCTAACTTCTGCTATCAATGTCCATACAATTTGGTATGGCAGGTGGAGTAAGAAGGAGAAGAGGGTTATCAATGAGTTTCTGCTATCTATCTCTAATAATACAAAGAGCCCTTCTGTGGGTCAGTGGTGGCAAACAGTGCAGCTATATACTGATCAGACTGGTGCCAATATTAGCAGAAACATAGTGATTGCTAATCAGCACGATGATTACTACTCCCATGGTAAGGTACTGAGTAGGCTTACGGTTCAGGAAGTGATAAAGAATGCCATAACCGCAAAGAGTACTCCCCTTCCCATTGATCCCAAGAATGGTCTTTACCTCCTCCTTACTTCGAGTGATGTTGCCGTCCAGGACTTCTGCAGAGCAGTCTGTGGATTTCATTATTTTACATTCCCATCCATTGTAGGATACACACTGCCTTATGCATGGGTTGGGCATTCTGGAAAACAGTGCCCGGAAGTCTGTGCTTATCCTTTTGCAGTGCCAAGTTACATGACTGGAATGAAGGCATTCAAGGCACCTAATGGGGATGTTGGTATCGATGGGATGATAAGTGTGATTGCCCACGAATTGGCTGAGCTTTCCTCGAATCCCCTGATCAATGCCTGGTATGCTGGTGAGGATCCTACTTCTCCTACTGAGATTGCAGATCTCTGCGAAGGTCTTTATGGGACTGGAGGCGGTGGATCTTACACTGGACAAGTTCTTACAGACAAATTTGGGGCTAATTACAATGTCAATGGCATTAGGAGGAAGTATTTAGTGCAATGGATATGGAGTCCTATTATAAATGCCTGCTCGGGACCAAATGCATTGGATAGCTGAAGGTGCTCTAGTGCTCTTGTTAGTGGAAAATGGGTTTGCTAGTGCTATGGTCAGACTCGGGGGTTTTTCTCAAGCCTTACTATCACAAATTCTATTTGTGGGTTGGATCTAGACAGCTTATTCATGGCTTCTTTATTGGTATAGACCTCAATATGCCTTAGGATTACTGTACTCAATAATGCAGAAAGTGTTCTGGAACGCTGGAGGCTCTAATCCCATTTTTATTTCTTGACAGTATGTAGTGACTGTTTTTCTTTTGACGGTCATCCCATTCTATGTGCTTGCGTGTGTCTATACAGCTTTATCTATTTAGACTATTCAGAGAAATCTTGAACAGAGAGCATTTGTCTACACAGCTTTATCTATTTAGACTATTCAGAGAAATCTCGAGCAGAGAGCATTCATGTCTGTTGAATTTTTAAGATCTATTTTGATTAAGTAGAGGAGTAATTCTATATGCACATCAAAGTTGAATAGAATTTACATTTATGGTGACTAGGTTTCTAGAATGACGTCAATGCTGTGTGTTTGTCACTAGTCAAGACTCACTGGGGAACCATTGGATACATCTCGTAAAATTTAGAAATGGTTGAATAGAATTTCCATTTATGGTGACTAGGTTTCTAGAATGATGTCAATGCTGTGTGTTTTTCACTAGTCAAGACTCACTGGTGAACCGTTGGATACATCTCTTAAAATTTAGAAATGGCATTGGCATTGGCATTGGCATTTGTTGTTTTGAATGGTGTTTTAAGCCCCTCCACATCTGCATAAATTTTAAATTTTTAGTAGATATTGTGGATAGCTGTTTGATATATAAGATCTAAATGGCTAAATGGATTGAATTCTTAAGAACTCCATTTTCTGTTTTTTTGGTTTGAACTCCATTTTCTGAGAGGCAACGAAGTCTGTTTTCTCTTCTATTTTCCTAGAGCACCCAAAATTCCAAAAATTTCAGATTATAGCACTAAAGGCTTTGCAAGTCCATGAAATTTCTGTTTAATAATGTTACATGAAATGCTTGTTTAATAACATTACATGAATGACTGAAACATGTTGCATTAGTAAATGCATGTTACAGAAACATGAAGCAGCAGCGTAGAGTGGGTTTGTATCATTGGAGTGTGTTTTATATCAGTTAATGATAGACAAAACTTTTGGAAGAACATTTACTGTGTTTTATATCAGTTAATGATAGACAAAACTTTTGGAAGAACATATACTACCAGATTTTTTGGATTACAAAACTGAAGTCTAAAAGTATTTTTGAAAGACCACGTTCATATCAACCTCCATGTCTGTCATTTCTGCAAAAGCTAATTTTCAGAATCATTTGATTTGCAAAAACTTATGCTCAGAAACACTTGTTTTTGGCTTATAGCTTTAGCTAATTCGCAAAAGCACTTGATTTGCAAAAGCTAATGCTCAGAAACACCTGTTTTGGTTCTAGATTCGATTTTGTGCTGTCTTTACTATTACTATTGCAATGTGTTTGCAATGTGTCAATAATCCAAGTAAGAATCTAAATAATCAACCACCTGCAACTCGAGAATATACCGTTGTCTCTGGTTTTACCTTGTGCCTATCTATGATGCCACCCACCATCAACTTGATTCCAAACTAACCATTCACTTAATACCCTCTCTAAATTGGAAAATTTTAAACAGAACATTCACATGATACCCTCTCTTTCAGCTGGAAGAAGCCAGCTGCAACTCTCTCTACCCTCTGTGAGGAGGTGCACTAGCTATTGAAAGATTCTCAACAAACCATCCACATAATAGTAGCCTCTCCTCAAGTTAGAAGACTTACCAGCACCAAATCTCATTTTAAAGTAGAAGCTCATGCCTTTCATTTCTTTTCTCATCACCCTGTTCTACAATAATAGTTACAATATTAGTTATACTGCTTTCATCTTCATGATATGAAATACAAATTAATTATCAATCCATGTTTTTACTCATGTATGTGTTCTAAACAAACCGTTCACATAATAAGTTGGAAGAGTTGCCTGCTCCGATTTTCATTTCAAATCAGAATGAGTTTTAAACAAACCATTCACTTAATAAGTTGGAAGAGTTGCCAGATCCGATTTTCATTTTATTTCAACTGAGAAGGCTCATACTTTTAATATATTGCTGCCCTGCATTTCCTTTTTCTGTTCGCCTTGTTCTTTTTCTGTTCACCTTGTTCTGCAATATTAGTTATATTTTTTGGATCCATATTTTTGCTCATCTTCATACACAGTTATATTGTTTCCATCTATGTTTGGGGAATATTCATGTTTTGCTTCCATCCATGTTTTTACAAGTTAGTCATGTTTCTGAGATTCATGTTTTTACTCATCTTCATACACAGTTGTGTTGTTTCCATCTTTCATATCAAATCAGAAGCTCATATATTATATCATGTCTTTTTCATTTCAAATCAGAAGCTCATACTTTTCATGTATTGTTGCCTTGCATTTCCTTTTTCTGTTCACCTTGTTCTGCAATATTAGTTATGTTTCTTGGATTCATGTTTTTGCTCATCTTCATACTCAAATCAGAATCTCATATATTAAATCATGTCTTTTTCATTTCAAATCAGAAGCTCATACTTTTCATGTATTTTTGCCTTGCATTTCCTTTTTCTGTTCACCTTGTTCTGCAATGTTCACCTTGTTCTGCAATATTAGTTATGTTTCTTGGATTCATGTTTTTGCTCAACTTCATACACAGTTGTTATTGTTTTCGTCTGTCTTTTCGGGCCTATCATTAAGTTTTGCTTCCATCCATGTTTTTACAATATTACTTATTTCTTGAATCATCTTCATACACAGTTATATTGTTTTTATTTATGTTTTTTCTGTATCTTTTCTAATTTTTATTCCTGTTTTTGTTATTTTAATGTTTTAAAATAAAATAATTATTTCAGTTTATAATAATAATTTAATTTAAGAGAAAAAAGTTCAGTACCCGTGTATGGAATTTTTTTTGTTTATAGTCCAAAAACCCACCCCTTCTCAACAATTATTCATGTTCTGACATAATTGATTAATGGATAACAAATAGTTTATAGTCCAGAAACCCACCTCTACTCAACAAGGATCATATTCTGACATAATTGATTAATGAATAACAAATAATTAATTCAATCCATCTGATCTTCAATAGAAAATTAATTCAATCTATCTTATAATCCATTTATGCAGATTCTCTTATATTATTTAATACAGGATAATGTGTAGTTTATAGTCCAGAAACCCACCTCTACTCAACAATTATCATATTCTTTCATAATTGATTAATGAATAACAAATAATTAATTCAATCCATCTGATCTTCAATAGAAAATTAATTCAATGTATCTTATAATCCATTTATGCAGGTTCTCTTATATTAGTTAATACAGGATAATGTGTTCTCTTTCATCGTTAAAAAGAGCATCTGCCTTTTTTTCATGGGGACTATAATGTCTCTCATTTTTTACTCTAAACTTTGGTTGACACTGAAATTTGGTTATGGTTCAAAAAGTACGTTTGGCATGCTTAGTTTGTTTTTAAACACAATAATAAAGTTGACGTAGTATTATTTGTAGCAGCAAGGATCACATTAATTGTATTTAGATTCATTGATGAATATGTGTTTAACATTAATAGGTTTTTATGTTAAACATTTATTTATCAATGAATCCATGAATACAATTTAATGTGATCTTTGCTGACACAAATAATGCTACATCAATTTAATTTTATGAGTGTTAAAAAACAAATTAAGTATTTTATTTTATATTATATTATATTAATTTATTTATTTTAATCATAATATTATATTATTTCAAAATCAAATTAAGTATTTATATTATATTTATTTATTTTAATATATGTTTAATCATAAAAGTATATCCAAATTTAATTACGTGGTTAGTAATTTTTGGCTTTAGTTTTGATATATCATTTTTAAGATGATAAAATTGTAGTGATATCATTATAATATTTATATTAATTTTTAAGATGATAAAATTGTAGTGATATCATTATAATATTTATATTATATTTATTTATTTTAATATATTTTTAATCATAGAAGTATATCCAAATTTATGTACGTGGTTAATAATTTTTGGGTTTAGTTTTGATATATTATTTTTAAGATTTTATAATTGTTGTGATATCATTATAATTTATTTAGAAGAATACATACTAATATATTAGTAAAAAGTATTTTAATATTATTAAATCATAAAAATATATCTTAGTGATATATTATTTTAAGATGATAAAATTGTCATGATATTTCGATTTATTAAAAAAAAATACATAATAATATATTATTAATAAAATATTTTAATATTAATATTAATATAATTAATATTATTATTTTAGATAAATAATTTTTGGATTAATTATATTATTAGAATTAATTAGAAAGACATTTATCTAAATTATAGATCATAAAAATTTTAGATCTAACATCATATTATTATTATCAATAAAATATTTTAATACTCACATAATTTACATTAGAGTTGATTATATAATATTGTTAATTTAGAATAACTTAATAATTTATGAGATATTTTTGCTATATTTATTTTTAATAATATATATATATATATATATATATATATATATATATATATATATATATCTTAGCTTTGATATATTATTTTAAGATGATAATATTGATGATGATGATAATGGTTAAGGTCCACTAAGACCAATCTTTGGTCTATCTGACTTAAAGAAATGAATTATTTAGTTTGATTTAGATTTAACATTATATTATTATTATTAATAAAATATTTTAATACTCATATAATTTACATTAGAATGGATTATATAATATGTTAATTTAAGATAACTAAATAATTTATGAGATATTTTTGTTATATTTATTTTTAATAATATTAATTATTAATATAATAATGTATTTATATTAATTATATATTTATTTATTAATATAATAATGTATTTATATTAATTATATATTTATATATATATCAATAAAATATTTTAATATTTATATAATTATTTTATTAATATTTATAAATCATAAAAATATATCTTAGCTTTGATATTTTAATTTAAGATGATAAAATTGATGATGATGAAGATGATGGTTAACGTCCACTAAGACCAATCTTTGGTCTATCGGACCTAAAGAAACAAATTATTTAGTTTGATTTAAGATTTCTCTCGAGCTCACTATAATTTTGACATCTTAAAAGGCTAGGAAGGTTAGTGTTGCAACAAAGATTATGAAATTGAGATCTAATGCGGTTGTAGGCGGGGCACTCTAAGAGGAAGTGATTTTCATCTTCAATGTTCATATTCTCACAGAGATGGCAGATCCTTTCCATCCACGGTATTTTAGGAATTGTCCAACGACCTGTTTCACTATGGAGCTCATGAAAGTTTGTTCTAATGTTGGCTATATTAATTTTCTTCTTTGAGCTAGTTAAAACAGAGAGATACTTTTGATCTTCTAGGGCGGGGTTGACGACTTCCTTATAATATCTTAATTTTCTTTTAGCTGCTAGATATTTCTCACACATTTTTTCTTTGAACTTAGAAGTAACAATTTTTTTAATGTTATTAATGTTTTGCAAAGCAACATTCTCGTCGATCTCCCAATGGTTTAACCAAGCCCTGGTGTCTTATACCAACTTCGTTTGAGCCTTAGGTGGTTTTGGCTGGTATTTAAAGCTAGCTTAGGAAGTCTATCGTCTCCTATGCTATTGAGATTGTGCTTGTACAACAGAAGCCTAGTCATAGCTAGGCTTTCAATAGGGGAAAGACCCACTTCTATAAGGAGAATAGGGACCCACTTCTATAAGGAGAATATGATAGGGTGTATTGCTTTTAATTTTGAGGTTGTATGTTATAAAAAGCTTCTGGATTTGCTCAATCTTTCTCCATGATTCTCTAGAGACACTGCAACTCCAAACCTCACATCCATATAAGATAACAGGAGTGACTAAAGTTTCAAAGAAGAACTTCTTTTTATCCCACATTACGAAGTTTTCCGTTTTACAATTATTTTCTAATTGTAATGATATCATTCTAATTTATTTAAAAGAATACATAATAATATATTATCAATAAAATATTTTAATATTAATATAATTTATATTATTATTTTAGATAAATAATTTTCGGATTAATTATATTATTAGGATTAATTCGAAAGACATTTATCTAAATTATAGATCACAAAAGTCTTAGATCTAATATCATATTATTATTATCAATAAAATATTTTAATACTGGTATAATTTACATTAGAATTGATTATATAATATTGTTACTTTAAGATAACTTAATAATTTACATATGTTTTTGTTATATTTATTTTTAATAATATTAATTATTAATATAATAATGTGTTTATATTAATTATATATTTATATACATCAATAAAATATTTTAACATTCATATAATTTATATTAGAGTTGATTATATAATATTGTTAATTTAGGATAACGTAATAATTTATGGGATATTTTAATATTTATATAAGTTATATTAGAGTTGATTTTATAATATTGTTAATTGAGGATAACTTAATAATTTATGAGATATTTTTGTTATATTTATTTTTAATAATATTAATTATTAATATAATAATATATTTATATATATCAATAAAATATTTTAATATTCATATAATTTATATTAGTGTTGATTAATACTTGGATTTGTGGTGAATTTTCTCCATTACTACTTGGCTCTGCGGTGAATTTTCTCCATTACTACTTGGGTCTGCGGTGATTTTTTCTCGATAAATTTTCAGACCTGAGCACTTAAGGTCTACTGTCGGTTTGCTGATATTCAGGTACACACATTCCTTATCTTTTTCTAATACATATCTGCTCATATATTCTCAAGTATGAATAATTCACCACAATTACCAAAGATTACCCAAGGTAGACTTAGCACAGTTATTCTATAGAGCCTTTATGAGTATATAGAGTCTTTAGAGAACCGCTGAGAAGAAAGAGAAGTCAAGCTACAAACTGAGTTAGAAAAGTTTTAAAACTACAAACTGAGTTAGAAGCCATGCTGGAAAACAAATTCACATCTCTTGAAGACAAGATCTAAAAACAAATAGAAAATAAAATAGAACTATTGAAGAATAAAATGGAGGCAATGGAAACTAGGTTGCAGGGCATAGAAAAACAAAACCAAGATACGAACCAAACATCCCAGCAAATAGATGTTAATAATATAGAGTCTTAAAATGAAGGACATGATTAAAGAACTAGAAGAAAAAATTAACAACAATCTCACCCTAGATAGTGGGGCAGGTAAATTAGATATCAAACCAATTAAAGATGAAATGAAAAAATTTATCGAATTAGACCATGAGCGTAATAAAAGGGCCTTGAACCTTATAATCTTCAGTTTGAAAGAGGAGGTAGACGAGGATACTTTAGCCATAGCCCAGACAGAATTACATAATAGATTACAAATTGAAACCACGTGTCTCATAGAAGCAACAAGGTTAGGGAAATTAACTGAGAATAAATGAAGACTGATCCAAATAAAGGTGAACTATACTGACCATAAGTATGACATACTTAGTAAAACCTCAAGTCTAAAAGGAAGAAGAATATTTATAAATGAAGATCTCATTCCAGAAGATCAAGCAAAATTAAGAAAGGAGGTTCAAAAGGTAAAAGAAGCTAAGAAGGAAGGAAAATGGGCAAAAATTAGAAATAGAAAAGCAGTTATTCGAGATAGAAACAAAAAAAATAGTAATAAATAGCAATTCAACATGCCCCGAATTCTTTCTTGGAATTGTCGGGGTTTTCCATGGAACAAAGGCCCCAAGCTAAGTTGGATCTCAAATGATGTTGATATTATATTGCTTATTGAAACTTGGGAGCACGAAGAATCTAAGGTCCCTAACATAGATGGCTTTGCACTATGGTCTACCTGGAACAAGCGATCCTTCAGTGGATGCATTGGGGGCATAGCTTGCTAAATTAAGAAGAACATCTCCCCCCATGCTAGGATTTATAAAAATGACCCTTACAAGTAATATAGTTGGATTGAGATTACTGACATTAATGATAAAAAGACCTACATAGCAATCTGTTATTCCCCCCCCATTAATTCTAACTTCTATAAGAAAAAGAATCTAGATAAAAATAGTCCTTACAATGGTTTAGAGAATGATATTTCTAGCCTAAGGAATGAAGGTAATATTCTTTTAATGGGTAACTTTAATGCTCGAACTTCCAGCAACCAAGCTATTCTTCTAAGCAATCATTCCAACCCCAATCCTATTTGGTTAGACGAAGACCTTACTCTGGCTAGCCAGTACAAAAGGAGCTTTGAAGACCTCGGGGATAATTTGTTTGGGTTGGAGCTATTCAAGCTCTGTAATGCTCAGGATCTCATAATCTGCAACGGTTTAAAGAAGTGGCCCAATTCTAGCAAGATGACCTGCATCCATGTGCTTGGCATGAGCGTGGTAGATTATGTTATTTCCGACCTCCCTTTATACAACGAAATAATAAATTTTGACATCTTAGACGACCACGAGCTTGAATCTAATCATAAGCCTTTACTCATAACTCTCAATTTTGTCATGCATAGAGATCCCATAGAAGATAATCCTTATAGTCAAAAGAACTTAATCTTTGATAGAAATAAAAATGATCTCTTTCTAAATGAATTAAAAACTAATTTGCTTCCTTTATGTTAGTATAGACAACATAGATGACCTCTATCATAATTTTACTACAACCCCCTCCTATTCAATTAACAAGTTCTCAATTGAAGTCTCAAGTAATAAAAGAAATAGGAAAACCAACCCATAGTATGACAAAGATTGTAAAAGTGCGAGGAGAGAAATTAAGGACGCTGTTGATGAATCTCTCAAAATTAACAAGATAAAAATCTACAAAGCCCTAACTAAAAGGACAAATAAGATAATATATTCTTAAAAGACAAGAGAATCTCTTACACCTCTCTAAGGTGGCTCCTAAGAAATTCTGGAGGCAGATTCTAACTAGGAAAACTAAAGATAATAATAAAATTGCTTTACACGACTGGAATTCCTATCTTAAAAAGCTTTATGAATCTCCAAATGCCAGGGATTTTGAAACCCTACTCACAAAGAAAGAAGTTTCCTCATTAGAAGACATTGATTTTGGGGTTAAACGCCTGGCAAATGGGAAAGCTAAAGACATTGAAGGTTACCAGGTGGAAATATTAAAAATTGTAGGTCCTGTCCTCATCCCCCACATCCACAAGCTTTTCAACCAAGCGGTCAAGCAAGGGTTCCCTAAACCTTGGACTCAGAGCCTCATTATCCCTATTTTTAAAAGTGGGGATACAAATAACCCCTCTAATTATCAAACAATTATGATCAGCGCTCTCTTAGCCAAGTTATATGGTATTATTTTGGAAAAGAAGTTGAGCATTTGGCTTGAAAGTGAAGGTAAGCGGGCTAAAGGCCAAGCGGGTTTTAAAAGGCAACACTCAACAACGGACCACCTCATTACGCTTAGGATCATTGTAGAGGAATTCCGTAATGATAAATCCAATCTCTTCTGTTGCTTTGTGGACTTTAGAAAGGCTTTCGATACGGTTCCTAGAAATAACCTATGGAATAGATTAGAAGAGATAAATGTTCCTTTCGAGCTAAGAGTGGCCGTTATAAGGTTATACGAGAATGTAATTGCCAAGTTAAAGAGCAATGAGGGGTGGTCGAAAGATATTAAGTGTAATATCGGAGTTAAACAAGGTTGCCCCCTCTCCCCTACCCTATTTGGCATTTACATCGATAAGCTAGAAGGTTGTTTAGAGGAAGCAGGATGTGCTGGCATGATCTTAGCTAGGATAGTCATCATCCTTCTTCTCTATGCTGACGATATTGTTCTTCTCGCAAGGTGCCCATCTGATCTTGATAAGCAACTTAGAATTCTTAAGGATTTCTGCTCTACCATGGGTATGTTTGTTAACACTGACAAAACAAAAGTTATGATTATCAAATCCAAGAGGGACACTTACGCTAATTTTATGTATGACAATAGTAACTTGGAGGAAGTGTCTTCTTACAAGTACCTAGGAATTGATATTCATCACAAGCTCAACTGGAACTATACCATTCAGAAAAGGATTGATGGGGGGTGGAAAGCTTATTTTGGTCTTGAAAATAATTGTAAAACAACAAACCTTGTAATGTGGGATAGAAAGAATTTCATCTTTGAAACTTTAGCCACTCCTGTTATCTTATATGGATGTGAGGTTTGGGGTTGCAGCATCTCTAGAGAATCTTGGAGAAAGATTGAGCAAATCCAGAAGCGTTTTATAACGTATAACCTTAAAATTAAAAGCAATACACCCTATCCTACTCTCCTTATAGAAGTGGGTCTTTCCCCTATTGAGAGCCTAGCTATGACTAGGCTTCTGTTGTACAAGCACAAACTCAATAGAATAGGAGACCATAGACTTCCTAAGCTAGCTTTAAATTCTAGCCAAAACCACCTAAGGCTTAAACGAGGTTGGTATAAAGACACCAGGGCCTGGTTAAACCATTGGGAGATCGACGAGAATGTTGCATTGCAAAACATCAATAACATTAAAAAAATTGTTACTTTTAAGTTCAAAGAAAAAATGTGGTGTGAGAAAGATCTAGCAGCTAAAAGAAAATTAAGGTATTATAAGGAGGTCATCAACCCCACCTTAGAAGATCAAAAGTATCTCTTTGTTTTAACTAGCTCAAAGAAGAAAATTAATATAGCCAAGATTAGAACGAACTCTCATGAGCTCCATAGTGAAACAGGTCGTTGGACAGTTCCTAAAAGACCATGGATGGAAAGGATTTGCCATCTCTGTGAGAATATGAACATCGAGGATGAAAATCACTTTCTCTTAGAGTGCCTTGCGTACAACCACATTAGAGCTCAATTTCATAATCTTTGTTGCAATACTGACCTTTCTAGCCTTTTAAGATGTCAAAATTATAGTGAGCTCGGGAGGCTTCTCTCCAAGCTTTTTGAGTATAGGAATAAAATCTTAAATCAAATTAAATAACTCTTTTCTTTAGGTCCGATAGACCAAATATTGGTCTCAGTGGACGTTAACCACCACCACCATCATCATTATCAATATTGTTAATTTAAAATAACTTAATAATTTATGAGATATTTTTATTATATTTATTTTTAATAATATTAATTATTAATATAATAATGTATTTATATTAATTATATATATATATATATATATAATTTGATATATGATTTTTAAGATGATACAATTATAGTGATATCATTGTAATTTATTTAAAAAGACATAATAATATATTTTAATATTCATATAATTTACATTAGAGTTTATTATATAATATTGTTAATATATGATAATTTAATAATTTATGTGATATTTTTGCTATTGAATAATACTATTTATTAGTATAATAATGTATTCATATTAATTATATATTTATATATATTTTAATAATATTGATATATTAATCATATTTTTATATTACTAATATAATAATATTAAAAAGAATACATGGTTCTAATATTATTTATTAAAAAGAATACATGGTTTACTATGAAATTTAGTGTAATATATTATTAATAATACATCTTAATTAATAATTAATTTGTAATTAGCAAGTATATTTTTATTTATTTATTTGAAATATAAATAGTATTGGTATATTTTATAGTATTATTATTTATATTTAATTATAATTGATATTTGTATTAAATTATAATTTTAAAATATTTATTTTAGGACTATATTACCATTAATAAATCTAGCATGTAAGAATTTGGACGAAAAACCCTAGTTGATGCCCTGAGAAACCTGCTGCTCTGTGTTCCCAGCCTCTAGCTGCTACAGGCCCTGCCAGATCTCTTCGTGGGCTCCCTCTATGGAGCCAGATGGAGGCCCACAGGCTCCATCCTTCAGAGACCTAGCTACAGGGACCTCTCACAAGCCCTTCATCTCTTTTTTCATGTGCCTTACTAACATCTCTGGTTCCCCTCGCTCAAATCTTAAGATGCGGCCCAATCCCCCTCTGCACGAGCTCGATCAGGCTACTCCTGATCCTCCGCAAAACACAACAACGACCACCACTACCTCCACGACCACTGAATCAGCGAATCAAAACCCTCTCCTCTCTAAATGTACATGGCCAGAGAACAACAACAAATGCTAAGGAAGGGGCCAAAAGGTAGAATGCATGCAACCCCAAGGCAACGAAAATCCCCGAAATAATCATTCAGGATCCAGATGTAGCCGTATACAGAGAATACATGCAAGAACACACAATTATTTGTAAATTCATGGGCATTTGGCCCACAGAGAGAGCTCTAAAAGGACGGATCCATGCCAAATGGAGTCCAAGAGGAGAAATCGAACTCCAGTTAGGCTCTAAAGGCTTATTCACAGTAGTCTTTTCTCTCCTGGAAGACAAAGATAGGATATTCGAAGGCGACCCTTAATATTTCAACTCAGAAGGCTTATACATGAGATATTGGAAGGAAAATTTCACACAGGACAAAGAAGACTTCACTAGGGTTTCGGTTTGGATCAGACTGTACTCTCTGTCCACCGACTATTGGGCACCCTCAGTCCTAAAGGCCATCGGGGATGAACTTGGGGAATACATAAATATGTTTGAAGGCACAAAAAATGGACACTATATCTCCTACGCCCGCATCTGCGCCTACATCAACATCTCAGGAGCCTTACCAGAAGCCATCAGACTAAATTTTAGGGACGACATATGGACCCAAAGCTATAAGCACATCCCCTTCTGCTACAGAAAATGTCATGAGCACGGTCATCTCTTCCGAGATTTCCCACAAAACGAAATCCCTGCAAAAGAAGATCAAGCAAGTAAAAAGGATGAGCAAGGCTTCACCAAAGCAAAAAGAAAATACAAGCAAGGAAAAAGATCGAATACCAGGAAAGATCCCCCAAAGTTCACCCAACAAAATAAGTTTGAATTCCTTTCCATGCTTCAAGAGGAAGCAGGCCAACACAACAAGGAAACATAAAAAAATACCGAGCAGGAAACACCTATGGAAAAGAACAACACATAAATGGACACAACAATTACTCTTACACAGGATGACAATACAGCTCAAGATGATACAAACATGGAAAGTATTCAAGACATACCAACGCCAGAGGAAAGAGCGATTGGGAAAGTCCTTATGGGGATGGACTTGCAAAAAATAACAAAATATTGGAATGCAAAAGGTATAAAAGGAGTTCCCATAAAACATATACAGAAAATCGAGGAGGCTTACATTCTACAGCAAGGTATGCAGAGGCAACGTGAGCAACAAAACAAGGGCAAAAACCCAGCAGGAGGAATCACAACAAACCTCAAATCTAACCAACACATCACCAAAGGGCAGACTCGGAAAAGAGGCAAGAAAACCAATAACCAATTCCTTCAAGAGCTCAGAATCCACCTTGTCAATGAAGGAAAGGTAAGGACTATCTCTCTCTCCACTAAATCGTTACCATGATTTGCACATCCTGGAATATAAGAGTACTAAACAGTCCCAGTAAGAAAAGGATCTTGAAATCTAAAATAGCTTCAGACAAGCCAAACATTGTACTTCTTCAAGAAACAAAAAGCAACTTAAATGATATGGACTCCATTCAACATTCTTGCTTCAGAAATCACTACAACCATCTGGCCAATTCGGCTCTCGGCACTGCGAGAGGACTCACAACCTTCTGGAAGGACTCCAGGTTTCACCTATGTGAATCTCTTGCTTCCAAACATGCCCTCACCACTATCCTCCAAATTTATAGTACTAAAGACAAAATATGCATCACTAATGTCTACGCCCCCCACTCTGCTTCAGAGCGTGTGGCCTGGCTCATCAGCTTGAAGAAGCATCTCAGCTCCTTCAACCACCCCCTTAGTTTCATAACTGGGGATTTCAACATGATCCTCAATCTTGGGGAAAAGAGCGAAGGCCTTAGAAGACTGGACACTGACTCTACGACCTTTCAAGCCATGATTAATGAATTAGGTCTCATTGACACTCCTACCAAAAATGGCACCTATACTTGGAACAACAGAAGATGAGGGGACAAACAGATCGCCTCAAGGTTGGATTTCTTTCTCCTCTCTGAGGACCTCTTCCTATGCTCCCTGGAAACGAAAACAAGTATAGCCCCTCAAGCTTGCTAAGATCACTGGCCCATAGTTCTCAACATCAAGCTCTCTGAATGACCTAAAAACTCTCCATTCAGGTTTGAAGCTTTCTGGATTACCCATCCAGAATTTCAGGACAAAATGAAGGAGTGGTGGTCTACTCCCCTTCCCTCACAGGGAAAAAAAATGTATAACTTCCAACAAAGGCTAAAGCTCATCAAATTAGAACTCAAAGCCTAGAACAAACAAAACTTTGGAGACATAATAGCTGAAAGAAAGCTAATTGAGATAAAAATGAAAGCCCTCCAACAAAATATCATTAATCATGGAATGTCAGAGCAAAAAAAGCCAGAGGAAATCAAGCTTCAAAGAAATTGGGACGACAGAGCAGCCCAGGAAGAAACTCTTTGGAGGCAAAAGTCCAGAATCAGCTAGCTCAAACTTTCTTCCACAGGTCTATGATCCAACACAGAAAATTCAACGGAATCTTTAGTCTAAAAAACCAGCAGGGTCTAATCCTACGCACTCATACTGAGATTGAAGCTGAGCTCAAACAGTACTTTGGGGCCATCCTCACAGAGACCAACAATGATAATAAGGAAGACATAAGGAAAATCACAAGGAACATCCCAACAATATTAACCAGAGAGCATAACCAGATACTGCTAAAAAAGATAATAATGGTTGAAGTGGAGGAAGCAGTCCATTCCATGCCCAATGGAAAAGCCCCTGGACCGGATGGATTCACTATACATTTCTACAAAGCCTGCTGGCTCTTGATTAAAGATGAAGTCTATGATCTAATCGAATAATCTTGTATCAAAAGATCTATCCTCAAATCCTTCAACGCCACCTTTCTCACCCTCATCCCCAAATCTGACAAAGCAAACTCCCCCGACCAGTTTAGACCTATTTCCATCTGCAATGTTATCTACAATATCATTTCTAAAGTCCTAGCCAACCACGTCAAAAATCTCCTACCACTGCTCATCTCACCCCACCAAACCAGATACGTCGAGGGTAGGCAAATTCTAGACAACATCATCCTTTCTCAGGAAGTCATCCACTCCCTCAAGGATCAACGCAAACCGAGTATGCTTATCCAACTGGATATGTCCAAAGCTTTCGAAAAAATTAATTGGAATTACATAAGGAAAATGCTAGCCGCCTTTGGTTTCAGCAAAGACAACATCAATTGGATCATGGCCTTAGTATCGGGGGCTTTCTTCTCCATCCTCCTCAATGGTTCTCCCTCAGCCATCATCAACCCTTATCAGGGAATCAGGCAGGGTGAACCTCTTTCGCCCTTCCTCTTTGTCATTATGGCAGAAGGTCTTGGCCATTCCATAATAGCTGCATCCACCAATGGCCGTGTCAGTGGTATTAATCTCTACCCCCCCAACCCCCCTACCACTCATCAACAATTTGTGGATGATATGCTCCTCATGGGCACTCCCTCTGTCAAATAATTCCTTGCCTTCTGGTCCATTATAAATTATTTTGCTCAAGCCTCCTGCTCCTCTGTTAACAACTCCAAATCCAAGCTCTTTTTCCTCAATACCTCCAATGCAATTCAAATTAACATTTCTCGTATTCTTGGCTTCTAGCTCAGTTCCTTCCCCTCAAAGAATTTGGGAGTTCCCCTAACTGATAATCCCCTAGCCAAAGGTAACTGGGAATCCCTAGTCACTAAAATTCAAAAAAATATCTCCAACTGGACCTTCCGATCTCTAAACCTCCCAGGCATACTAGACCTTGTTCGATCCATTCTTCAAGCTATTCCACAATTCCAATATTCGGCCATTACTGCCCCCAAATATATCTCTAACCATATCAAAGCTATCCAAAGATATTCCTATGGAAGGGCAAGGCGAACAATGGCAAATGGGTGCTAGTTGCATGGAGAAAAATCTGCAAGCCCAAAAAAGCTGGAGGTCTCGGTCTTAGAGATCCAGATCTCCTTGGAAAAGTCTTGGGAGAAAAAACATGGTGGCATTGGATCACCAATCCTACCACCTCCTAGGCCAAGCTCTAAAAAGCCAAGTATGCTCTAACTCATCATCCAGACTCCCTGATCATACTCTCGGGCAATCTCAAAGGTTCGCCGATCTGGAGCCAGGCTTGGGACAATAGAAATCTCATTCAAAATTACTGTTTCCTGGAAGTGCGCAATGGGGAGAATGCATTGTTATGGGATGATGCTTGGGAACAACACCCCAAGCTCAACATTGACATCTTCCTCCCCATTAGACTGCACATGGACAGGCTCAATAAAACGGTAGTCAAAGACTTCTATAAAATCGAGGATAACACGGATTGGCGGGTGTGGCTTGACCCCAATGAAGTGGCTCAGCATAACCACCCCCAGACCTGCGCTATCCTCGTAGATGAGCTTCACAAAAGACACATTCAAAAGGATGCAGAGCCGGATAAACTTAGATGGGGTTCAAACGCAGTAGGGCACTTCAATATCAAAGAGGCTTATAGTCTCCTCTCTGACCCCAACCCCATCCCGTTGTATAGAAAATGGAAAAGGCTTCGGAATCATAATCACTGGCCTAAAATTTCTCTTTTCCTCTGGCTCGTCTTGTAGCAATTTTTTTTTTACCTGGGAGAATCTCCAAAAAAAAAGCTTCATAGGTCCGTCCATTTGCACTCTTTGAAAAACCAACCCTGAAACAACCAATCACCTGCTCAACGATTTCCAATTTGCCTCCAACATTTGGAACTGGCTTTCATTTGTCTTCAAAGCCTCTGACCGCGATCCCTCCTCCATCCTCATCTCCCTCAACCTCTGGCATACCTCCTTCTCTTCCCAGCCCCTCATCAACCTGGCCTGGAACCTCCTTCCTAGCATCATATGTTGGGCTCTCTAGAAAGAAACGAATTATCATATCTTCAAAAACCTGGCAAACAATGAAGAACATATTCTACACACCATCAAGCAGACCTTGCGTGAATCTGTCTCCATAGCCAAAGTCTCGGACCCCTCCTCCCCCCCCACCAGGGAGGAACTCTGTATTCTATGCCTTCTTAACCTCTCTCCCCTCTTCCTTCCCTCATACCCCGCTGCCTCTCTTGCCTCTTTGCCAGAGCCAGTATGGCACCCTCCCGATCCCAACATTATTAAACTCAACTATGATGGAGCTTCTAAGGATAATCCTAGCAATGCGGGCTTTGGAGGCGTCTTCCGCAACCATGAAGGCAAAATAATCTGGATCTACTATGGAAACATTGGCTATACCACCAACAACGCCGCTGAACTCCAGGCTCTAGATTACGGGCTCGACATCACCAAACATCACAACTTCTGGCTCCTCTTGGTAGAAGGAGATTCTACCATTGCTACCCAAGTCTGCCAGAAAATCCAACAGGGGCGTAACGTCCATCAAGTCTCCGACTGATGGCGCATAAAAAAAATCCTGCAAAAAATTAAGTACAGTATAGAGAACGCCACAGGCATATCCTTCTCTGTAGTTAGGCGAAAGTCCAACAAGATCGTGGACTTCCTGGAAAACACTAGCGTCAGCAACTTTAATAGACTCACTTAAACATATTAGGAATCCATCGCCGTGCCATCTGTCAAAACAGAGTGCCTCCGCATCAGCGTCCTGGACTTGCAGCAGGCCGATCCGATCTCTACCTCGATCCCCCCCTCTCAATCAATTCTGTAATCATGAACTCCCCACTCGCCACCCTTCTCATGATTGATCCCTCCTGCGGTTCTCCAGTGACTTGCTCTCAGCAGTGCACCCACTCTCTGCATTAATTTCTCGCATGGTATGGACAACTTGTTTGGCACGCTTCCTAGAGGTTTACCCTGGAAACCTCACCCTTCGCTCACCTTTATCGTCTCCTTCCTCCTCATTCATTCCTCATTCCTGTCTGCTCCTCTTGTGAAGCCTGTTTTCACTCGCTTCCCTAGAAGCTGTTTCATCGCTATTTCCCCCCTCACCCCCACGTCTCCCCCTCCACCACTCCACCTTTCCCAACCTCCATGGCCCCTCGTCACTCTCACTCACCTCCCCCTGCCCGCCGTGGCTGCCGTGCTCACTGGGCTAACTCTTCTCGCCCTCATGTTACTCTTGCTGAGACTGCGGCCATAAACTCTGCCAGCACCTATGTGGCCACCACCAGCTAGGATATGTAGAGGCGTATGGCCGACCTGGAGAGCATAGCCCACATCCTTCGCAGAGAAATGCCTTCGGAGGCATTTGACGCTTCGCTCAACTGGATCTCGGACCCTGGTCTAACTAGACCTTGGGAGAACCTGTACAGCAGGGCCATTGATTTGCATTGGCATACTAAGACTCTTTTGGCCATCGCCCTCTAGGAAGAAAATGATAGCAACAAAGCTGTGGAACGGAAAATTGACTCCTTGACGGAGAAATTTTTCATCTATGTGAGAGAAGTGCACCATATGCGCTTCATTGATAGAAGCTCCCCTCACTATGCCATGCTGAAAATCTGTTCAGCTTTGCGCCTCCATCAGTGCCCCAAGGTCGAAGAGGGTGTCCCCATTGCTCAACGCCCCTCTAGGTCAGATTGCCTTGGTGCTAGTCCCTCAACTCATCGACGCCATATCTTCTACTCTGACGAGGGGACTCCGGACAGGCCTATCAGTGTGGATGATTCCCCGAATGAAGATGTAGAGGCACAACATTCTCCAGGCCTCTAATTATCCTGCTTATCGGGTTTGCCCTCTTTTTGAATCTATGTTCGAGGCCTTCAGGCCTTTTTTCCAGATCTGCAATGTATTATCTTTTCATGGTTTTGTTTACAGTACTCTCCCCTTTGTGCCTCTCCTTGTATTTCCTTTCCCAGAGGGGGAGACTCAAGTGCGTTAGTCAGCTGAACTTCAAAATCTTCTCGCTTATCAGCGTTTTCGCCTCACTATGCCTATGATGTAATCTATGTTTTTTCTAATGAATGTAAATAGACCCACTTAATTTACAAAAAAAAAAAATATTTTAATATTGATTTTTTAAACAATTTTTTATCAAAATTATGATGATTTATATATGAATTTTTCAAAAATTTTAAATAATAGAATTTTAAAGAAATCAAAGTATTTTTTCCTTTCTCATAGTTCAATAAACTAAACTTGGTCTTAATGAACATCAACTATCATCATTATCAACATTAATTTATGGTTGTTTATTGTGTTCAATGCTATAAGCAAGCATCTTACATCCATTTTAAATCATAATCTACAAGAAAGAACATATTTCTTAATGTATAATATTTTTATCATTTAGTTTTTTCATAGAACACAAGAACTTACACATTAACAAATTTGATGCATCTTGGTGCTTTGTAGAATCTGGGTTGAAGATAGATCGAACTTGTTTATTATTTTAAAATATTGTCTCTCACACACATCCATATATTTTTTATTTAATTTCATTTTTTGTTATATATATATGGTTTTTATATATTTACTCATGATATTTTTTTAACTTTTTAAAGAAAAATGGTGTAGGGAGTTTGAATTTATAATGTAAAATTTAATGGCCATTGTGAGAGAAGAATTATGAAAAAACAATTACTTATGTAAAATAAATAAGTAAATAGGTATTAGAGTAAATTAAACATAAATTAATCAAAGTAGAAATATATATATATATATATATATATATATATATATATATATATATATATATATATATATATATATATGGTAAATCAACCATTTTCTATTAATTCATAAGAATATTACATCATGGATAACACCATATCAAAATCTTTGAGGCTGGATTTATTGGCCTTTAGGTACAAACAAAAAAACATAGAGAAGAACTAGATAAAACAAGATCATAAATGAATAGCCCATAGCGACTAGAACTATCCACAAAGCAAGAGTGTCCTAAAATCCTAGTTAACCAACCATGTTACCTAGATCCGGGTGATTGAGATCTTCACCTCCAGGGCGTTGAAAAACTTCATGCACGTGTGATTTCGTATGTACCATTCCTCCTTTGTAAGCGTCCAACTACTCCTGACCTCTATGAAGGGAAATTTTTCAATCAAAGATTTGTCGTTGATTATGTTGTGTATCTTGTAGAAAACTGAGGACCTTGTTATGGTCATGCTATTTGTCTCTTGTCAATTGTTCCATTTCCCTTATCATGACTCGAATTTGGGCCTCCAAAGAGTCAAAGGGTGGTGGAAGGTCCACACGCCCTAGAGACGCCTCTTGTAGCAACACCAGATCTTCCTTGTGTATTTGAGCAACCGGGTGGTTGACACCTTGACCTCGTGGGCCCACCCCCTTTCTAGGCCTCCATATTTGACAATAACCCGAACCCTATCCCAGTGGCTAAGAGGGATCAAATCTCTCGAGGTGAAAACCTCTTTTTTGAGTGCAAAACTTGAGGAAAGGTTTTCACCTCGAGAGATTTGATCCCTCTCGGCGCTTGATAGATTCGGAGTTAAGATGGATCTAACAAAATCTATCGATAATATGAGGAACATATGTTTAATTTTATCAATAATATGTAAATACATCTAATATTAACATAACCATTTTAAATATGTTAAATATGTCTGAGATTCATTGAGTCATTTTAATTTTAAATTTGATTAGTTACCTCGGTTTGTTGAGATGATAAATATTGTAAAATAACTTTAATGATGAAATAAAGTTTTGAAGGCAAAGTGACAATGTAATAATATTGAATGATAGAAACTATGAATAATAAGAATGTAGTCAATTACGAAGTCTTCATTGTGATCGATTTCAAACTATTTTCTTCTACTATTCTTATTTTCACCCATGTTAGTTTTGTCATATTTTCATATTGATTATTTGAAAAGAACAGTTGGAATCGTAAACCATTTAAATATTTAGCTCGAGCTATTGTAGTAAACATCATACCTTGTCTCTCTTGCTCTCCAATATTAATAGGTTGAAATACTATAACGCAAAAATCAATGTACATTGTCAATAATTTTTTGTGCTTACACTGAAATCATTGCACACACACTATTAATCCAATGAATTTAAAATTAATGTACCATCATACATCAAATTAGAAATCAACATATACATTGAAATCAATGCAACTAATGCAAGAAATCAAATAATAATAGAAAACAACATCTACACTAAAATCAATGCATATAATGCAAGTAATGAAATATGATTAGAAATCAACATCTACACTCAAATAAATGCATTTAGTGCAAGGAATCAAATAGGATTATAAATCATCTACATTTAAATCAATGCATTCAGTGCAAACAATCAAATATAATTATAAATCAACATCTACATTGAAATTAATGCATCTAGTGCAAGCAATCAAATAAGATCAAAAATCACCATCTACACTGAAATCAAGGCATTTAGTGAAAGAAATCAAATAGGATTAGAAATCACCATCCACATTGAAATCAATCCGTTTAGTGCAAGCAATCAAATAGGATTAAAAATAATCTACATTGAAATCAATTCATCTAGTGAAAGAAATCAAATATAACCAAAAATCAAAATCTACATTAAAATTAATGCATCTAGTGAAATCAATCAAATAGGATTAGAAATAATCATCTACACTGAAATTAATGCATTTAGTGCAAGAAATAAAATAGGATTAGAAATAATCTACATTAAAATCAATCCATCTAGTGTAAGTAATCAAATATCATTAGAAATCAACATCTACACCAAAATCAATTCATCTAGTGCAAGAAATCAAATAGGATTAGAAATCACCATATACATTGAAATCAATGCATCTATTGCAAGAAACCTTCTTCCCTATCTCCCCCATATATATCTATATGTCCATCCATATCTCCTTCTTTTTCTCTTTATCTCACCCCACCATACACACACTCTCTCTGACTCCATATCTATAAATTTCCTTGTCCCTCACTCCTTCTCTCCATCTATCTTTTTTTCTCTTCACCTTATATCTATATCTATATCTCACTCTATTTCTCTATATCAACTCCAAAACATAAACTCTCTTTCTCCAATCTATCTATCTATCTATAACTCCCTCCTCCTCCTCCTCCTCTCTCTCTCTCTCCCTCTCTCTCTCTCTCGCTTCTATCTCTCTTCCTTCCTGCTACGCTTTCTCCCTCTCTCTCCATGTTCTTTATCACTCCCTCTCTCTCTATATCTACACCTTTCACCCTCTATGTATTTATTCTTACCTCCCCCTCTCTCCCTCTCCATCTTCATATCTCTTTCCCTACCTCTCTTCACCCTCTCTCTTCCTTTCTGCCCCCCCCCTCTCTCTCTATCTTCACCTTCCAACTTTGTTACCATATGCCTCTCTCTCTCCTTCTCTCCCCCCTTCTCTCCATATCTCCTTATTTGTCTCTTTATCTCACACCAAAACATATACACTCCCTCTTCATCTCTCCCTTTTCACTCCCCCTCTCTCTCCACTACTCACTCTCTATGTATTTATTCTTCCCTCCCTCTCTCCTCATCCAACTCCATCTCTCAATCCCTCCCCCTCTCGCCCTCCAAATCCATATTTCTATCCCTCCCTCTCTCCTCCTCTCTTTCAAGTCCCCTCTCCTTTCCTTCCTCTCTCTCCCTCTCTCTCCTACCTCCCTTTCTCTTCCCCCATCTCTCTCTCTCTCTCTCCATCTCTCAATCCCTCCCTCTCTCCTCCCCTCTCTCCTCCTCTCTTTCAAGTCCCCTTTCTTTTCCTTCCTCTCTCTCCCTTTATCTCCTACCTCCCTTTATCTTCCCCCATCTCTCTCTCTCTCTCTCCAACAATCCTCTCTTCCCCCATCACTCTCTTCCTCTCTCTCATCATTCCTCTCTCACCTCCTTCTATTTGACCCCCCAGCTATCTTTCTTTCTCTCTCTCTCTCTCTGTCCTCCAATCCTCTCTCTTCCCCATCACTTTATCTCACTCTCCAACTATCTTACTATTTCTATCCCTTTATCCTTATCTCCCCCCTTGTCTCCATCATGCCTCCTTTCTCCTTCTCTCCGCCCTTGTCTCCATCACTCCTATGTATCTTTATCCCACCCATAAGCATACACACTCTCTCTCCATCTCTCCCTTGTCACTCCCTCTCTATGTATTTCTTCTTCCTTTCCTCGCTCTGCCTCCAGCTCCATCTCTCTATCCCTCCTTCTCTCCTCCTCTCATCCTTTCTCTCCTACTTCCCTCTCCCTTCCCCCTTCTTTCTCTCTCTCTCACTCTTTACCCTCCAATCCTCTCTCCTTCTCCCTCCCTCTCTCCTTATCTCTCTCCCACCTCCATTTTTATGTCTCCCTCTCCCTCTCTTACCCTTCTCTAACTCTCTCACTCTTCTCACTCTCTCTCTCTTCATTCCTCTTCTCCCTTCTCCTTCAATTTATCTCCATATCTCCCTTGCCACTCCCCCTATTTCTCCACCTTTATCATATATCATGATATATTAATATATATACAATATAATAAATTTAATATTGTATTAATCTAAACATATTAAATTTAATAATATTAATATTTTAATATTAATGTTAGGGTTAATAATGTTTTTTTTGGCATGGTATTAATAATAATTTGGTCCATGATATTTGACCCTTATACTTCATATATAATTAGATCTTGATTTCTAATAGTATTTGATATATTTTTATTTATTTACCTTACTTCTTTATACCTCTTTTATATTTACTTATTTACCATACCTATTTTATAAATATATTATTTGGCCCATGGTATTTGCACATGGTATTATTAATAATTTGTCCCATGATATTTGGCCCATGGTATTAATAATAATTTGTCCCATAGGCTTCACCTAAATAAAACCTGTTTTTGAGTTTTTGTAAATATAAAGTGGTTTATTGAGTAAATATAAAAATCGGTTTTATTTATTTACCATACCTCTAGTTTATTTATATTTATATTTATTTACCATACCTATGGTTTATTTATATTTTTACGTATTTACCATATATTATTTATTTATCATATCTATTTTTTGAGTGTTAGTAAACTCTTCATATTTTAAGTTTATATCGTTTAAATTTATTTTTAATAAATTTTTAATTGTTCATTTATATGTTTATGTAAGTTATTGTTCAAACCGACATTTTTTTTTGGCTTCCGACATACTTACACATCGGAGTCATACTAGGCTGTAGAATGCACCGCTCGGCGCAACTAGATAAACTAGATACTTATATGAGGTTCAAGTCTTAAAAAATCCACGTGGTAACTAGACCACCCAACCTTGAGAAAATGCGATTACCTCCTCTCTCCCCAAGCATCCTCTTACCAACACAATTATGACTATTAGTACCCCAACTAGGTGTCTTCTCAGGTACTAGAACCCCCAAAGTTCGACCTGGAATCAAAATCCTTCAAAATTTTTCCACTCGCTCTGGGTCTAGCTTTGGATTACCTTTAGGAAGCATCCACAATATTTTCTTGTGAGTTTTCCTCCTCACCTAAGATCTCCTTTATCCCTCCAAAGAGAGAAAGGTAACTACTTTTCCTAACAAACGGGTAAAAGACTAATATTTTCTTGTGAATTTTCCTCCTCACCCAAGATCCCCTTTATCCCTTTAGAAAGGGAATTGTAAGTACTTTTCATAACTGCCAGATAAAAGAGTTTTTTTCTTCATGGTTTTTCCCATGGATTCCAAGATTTCTTTCCCTTTATTATTCCTACTAATTAAAAAAAATACTCATAACTACTCTTTTAGTTTCTCAATATTACATTATGCTTCCACTCAACCATAAAGGCTTCCACTCAACCATAAAGTCTTTGTGTTTAGTCACAAAAAAAATTAACTGCAATCTACTTACAAATTCGTAACGACTGGAGGATGTGACAGAAGACTACATGAAGAAGGCCCCGTGGCCACCAACTATACACATAGACCCCTACACCCTCAATCCAAAATGCTTCAGTCCTTTATAAGAGAGACCAAAGAGATTCGATAACAAAGAAATTGAACATTGCCCATGAGCTTCACTAAATGAAAAATAATACAAAATGTTTAAAAAATAAAAATTTAATCATAATAAAGAATAAAGAATAATTTCAATAAATATAAACATTATTTATATATTTTATATTATATAATATAATTATTTATATTAAATTATAATTTCAGAATATTTATTATAATATTGATTTTTCTTAACCTTTTATTATCAAAATAATAGTGATTTAGATATGCATCTTTTAAATATTTTAGATTACAGAAATATAATTTTAAAGAAATCCAAGTATTTATTTTCTTTCTCAGAGTTCAATAAACTAAACTTGGTCCTAATGAACATTAAATTACGGTTGTTGTGTTGAATGATGTAAGCATCTTACATCCATTTTAACTCACAAGAAAGATAAAATTTCTTAATGTGTAAATATTTTTATCATTTAATTTTTTTTATATAAAAGAATCTTACACATTAACAAATTTGATATATTTTGGTGTTTGGTAGATTTTAGTTTAAGAGAGATTTGTCTGGTTTATTTTTTTAAAAATATTGTCACATGTATTTTTTATTTAATTTAATTTTTTGTTTTTGTTTTTGGAGAGAAAGAGCTATTCATGTTATTTTTAGAACACAATTAAATTGTGTGGAGGGAGTTTGAATATTTAAAATAAAATTTAATAGTCATGAGGAGAGAAGAATTATAAGATAACAATTATTTGTTATGTAAAAATAAATAAATAGATAGTTATTAAAAAAAATTGAACATAATTGAACATAAATTAAACAAAGTATAATAAAATAATAAGATAGAATAATATTAATAAAACTAGAAAAGAAGGAAGAAAAACATAAATTAAACAAGGTATAATAAAATAATAAGATAGAATAATATTAATAAAACTAGAAAAGAAGGAAGAAAATGAGGAGAAAAAACAAAAAAAAAGTTTTTTTTATCCATAAAAGAAGAGGGGAATAAATGAAAAATTAATAATTTTTTTTAAAGAATAAAAGATTAAATTTATAAAATTAAAAAATACAACAAAGCTGAAAAAGAAGAAATAACTAGATAACAAAGAAGGAAGTGTGAAGAGATAGGACTTTTATTGGCTCAGTCTATGAATGCAAAATTTCCAAGATTGATTGAGCTTATAGTCATCTTCCTGATTGAAAGTATTAGTATGCTTTTCAATTTCTAGTGCTTCCCTAATGGCATGAGAGGAATAAAGGGGTGTAGATGCAAGGATTTTGGTTTGATCAATGTAGATAAGATGTTTAGAGTTATGAGAGTGTTTTACAATAATTTATTTGAAAATACAATTATGTCAAATGGCCGTAATATGTTCTTTGAGGCGTTCTTTGAGGGAGGATTTGAAAGATCTACCAACTTGTCTAATGTATGATTTGCCATAGGGTCATGGAATTTGGTAAACAATTAGGCCGGGAATATGGTTAAATTTATCTTTAGCACTTCTAAGTAAATTTTTAAAAGTTTTATAAGGTTTAAAAAGGGGTTTTAATATTCATTTTGGCAATAACTGTTGGAATTTGGTTAGTGATTCCTTGAATGTAGGGAAGAGATGACAACTAAAATAAGGGAAGAGTATTTTTAAATTTATTATTTGCAAGTGGATCAAAAAAATTTAAGAGTTTGAGAGGTTGAATACCCATTTTCCTAAGGGCCTTTATAAGACCTGATTTCATTTTTTCAACAAATTGGGGAGTAGAGATTTGATGGGCATGATTGGCCATAGTTTTAATAACCACCAATGTTTAGCCATGGTGATGATGTGACTATGCATGGAGGTATTTGTCAGTTTGGGTCTTTTTCTTGTAAACTTGATGGCAAGGATGCCATTTAATTGACAAGAAATGAGAACATCTAAGAAGATAAGAAAATATTTTTCTTGGTTTCCATAGTTGAGATACAATTCTATTAAGGTGGTTGGAAAAATAGGTAAGGGTAGGGTGGCCATGAAGCTAGATAACAAAGGTATCATCAACCATATGATACTAGCATTTTTATTTTATGAAAATTGTTTAAGGATAATTCTTCAAAATGTTCAATAAAGATGTTGGCAACCACTAGAGATAAGAAAGACAACATGGTTATACCTTCAGTTTTCTCATATCATGTCCATTTAAAAGTGAACAAAGTCGTTGTAAGATATATTTTAATAAGGTTAAGATTTTCTGGGTTGACTAGTTTTGCAATAACTTTAAGGGCTTCAAGAACAAGGAATTTGGTGAAAAGGGAGACAATATTGAAATTGACCATGATGCCATTTTTATCAAGGGAATATGTTGTGTTTTTTTGGATGAAATCAATAGAATATTTGAAAAAAGTGGGAGGCTTTCCAACAATAATTGAAATTTATGGTAGGGTATCGAGAGAGGGTGTGGGTGGGAACTTTGATAGTGTCAGGTATTAAAAGGGTAGTCATTTTATGAATTATAGGTTGTCAATATATCCTAGGGGTTTGAGGCTTATTGGGAATAAAATGTTAATGGATATTAGGGTCTAAGGATGAGGATTTAATGGACTTAGTGATTAGGTTGATTATTTCATTGATTGAGTTTTTGTCAAGGGGTTTGTGTGAAGAAGATGAAAGTAGGTGAAGAAGTTTAGGTTCTTAATTAATGTATTCATGAAGATTTTAGTGTTTCATTTAGAAATTTTTAAAATTGTCATTAGGGTTATCATTTAAGATGACTAATGGATTGTAATTCATATTTAGACATATTTGGTGTAGGAAGTTTAGAATTATGAAGCATTCTACCACACTCTTGCTAACTTTATTCATCTTCATGTGTTCAAAGATGGCGTGTTGTGGATTCAATAAAGTAGGTAATATCTTTGAGTGGAATGTGATGGGGAGCAAAGGCAAAATTGAAGCCCATTTATAATATTTGAATGACCGATGGCTCTAAACTCATTGAGGACATATTTACAATGGTAGATGGATATGAATTGGACTTGGAAGGAGGAGGGTCTGAAGGGGGTAAGGTTGTTTGATTATGGTCAACATTGGTTGAACATGTTAGGTTATTAATGAAAATTGCTAACCATGGTTTATATGAATTTCTAAATCATTACATTGTATATTGTGACATTCATGAAGGGTTATGTCTCATTGAGTTTGGTTAACTTTGGTGGGCCAATGGTTGAATATGATTAACAATGATTGATAATGGTTGACTATGGTGATATATATATATATATATATATATATATATATTTCAAAGATAAAATTATAAATATGAATATAATTTTGACTATATTTGAGCATTTTGATTATGCTTGACCATGGTTGCCTATATTGACATTCGTTGAATTTGTTTGACTAATAGTTAACTATGATCAACTATAGTTGATTATTACAGGCCATTTTTTCACATTCAACTACATGACCCTGAAACTGGATCAATCATAATCCATTCACAGCTTGCAATCATCCCCCGCAAAGAAAAAAAACATCCACTTTCCAAAAGTTCCAACAATTTTGTATTAAATTGGTCAAAAAACTTAATTTAGGCCTCCATCAAACTTTCTTAGAGTTCAAACAGTGTGATGACATAGGTTGCATCAAAGGGAAAATCATTGGTCAATGCCAATTGATTTCACTGCAAGTGCGATGGCCCTTGAAACAAGGAAAAAATTAAAAATAATTTCTAAGCTTTTGCTTTTAAAGGCTTTTACCATGGAAGTTTCCTTTCTTTGTTAAGGATGTCCTCAAATTCATACAAATGAGGTATTATCTCTTATCCTATGGAGGTTATCCCCTTATAAGGTGGATCTTACCCTAGTTGAGTGGATCTACAAGCTCCTCATCTTCTCCTATAAATACATTGCCTGCTATTGGGAGTGGGTTGGCTTTTGGAGACTCTTAGTTATGCCCTCATGCTGCTAATTTAAGTATAGAGGTCCGTTATCCATATGTACTTGATGAATAGTTGAATGCTTGCTTTGTTACAAAGGAAGTTCAAGATTTATGGGAGAGATCGACAAGGTCAAGGTTTTCAAAGGGTTGTATTCTTCTCCTACTTTCATTAATACAAAAATGCCTTGTTTTCCTATACACTATGTCTCATTTATACATATGTAGAACAATGACTTCTTGGCTTATTGTTTAGAGATATTTTTATATTATATTTGTATGTTTTGGTTCTCTTGCTCGTTTTAGAATTTTTGCAAGTTCCACTTATAACATTTGGAGTTGGAGCTAAAGTTTTCAAGCAGGGAGAAGGAGAGAGTCTACATTGGTTTCCACGTAATTATTTCTTCCATATTACAACTTTCTCTAAGGAAAACATAACAGATTTATATTACTTATTTCTAGATTAGACCACCAGGTCTAGAAAGTTTGTTGCAATCCACATTAGGAAATAATTCATAAAACAACTTGGCGACTCCACTAGGGAACGATATGTTCTTTAGTGGTTTCATTTTTATAGTCTTTTAGGACCTATGAAAATGACTCTTTTTGATTTTTTCAGACAAGTATTAGACCTAGGAAAGCATAATTTCTAGCTTGGTCAAGGTTAATTTTGGGTGTTTTATGAAAATATGGCCCAACACACTTTTTTTTATGAGACTGAGCGACCCAACGCACTTGCCTCTCTCTGTAAGTGCACTGAATCACATAGGTTTCTATATATTTCCTGTGACGACCCCTATAAGTGAAAAAAACTTTGCATTTTCCTTGCCTTGCTTTGAATCCTTTTTCTTTTCAGTGTTTTCCTGAGCTCTGATATGTACAAAAGTATTTGTAAAGCCAACGTTTTTTTGGAATTGAGTTCTATTTCCTTTTGATAATATTTTGCTTAATTTTTTTTTCTTGTCAATTAGGGTTTCTAATCATTTGGATTGGTTATTTATTTGTTAAAATACTTTCATGTTACAGTTATGATCTGTGTGAATGTTTTTTATTCAATAATATAGTCATTTTTCATTTTTATTACGTTGAGAATTGAAAAGAAAAATAAAATTTCATTTCTTTATGCATTAGGGATTTGAATTTTGCATTGGAATAGTGAAATTTGAAGATTTTGTTTGGAAGTTCTTTTTTGCTGCATCATTTTTTTGGGACTTCTTCCCTTCTATTAGATAGATCTTCATCGAATTACATAGAGTTCATTTTCTCATGCTAGTTGCGTTATAGGAGTTTAGGTGAATTCACTTCGAGCCTTAAAACTGAAACCTTAATCAAGATCAAAATTAAAATTTATCAATTAAATTAAGGAGTATTTGGAACATTAATGACACATTTAGTGGTCTGGGCTAAAATATGTGTCCTGGTGTCATTAAACGTAGGAGTCGTCGTTACTTGTCAATTTTAAATCTCGGGGATGGTTGGTTTTCCACGTACATTAGAGTATAGCGGAATGTTATTCAACATACCTTCAGGTATATATAACAACACTCCACGTACATATGAGTATATCAGAATGCCATCATTGTTCGTTTATGAATTATACAACACTACTACGGACTACGCTTCGACATACCTCCATGTATATTTTGGAAGTCCTCACTAGGTTTCAATCCTGCCATAGGTAACTAAGTCGATCACCTTGTTAACTGTGATACACCGAACACAAAATTCTAGGATATTTCCGGCACGTACTTAACCATATATTGCAATTCACAATGACTTGATCAGCCTTTTATGACTAGTTACCCCTTTTTATTTTTATTTGTGTTTTTAATTTCTAAAATCAATTTATCAACCATGGAAGAACACCCTCGTCGTTCACGTCGAATGCAAAGATTGCATCATTTACCTCTAAAGGAAACATTTGGACACCGTAAAAATAAGAAAACACGAACTACCAAACCTGGTACTTCAGAAGCTACCCCACCCAGAACCACATCCGAAACTAATCAACCATAATCTTCACTTCACATTAGTACTGAACCTGAAGTTACATCCTTGGAAACAAGTGATTTAGAGACAAATGAAACTTCTTAACCAGAAGTTGTTGAGCCATTAGAACCTGAAGTTATACAATTTGAATTGAAGATTTAGAGAGATTACAACTTGAGTTAATACAACCTAAGGAACCAAAAATCACTTCAGTAACTTATTCTTACACTCCTCTACCTTTGTCTCAATGAAAACCTTTGTTTTCAAGTGTTGAAGAAGAAAAATTTCCACCTAGTTTATTGAGTATAGAGGAAATTACCGAGGAAGAGTCTACTTGCCCTCAAACTCTTGTGCACATTGTTGGAACTCCTATTTATCAAGATTTACTTTTGTTGCCCCTGTTACTCAAATAAAAGCTCCTTCACATCAAACTCCTCAATTTAATTCATGTTTGAACTCTCCCCAGAAAATTTGTCCACACATTCCTTTGAGAAGAGTAGCCATGAAGAAATCAATGACAGTCACCCAACTCGTATCTTCCATTATGAGTGAATCAAATTATGTTGTAGCGATCTCCATGTTTGTCACTTCACCCAAAACTCACTTGTATGTTGGTCCATCAATGCCACCTAGATACCAATCGTTGTTAGGAACCTTTTCTGGTGCGTCGACTAGTCCATGGACTTCTAGTTTACCTTCATCATCTGGAGTACTCTCTAGTCTATGTTTACCGAACACCCCACAACTTGTTCCACCTGTTGAACCCCAAAATCCTTTGGATAAAAAATATGGTGTGTTTCTCAGTGGATTAGGATACCCACAACAACCCACTCCATCTTATACTGGGTACCCTCTCATCGGGGGGCAGTGGCATCCTTCCACTCCTTATCCTCCGACTGGGGGGAAACATCTTGTTGTAATTTTCCTGCCCACTGATCAAATGTTACAAGTTAGTGTTATGCTTGTCACAAGTCCTCTTCCTATTGGTGCTCCATTTCCAGGAAAGGATACCACTCCTTGGAATGTTACCCCTCCCGTGTCTGGTTAACCTAGTCTACTATTAACTCAAGTGTTGACCTGTCAACCTGTCCAGACCATGCCTCAGGTTCCTAATTTTCAACCTGTCCAGTATATACCTCAAATTACTATTAGTCAACCTGTCTAAGTTACACTTACAAAAAATTAACATGTTCAGGTTGTATCCCAAATTAAAAATACTCAACCAATACACGGGATTTCTCAGATCTCGTCTACCCAACCTGTTCAGGGTATATTAAATACCCCACTTAATCCACTTGGTCAGAATATACCCTAGGTACAAGTGAATCAACCTGCTCAACGCATGCCACAGGTACAAATCGATAAGCCTAGTTTAGGAATGATGCAAATTCCATCTGGAAAACCTTTACAAGGTATACCACAAATCCATGTTGGCCAAACTACAGCTATACCACAAGCACCTTATCAAGGCCATTAACTCTAAGGTCAGCCTTTCCAACCTTATCGAGGTTTTCATGGAATTAGAAAACCTAGTATGGTTTATCCTTCTTTTCAAACTCCTCCTTACCCTGGTGGAATGCAAGTGCTAGTTGCACAACCCATTCCATCTTATCAAGGAAATCCCCCACCACCAGTTAACCTTTAACCACATGGTTAACAACTTCCACAGATGAAATTCAATAGGAAATTTCCTTTCATTGCAACACTAGAGTTACCAAAATCTCTCCTGACTTACTAACGATCCAATCTAACATTCTCCTTGGTGACTGACTATTCCAGTAAAATTACAGAGTGAAATTCCCAAGTTTAACAGGAATCCTAGAGAATACCTATCAAACCATGTCATGATGTATAATTTATGGTGTTCTTCAAAATCCTTAAATGATGAATCCATTCATTTGTGTCTTTTCCAATGAAATCTTACTGGTCTGATAACCAAATGGTATGTCGAATTACCCAGAGATTCATTTAAAAACTTCAAGGCATTGAAACCCATGTTTCTAACTCATTTTTAACTACCCATCCATTATGAAACTGGTGCCAAGCTTTTGATATCTCTTAAACAATCAAAATCTACTCATATATCTGATCATATACATGAGTGGAAACATCGTCATTGATTGGTCAAAACTTGTATTCCCAATCAGTTGTTGTAAGCATGGTTCATCAAATCCTTGTTGCTTTCCATAACTGAGGATGTTTCCAAGGGTAGAGTTGTTACTTAAGAGAAAGTCATTGATAACACTCAATATTTAGATTTCAATTATACTCAATCTGGTACACTCTATGACAATATGCCCAACGCTCCATGACCCTCTCATACTGTTCCACCTCCTCTCAAGAAGGAATCATATGCTACTGATGGCGTGATTAGTTTTGTTGGTCAACAAAAAATGAGTAAGTCTTTCGGTCAATCCAATCCGAATTCTACTCCTATTGTGACCTATCAAAGCCCCTATCCTAATTTTCCTGTGACTACTTCTGAGATTAATAATGTTCAATCTAATAAAGGAAAATCTTACCAACCAAGAAGTAAAAGGAAGGGTAAAGGAAAGAATAAACAAGAAAAGCCTCCATAGGAGAAATAAAGAAATCAGTCTCCTGATGAGAAATGCAAGCCGCATTATCCTTGTATCATTTTTAATGAAGATAATTTTACCAAGGATTTCACACATCGAGCATAAATCAATTAGGTTTTGAAAGTTGCATCTACTACACCTGTCGTGTTGACATATCCTTTTCCAAAATAGGATACAAATATGGTTGCAAAAAACCCATCCTCCTCTTCCCAAGTACTGATGCTAGCGGTTACCTGAAATAATGAAGATGTCTTAGTGGCTACATGCAATAAGGGCTATGGTAATCCGAATCCTATGAATGGAAAGGCTATTGATCAACCTTCCAATTTGAGTCCACCTAACTATTTTCATCTGCAAATTGATAAAATAGGCACTGAACTTACAATTAAACTTCCTCCGATGGTAATTATTCGTAAATCATCGTTTAACCCTCACGCGAGAGCTGCTGTTATGAAACTAACTCCAAAAATAGAATAAAAGAGAGATAAACGCATTATAAACAAGCCACTTCGAGGGGGAAACCTCCTTTACATTACATAAATAAAAAATTCTTGGATGATACAAATGACAAAACCTCCTTCTATATATAGGAGTCCATGGGGTCAAAATATAATCCTAGCCGACCTAACAATAATAATGTAAGGGCACAATAATAACAATATGGGAGTTACAGGGGTACAACAATAACAACAAGGGGGCTATACTAACCACAATAAGGGACTACACTAGTAATATAGGGACCTAACATGCCCCTCACCTTAAAAAAAGTGTTGTCCTCAACACTTGAGAAGCTCTAGATGCTTCTGTATAAAATTCTCATCCTCCCATGTAGAATCTTCAGTGGGTAAGTTATTCTACTTGATGAGATACTATGAAATTGATAGATTTCGTAGCTATCAAGTTCTTGTTTCCGTGACTACTTCAAGTTCCAATATGATTTTCCCTTCCTCATAAAGTTCTCGCAATATTGTTTGAACTAGAAGTTTGTCACCTATAACCTTCTTTAAGCATGATACATGGAAAACTGGATGCAGTCGCGAAGAAGCAGGAAGTTCCAATTTGTATGCCATAGTACCAATCTTTTGCAACACCTTGTAAGGACCATAGTAATTTGGCGATAATTTATTATCCTTCTTAGCTTGCTTGAAGAACATTTGTTTGTATGGTTGTAGTCGTAAAAATACCTAGTCTCCTACATCAAAACTTCTCTCACTGTGATGTTGATCTGCTTGTTGTTTCATTTGGTTGTGTGCCAAATTTAGGTTATCCTTTAAGAGTTGGAGAACTTATTGTTGATGCTCGATGTGATATTCCACTGCTTGAACCTTAGAATTTTCTCTTAAAGATGATGTGATGGACGGTGGATGATATCCATAAAGTGCCATAAATGGGGTCATTTTGCTACAATATGGAAGGAAGTGTTATAACACCATTTAGCCAGAGGTAACCACTTGACCCATTGTGTTTGTTAATCAGGTAAAAAACAACGAAGATATCATTCCAAACATTTGTTCACCATCTCAATTTGACCATCGGATTGAGGATGATAATATGAGCTATGAGCTAGTTGAGTACCCAAATAAGAAAATAATTCTGGCCAAAATTTTTCAGTAAAAATGGGATCTCTATCACTTACGATAATCTTTGGGTTTCCATGTAGCTTTTGAATTGTTTCCATAAATGAAGTAGCAGCTGTTCTTGCTTTAAATGGATGAGGTAATGCACAAAAGTGTGCATACTTGGTAAGTCTATCAACTACCACCATGATGACACTCTTTCCTTCAGACTTAGGTAATCCTGTTATAAAATCCATTGAAATATCCTCCCAACGTTGACTATGGATAAAGGTTGTAGAAGACCCGGGGTCTTAATTGTCTCAACTTAATTTCGCTGGAAAGCCAAAAATTTTGCCACAAAATTTTGAATATTAGATTTAAGGTTATCCCCAAAAAATGATTTCTTCACCTTGTGGTAAGTTTTTAAAATCTCGAGTGTCCTCCTAAAGGAGAAGTGTGAAATTCCAAAAGAATATTTTGCTTTAGTTGAGAATTCTTACAAAGATATAAGAGATATTTGTACCATAGGAAATCATTTTTCCAACTAAATGTATCAGATGTAGTAGGATCTTGCTGCAACTTTTGAATGAGTGTCCACACTTCTTCATCCTTCTTCCATTCATCCCTTTCTTCGGTTATCCAATCTGGTTGGATAATAGAATGGAACAAAGAAATGCTTCCACCTCTTCATCCTTCCTTGAGAGTGCATCTGCCACAACATTTAACTTCCCTTTTTTGTAGATGATTTCAAAGTAATAACCTAACATCTTTGTGACCCATTTTTGTTGCTCTTCTGAAGATAGTCTTTGTTCGAAAATGTGTTTAAGACTATCATGATGATTTTCTACATTTAAGTGTATTCCCATTAGGTAAGGTCGCCGTTTCTTTAGTGCATGTAGTATTGCCAACATTTCCTTCTCATAAATAGCTTTCTGTAAATAATTTTCTTTTATTGGATGACTTTCAAAATCAATGGGTATTCCTTCTTGCATTAAAACCGCACCAATTCCATTTCTCGAGGCATCACATTCCACAATAAAGGTTTTTGTGAAGTTTGGCGTAGCTAAGACCAGTGCTAGGCACATTGCCTCTTTAAGATGTTCAAATGCCTTAGTTGCTTCAGGAGTCCATGAAAATGCATCTTTCTTCAATAAAGTGGTTAGAGGTGCTGCTATTCTCCCACAATTCTTAACAAACTTGCGATAATACCTTGTTAAACCGAGAAATCCTCGCAACTGCTTTATGGTTGTGGGGAATTTCCATTCCTTAATGGCTTTAATTTTGTTAGGGTCTACCTTGACACCCGCGTGAGATACAATATGACCCATATATTCCACCTCTTGTACTCCAAAGAAACATTTGGAGGTTTTTGCATGTAATTGTTTCTCCTCCAATAGTTTGAGCACCCTATCAAGATGATGAACATGATCCTTCCAAGAGTTGCTGTAGATTAGTATATCATCAAAAAATACGAACACAAATTTTCTAAGGAAGGGTTTGAAAATGGAATTCATCAGCCCTTGAAATGTAGAAGGTGTATTGGTAAGGCCAAAAGGCATGACCAAAAATTCATAATTACCCTCATGAGTTTGAAATGCAGTTTTTAGAATAACTTCATTCTTCATTCTAATTTGATGATATCTTGAACGAAGATCCAACTTTGTAAAATTAATTGCTCCATGTAATTCATCCAATAATTCATCAATCACAGTAATGGGAAATTTATCTTTAATAGTGAGCTTATTGAGCTCCCTATAATCCGGACACATGTGCCATGATCCGTCCTTCTTGTGCACCAATACTACTAGATCAGAGAAAGAAATTTGACTAGGTTGAATTATGCTAGCCTCTAGCATTTTTGCAATCATACGTTCAATTTCGCTCTTTTGGACATAAGGATATCTGTAAGGCTTGATGTTTGGAGGAAAGCTTCTTGTAATCAAATGAATAGCATGATCATGATCATGAATAACTGGGAGTCCTTTGGGAGTTTCAAACACCTTGGACTGATTGTCCAAGACTTTTTGGAGATATGGAGAAATAGATGATTTTGATGTTGAAACTTCTAGTGAGCATAATTGTGCAATTACGCCTCATTTTTTTTTCTTTAGAAGATTTTTCATGACATTAGAGCTTATTATCTTTCCTAACCTCCCTGTGATACCCCATAATTCGACTTCCTTTCCTTCTGAAAAAAAATTCAAGAAAAGTTCTTGAAAATTAAAAGCCACAGTCCCCAAAGATTGTAACCATTGTACTTCTAGTACAACATGAGAACCTCCCATTGGAATGTAAAGCATTGGGCTATTCAATACACATTCCCCCATGGTTAGCTTGATATTATGGCATTTTTTGGAGCAATTTATAGTCCCTCCATTTGCAACCATGACTTGACATTCTGGTGCTAGGTATAGGAAGCAATTCAATTCCTTGGCTACCTTATAATGAATAAAATTATGGGTACTACCTGAATCAATCAACACTATTACCTTTTTCTTCTTGATATGTCCTTCTATCTTGAGAGTTTGAGGAGTGGTAATTCCTGCCAATGCATTACATGATATGGTCAGACTTATTTCTTCTTTCTCTAGGGATGGTTCTTGGTGTATATGCTCTTCTTTTGAAGTTTCTTGTTCATTTTATTCCTCCTTTTCACAATCTATGTAAAATAATTTATTCTTAGCACACTTATGAACTTTAGTGTATTTTATATCACAACTGTAGAAAATCCCTTTTTCTCTTTTTTCTTCCAATTGTTGTGGTGTCAACCTTGTAGGTTGTGGAAGTCTAGGAGTAGCAACACTTCCATATTTATATATATGAGTGGTAGGCTTTCTTGTCGCCATAATTTTACATTCAATTTTTCTTTCCAACCTGAATGCCTTCTCTGATGAATCAGGTTCCTAAAGGCGAACCTCATGTTGGATGTTATCCTTTAAAGTCCCCATGGATACATCAATCCTATGTTCCTCTGGAATATCATTTACCCTTATATTCAATTTTTGGAATTCCTCAATGTGCTTCGCCACTGAACCTTTTTGTTTGAGATTTATCAATTGGCTAAAGAAGGTGTTGCTCTTTGTTTCCTCATAAAGTGCTATAATTTCCTCCATAAAAATTGACCAAGTAAACAATTTTTTTACGGGAGAAAAGCCATCGATACCATACAATTTTTTTTTTCTAAATATAAAGTTTCAAGGCGTACCTTTTATGTGTTTTTCACATTATTGAGATCAAAATATTGCTCCATATGTGGTATCCATTTTACAGGATCCTTACCATCAAAATTCCTCATATCGATATTTGTAATATGTTGGGTATTCAATCCCACATTAGATTTTATGAAATCATGATTAACATTTATTTTGTTTTCATCATGAGTTTCCTCTACTATCTTTTCGCCATTAGGAATAATTTCTTGTATCAACTTTGTCAAACCTACCATGTTTGATTTTAGATCATTCTTCATGTCTTCCATGTTGTCTTTAATTTTTCCTCTATACCATCAATATTAGCTTCCATTTCATTCTTCAAACCATCCATCTTAGCTTCTACGCTTTTCTTCAAAACTTGAATTTCATTTTTTGTTGCTCTTTGCGAGAGCGAAATTTTGTGCACTTGCTCTTGTAATTTTGATATATCATGTTGCACTTCTTCATCTTCATGAGTCATAGTAGAGTATTCTGAGGGTTTAATGGGTGTTGAATTATTTTTAGGGGGAATTTTATAATCCAATACTGATATCTATGCTTCAATATGCCCTTGTTATCACTTGAAACTGATTTTTCAAACAAGACTTATGCAATTTGAAAAAAACAAATACACACCTTTTTCATTCTCTTGAGGAGCTCGATATTGAAATTGAATTATCTCCATTATTTCGGATCTTCAATATCTTAAATTCGGTGCTATAGTATCCCTCTGAATCATCCTTCCAATTCCATAGTTCTGACCTGCTTTGGATGCTTCAAGACAAAGTTATGCCCAATCTCCCACAATGACTTAATTATGGAATAGTTCAGTAGATCGAACTTGTATGACGTGCCATGTGTCACTATTTCCTCCTTCAGCTTTGAAATTGATACATAGGAAACTACAGTCTAGGTACTTTCGGTCAATTTTTACAGAATCCCAATCTGATTCTCAGAGAGAGAGTTATGATTATTTTCCCACGGCCACCTCTTTGATATGAAATTCGGGAGCTTGAAAAAACCATAACTTCCACAGATCATATCTCTGAAAATATTGTGAACCAAGATCTATAATTTTTACAAGAAGTTCTTCAGGATTTCAGCTTCGCGTGATAAAAATTTTGGATTCTGAACCTTCGTAAAAAAAAATTTATAGTGAAAATTCCACGATGACCTATTTGGAGCAGAAAAACCCTAGAATCCAAAGCTCTGATACCAAATTTTATGAAACCAGATCCAAAAATAGAAGAAAAGAGAGATCAACGCCTTAGAAATAAGCCACTTCGAGGGGGAAACCTCCTTTACATTGCATAAATGAACAATTCTTGGATGATACAACTGACAAAACCTCCTTCTATAGATAGGAGTCCATGGGGTCACAATATAATCCTAGCCGACCTAAAAATAATAATGTAAGGGCACAATAATAACAATATGGGGGTTACAGGGGTACAACAATAATAATAAGGGGGCTATACTAACCACAATAAAGGACTACACTAGTAATATAGGGACATAATAGCTGCGCAAAATTATAACATAGTTAAGACTTTGTCTCAAGCTCCTTCGGCTATGTCAACTCTAAAAGTCTCGTAGAATTGTCCTCCTCAGAGGAAAAAATTGTTAGCAACGATCATAGGAGTAGATCCTTTGGATTCAAGCCTTATTATGTTTAATCACGAGAACTATACACCTAAACTTCCACCTCAACTTTCACTTATGATCCAAGTTTTTGTTAGAGGGAAACACTTGTTCCACACAATCATGGATGAAGGTGCCTCTACTTGTATCATGTCACTTTCATGTTAGAAAGCTTTAGGTTCTCCTCTGCTTAGCCAATCACCAAAAACCCTTAAAGCCTTTGATAGAAGAGGCTTTGAACCTTATGGGATATTAAACTCATTGCAAGTGAAATTAACATGAAAGAGAGTCTCAGTAGAGGTCAAAGTCATTGATAGACCATTAGATTATAAATTATTACTAGGTCGTACTTAGGTTTATGCTATGGTAACTCTAGTCTCGTCCTATTTTTGGATGATTCATTTTCCTCTTCAAGGGGGTATTGTGGCTATTGATCAAATTTCCGTTTTTGCAACTGATTCCTAGAATTCTAGTAACATACCACTCATGGGTAAAACCATACTTCCTTATGATAATGTTGGAGTAGGATTACTAAAAGATTCATCCTTAATGGGAAATTTTGCGCTCCCTCCTCCCGATATTACTACTACTGTTGCTTCAATTAATATAATTTCGTCTAGTACTATTACTTACGATCCCTGGATAGTCCCTGACAATTCCAACATTGACTCTTTTGGCAACTGAATGCCACTCAGTCTTGTTGAGTTAGCTTATGAGGCTATTCACCCAGCCTATTCGACCGTTTCTGAAACAAATGACTTAGTGAACTTGGTTGACCATTGTTAGCTTGATGGGGCCTATATCCAGGTTCAAAGTGACTGCACAGTCCAACAAAACCCACTATTACCGGCCCTTTTGGCAACGATCTGCTTGCATAGACCGAAGTCTCACCTGAGGAAATATAGGGGGATGCTAGAACCAGGTTTCTGCATCCAGAGGGATAGAGGACGACGGATTTAGTTTGTTTCCTTATTTTCAAATCTTCATAGGTTAGATCTATCAATAATATAAGCGTTGTTCAACACATCTCTTGAAATTACTGCAGACTGCGCGATCTTACTTAGTCATGCATTAAAAAAAGTAAATAACCATAAAGAAGAATGCGCTATTCAATTACATGTAAAAACCCTTATTCAACATAGAAATTCATAAACAGTAAGAAAAAAAAAACACATCAATATAACTCAAATCTTCTCAACAATTATTTCATTAATAGCTAGATTTTTCTCATACATTTAGTTTCACCCTGCGCACACATCTATAGGGGTCTGTGCATACAACTGCATAATTCCTAAGGTCTCTGTGCACAAAACTACAGAAGCCTATCCTCTAACCCAAAACACAGGCTCAAAACAATCTTACATCCAAATGCATATCAGAAGATCTATTAATTAAGAGTACTTGCCTTGTTTGCACATATTACTTATATCTTGACTCCTTATATAGGTTTGGCATTTACAATACCATGGTCCAAAACCATGCGCAAAGTCCAACATTCACAAAATATCCCATCCCATTACATAATAAGGGGCTTTGACCCACCCCAAAGCCCCTATGACATGAAATAGACTCCTCGTTGCGCACTCCGCTCCTCGATCTGTGGAGTCTTTCCTTGCTATTTTCTTGGAGGGGATACCATAACCAATAGGCTGCCAAAACAAAACTGTGACTCATCCTGAGTCACAAAGATGGTGCGACATCTATCTTTGCTTTGATGCTGCTCAAGGAATCCTTCAACAGGGGAACTGCTTCGACGCACTTATTTTTGTCCACATTCTAGAACCTCGTTCACTTGAGCCATACTCTCCTGAAGCCCACTCACTTGAGTCACAATCGATTGTGTTTGAAACCCAGTTAAAGTCTCATGTCCCTGACTAGCGATGTGGAGCATCAAGACTCTAAGCCGACCATATAGTCATTGTGAACTTCTAGGGACAGAGTCGTATTTGTATAACTTTAATCTGCTACCATTAATACAACTAGAGAAAAATTCTCCATTCAACTTGGCAAGCTGGACTGCACCTCCTTCTGTCACTTCTCAGATAATATATGGTCCTAGCTAGTACATTTGCATCTTTCACAGGAACTTTGCAAACTTGTTGTCATACAACAAAACTAGGTCCCCATCTTTGAATGCCTTTTTCTTAATATGCCAATCATGCTATACCTTCTCTGTTTCCTTCTGAGCCTACTGATGAAATCCAATTATGAACTGATCCTCTTCCAACTTGAGCAGTTGCACCAATATCTACCCCATAATGTTTTCGTCCTCCATATTTGTCACTACTGTGATGCGAAGACTAGGTATGATATACTCCATCGACATCACTGCTTCCTGGACATACACTAGTCGGAAGGGGGTCTGACCTGTTAGCTTCTTACAGGTAGTTATGTAGGCCCATAAAACAAAAACAATGCACATATACCAATCATTTATATTAACATTGCATACTTTTGTTAGTGTTTTCTCCGATATTTTGTTGAAAGCTTCTACTGTGCCATTCACTTGGGGGTGGTATGGCGTACTTTTGTGGTGAATGACTTGGAATTATTCAGTCAAGGCCTTGATAATGCTATTCAGGAAATGCGTACCCAATCGCTCATAAAATTTTTTGGACAACCAAACCGTGACATAATATGCTCAAAAATGAATTTCACTGCCGTTTCTGCAATAAAATTCTTCACTGGTTGTGCCTCAACACACCGCGTGAGGTAATTATTTGCAGTAATAAAGTACTGCACACTTGTTTTTTTCCTAGCGAATCGATTGGTCCTACAAATTCAATTGACCATTTATCAAAATATTGCAACGTGAATTGGGGGTGCAATGCCATTTCATCTCTTCGCGACAGTCTTCCAGTCATCTGACAAACATCATATGTGCTACAATATTCATTTGAATCTTTATTTATTGTAGGCCACCATAATCCAGCGCGCAAAATATTATGCATAGTAGCTTTTCCTGTGTAGTGACCTCCAGCTATTCCGCCATGTGCTTCAACTAGTATGTTGTGTCATTCGTGCTCAGGAAGATATCATTGCAGGATCCCATCAACCCCTATTTTATATATGTCTCTTGCAATTGGAGGAAAATCTGCCACCCTTACGTCCAACACTTTCTTTTGCCGTGTAGTGTATTCTGCAGGTGCAATTACCATCGAGAGAAGCCGAATGATATTTAGGAAATGCTAATCTACAACCTTGATAGCGAACAATTGTGCATCAGGTAATCCTTCCTCAATATTTGTCGGTTCCTCCCATGTTTCAATTCTGGAAATATGGTCTGGTCCGGCTTCAAACAACCTGGCATGACATTTACCTCGAAATCATATTATTGGAACAACAGTAACCATTGGAAAATATTCCCCCCCCCAACACAGGCTTGTTGACCAGGTACTTCAAAGAAGAATGATTCATGAAAATTTTGAAGTGCGCCCGCAATAGATAGTGCTCCTATTTTTGCAGCGCATATAACATTGCCAACCCTCCGCGCTCTGTGGTGGAGTAGTGCCTCTCTGCTTTAGATAAATTCCTTCTTACAAAGGTTATAGGGTGATCAATATATCCTTCTCTGGGCCGCACTAACACAACCCCCAAGGATATGCAGGACACATCTATATATACATGAAGTACCTTCTTCCAATCGAGGAAGGAAAGCATAGGTGTAGTCACCATTTTTTCTTTTAGTATATCGAGACTCTTCTGACAACCGTCATCCCAATAGTCCCCTTTCTTGGAAACTTTGGGCTCCACTTTTGAGCCTATGTTGACTTTTTGAGTCCAGATAGGTTTTTCTACATCCGACATTGCTATCTCAGGCCCTGCAACCTCATAATGTCCTTCGGGCTCGGCGATATGAACGTTGCGGGGATACTCCTTGCCTTCTTCTACAGTCAAATTGTAACATTTTTCCAACTGCGTAGCCCAATGAGGCTATACCAACATCTTTGACTCCTTGGTAATTTAGAATATCCTTGCCTTAAATTATTGAAGTGACTCATTAATACACTCCCAACCATCAACGAATTTATATGTTAATAAGAACCCATCTATCATCTCATCCCAATCCACGGTTCCATGGCGCAACTCTATTTCAAGATACCATTATTAAGGTATCATATCCAAGGAATGAAAGCACATGTGCACCCATTCTGGCTGAGGTCAGACATGCCAAGCTTCAATCTAGCGAGCCAAGTGCTCGCAAGGATCCTTCTGACCATCATAATTCTTTACAATCCTCGTGTCAACCTGACCAAATCTCAGCCTTATCAATTTTCAAAACTCCTTCCATCCTTCGAAATTTTCTCTATGCACACCCCACCATCGGGCTGGAATAGACCTCAATATGAAGCCCAAAGCTTCTCTGGTACTTAGGCACCTTTTTCTCAAATTACTCCAAAAATAAGACAAAATTCCCAGCGCCATCATAAAAAGGCAAGTCACACGCTTATGGTCTGACACAACACAAAGATCTGGTAACCCTGTTACATTGCTTAGTGATTACTTTATCCAAATGATTCTACCAATGCTCCAGCTCTTCATCAGAATCTAAAACACATGAAATATCACGCTCCCAACAAAACTACCATTCGCGTGGGATTGATCTAGTCTTCATCTTGCAAAGTAAGGTTATATATCTAGTCAATCTCAGCATCCCCATACTAATGCTGGAAAGACTTTGTATAGCGCGCACCTTCAGATGCACCTAATGGAACAACAAAGAAGGTACCATTCTTTTCAAATCTCATCTGCATCTTCTTCAGGTTGATTATAGCATCTATGTCGTAAGCCTAGTCATCCAAACAACGCATGATATGGATTAATATCAGAAACGATCTCAATCACTTTGAAGTCAACCAACACACCATCTCCATCAATATCGATGCTAATCCCTTGCAATCACCCCATAGGGATGATATTTTGTTGATTTTCCATCCTCAGCTTAATTGGTGACCATTACAGCTTAGGCCTTCCCATCCGCTCCCATGTCTGCTTTGGAAGAATGTTGACATCTGATACGAGATCTATAATGAATTCATCCATATCATAATTTCCAATCCGTGAAGTCAATCACATCTCTCGACAAGTTCTTTTATTTTTCGTTTATACTTTCTTTACTGCGCGTTGTTCCAGTTGCAACCTTTCCTTGCCAACATAGTTTTCTATCAACTCCTGCAACCCTTCTACAACCCTCTAGTCCCTCAACAATTTCATACATGTTTTCAAGAAGGAAGCCAAAATAGACTAATAAACTTCCTTTACTTCGACATTATCCTTAATCTTGTTCTCCAATGGAAACAATTGTCTCTATGCGGTAGGTGGTGAAGCTTTAGGAGTCATAAATGTCTTCCTTGCTTCCATGAAGGTCTCTTTCTCGTGTTGTACATTAAATCCAACATTATTATCTTCAAATTTCCTTACCTAGGTCTATGTCACAATATTTTTTCCTTCTGCAGGGTCTCCTTCAATATTCACACCACTACGCATTACTATGTTAACGCTTGGATCTACCTGGCGCGGTTCAACCCTCATTATTTTTATATTTTGAGCTACCTACTAGTTGCGCTTCTCCTAAATTTTAGATAAAAGAATGGGGAAATCTTCGATTTCATGACCAAATTCTTGACAATACTTACAGGAAGCTGCAGTGGGATTCTGACAATACCTGGCGTCACAGTTGTAACATATCATCTGGCCTCATCCACAACCTACCCCTCCTCCTCGGCCACACCCTCAGCCTAGGAAACTGTTACAGGTCAAAATACCTCCTCATCAGCTCAGAGGGGAAGACAAATATGGAATAAGTACAAAGACCTAAATTAAACCTATTTCTGCCAGGGTAACGCATACATAGAACAGAACAAGGGCGTTATAACGTAGGCAAGGAATACATTAGCCGCGTTAGTGGCTAGGGCAACGCTCTGTTTACACTAAAAGGTCGCGTTACCCGTGTTTTAAGTTTGAATTGGGAAAAGAGCGTGGAGAAAGATTTGAATCTCCGACTTTCCCTCACGAAGGAGTCAGTGCACAGAGGAAACTGCAGAAGCACCAGTTCATTATTGGGCATTGCCATAGAAGACTGAACTCCAAGAGAGGCAAAAGCATGGAGATCAAGGAAACATCTAAGCATTTTCCATTCCAAACTAGTGGAAAGAGAAGGGAAACTATGGCTTTCTCCCTCTCCTATAAAAAGGAGCTGAAGGCTCTTAATTGAGGGTCGAAGGATTGCTCAAAAGTTCTTGCATACTTGTGGAATAGAGAATAGTGTGAAATTGTGAAGGCCAAGAGTCAAAGAAGCTCCTAGAGAGCTTGTTGGCTTGGACTTCTTCACTTGGTAGAGAAGAGAGATTGGGAGACTGAGGAGGGCTTGGTACAACCGATGGTTGTAATCCTCCTTCTTTCAAAATCAATAGAACTATGTTCGTTTTGTCCATTCAATGCTTAATGCTATATTGTTATTTCAATATTTGTTTAGTATGATATGAATGGCTCAGATGTGTATAATATAGATGTTTATTGTTGATTTGATTAATAGAATACTTGTTATATCAGAAGTTACGCGGGTGCTTTGACTGATTGCAGGTCTCGGATTTGGAGCCAGCGAAGAAGGACTCTTACTTTGCTGCACAGCGCTCTCCAAGAGATCACGGAACCGTCAAAGAGGTAATTCCTTATTGTATTCTTTCAAGTTACTTCGAGTTAATATGAACATGCTCATGCCATCTTTGGGAACAACATAGCTAATCTGACTGTCTGCCTCGGGCACCGGAAAGCCCTGAGAGGGATCCACGAAAACTAACCACCCAAGCAGTTTACCCTAAAGCAGAATTGGCGACTCCACTGGGGAGTTGTTCCCCATAGTTTCCGGGCTATTTTTTCCCCTCTTTTCTTCTCTCCTCTGTTCTGTACCCTTCCGACCATTTTTTGATGCCCTGTAGACATACCAATCACTTGCAGAGTTCGATCCTGTGCCTGTCTGGCCAACTGGAGAGATTTTCCCTAGTTAACGCGACCTAGGCGGTGTATCCAGTGCGTTATAACGCAGTCTAGGCTTAAATACAGTGCGTTATAACGCTGTATTTGCTCACAGACAGAGCGTTACCCAGCCAAAAAACCCTGTTGTTCACTACCGTGACTGTGTTTTAGCTGTGGAGTTTTTTGGCCACCAGTACCTTTCACAGACCGAATCCCTGTGCTTGTCTGCTGAACTGGCGTTGATTATTTGTTTCTCTTATTTAGTTAAGTGTGCAAAGCATTTACTTTTTTAAAAAAAGAGAATTTTTTTTTTTATCTTTCTGCATTTAGATGAGTTTATTCTGAAAAGTTTGATTCACAGACTGTTAAAAGAGGTAGATAGAAAGCTGAATCTTTAAAGTTGAGTTGTGTTATTTACATGTTGGTGCATGGATGATTGATAAAGAAACCTCTCCTTGTAGAAACATTGTTCATTGAAGTTAATATCTAGAGCATGTTTTGCATGGTTTATTGAGTCAACGTCTCACTATACTTCATACGTCCATTTCCCCTCCGCCAGACTAATAACAAAGTACACTAAAAACAAAGCGATAATAAAATCAATCTAATAACTCTTTTTGAGCTCACACAAATAGTAGTTCAGGCTAGGATCTTGGGTTAGGACAGTGAGAAAACTACCCAAGATCTCAAAACTTGAAAACTAGAGTCATTAAAGAGTGAAATCCTGCTGCACTCACATTATTGGGACCGTTCCTTTACCGGAGCTCGGCGCGAGACAACACTTGGGTGCACTAGAAGGTAGCCCGCCTTCGACTGCATCCTGTGGGTGTGTTATATATTGGGGTTCCCTTCGGGGATGTCGAAACTAGATCGGGGATCTAGGTATTCTGCCCATATAGCACACTGTCCTTGACCGTGGACCCCCCTGATAGTGTCTGTGATTTGAGGTATCCTTAGTGGCTATACTTTTAGGGACTTACACAAGGTGACTGGGACGGGTTGTCCTGGTACCTGAAACAGACGGACCTACTCTGTCTTCAATCTTTAGGAGGGTACTCGTCTTCACGAGAGTGCTTACACCTATCGTCTGGGGTTCGAGCGAAGCTCTAGAGTAACCGTAACTGTACTTTCGACCAACCCTCTCTGTATGCTATTGTGAGACTGGATTTCATCACCAGTGAACGGTAGTACTCAGACGGGGCACCCTATACTGGCTGCTTGTTGATTGATTTTAGAGAGTCTTTTTTCTTTTTAGTAAGTGTGTGGTTACTGTCACTTGAGACTTCATAATATATCACATTTTAAAATAAAATTTGTTAAAATTAAACCGGTCACCGTGGCATCCCCTGACCCACGCCGTCAGTCTAGACGACAGCAAGGTCTACCTCCTCTCACCTTAGAGGAAAGATTGAACCTTGGTGAACCCGAGCCTTCTACGGAAGAGCAGTCTCCTTTGACTAATCTGGATTATCACATAGACCCTTATCAGCCGGAACTCCCGGAGGACCCTTTCACTGAAGGCGTTGTACCTAATTACAATCCTCCGCTCACTGATCTGTTAGGACCGGTGATAATCCAGATTCCACCGCGCCAAGATATGTCTGCGGCAACACCAACATCTATTTCACCACCGGTATCCACAGGGTCGATACCAATGGCAACCATTCCTGGTTCGCCATCGTCCTCCCCGCCGGTGGTCAGTTCTATGTCATTACTGGGTAACCCCAATAGTCAACATATGCCTACCCCCAACCCTATGGTCAACACAACTGTCAGTAGTTTACCGAACCCTTCGGCATCTACTCCTACCGTGACCACGTTGGGGACAACGGTAGCTCCTCCCACGAGCACGACTACTTCGGTGCCCTTTAGCAACCCTTTCGGTTGGAACCCTCTGTTGAGTTCAAACCCCCTGGCCACTATACCAAGGGGCAGTGTTATCAGTACACAGGTAGCAGGGAATATTTCTCTTCCTATGCAATCCTTAGGAAAAATGGGACAACCCATTGTAAATACTATCCCCTTAAGTGGTTCAAACATAGGCGTAGGATCTATACCGTTGCCAAACTATGCAAATACTAGTATGCCTCCGGGAAACTCTATTGCATCCATTTGGACTAACCAACCCCAACCTCCGTCTGGAGTGGGAGGGAATTTTTACGCTGGGGGCAACCAACCATTTTCCCCTCAATACGCTATGCCCTATGGACAGCAACCGTATGTTCCTACTCCTCCACCTATGGGAGGTTTTTATCAAAGTCCCACTTACCCTTCTGGTAACACGTGGATGGGGGGACCCTATGGTCCAAATAGTCAGCCCATACTGCCTTGGTTAGACTCGGGGGCAAATCCAAAATTTCCTTTCTTGGCAGCTTTGGACATACCCGACATCCATAAGCTGACAAACGACCCCATCAATCACAACTCGCTTTGGCCTCCTATACCGCATAAGATTCCTTCAGATATCCCGAAGTTCGACGGGAAGCATGGAGATGACCCAGCCGCACACATCACTACCTTCCATTTGTGGTCCATATCCAATTCCATTGTAGATGATAGTGTCCGCCTTCGACTGTTTTCCCGCACCCTTACAGGCAATGCCGCCAAGTGGTACATCGAATTACCACGCGCCACCATCAATACGTTTGGCGCTTTAGCGACGGAGTTCTTAAAGAACTTTCAACTACCAATTAGAGTGGAAACCGACACAGAATTGTTAACATCACTACGCCAAGACACCGCCACCCACATCTCTGACCATATTCATGAATGGAGACGTAGGAGGAGGCTTGTCAAAGCGCCAATACCGGACCATCTCTTGGAAAATTGGTTTTGCAAGTCTCTTTACCCCATATCTCTAAAGACATTGGCCTTTCTGGTGCGGTGACAGAAGATCAATGTATTCGTCGTGCCCAGCACCTGGATTTAATCTATTCACAATCCGGCACGCTTTACGATCTGCTCCCCCATGCCCCTGGTAACCCGAACCCTCCGGCTACTAAGAAAACCGGAGCTCATGCCGACGGCCTCGTTGGCGCGATCTCTGGTGTAGCCACCAATCAGTCTCGGGGGCAAACCTCCCAGCCATCCTCGGCTACCACCGCCCCCCATCAAACGACTCCTCTCCCTTCCGCTGAGGTAAATTCGGTGCAAACCTCACAAAAACCCAACGGGAAAAATAGGAAGAATAAGAAGAAAACATCTTCTTCGGAAGAGCAGTCGAATAATCAGAATAACTCCAATCAGAAAAATGCTGCAAACGAAAAAGGAAAGGATAAACCCATGAGATTCCCTTGTAAAATCTGTGCGGAGAACCACTTGACATACAAATGTCCTCGGTTGCAGGAATGCACTGATTTTATTGCTAACAAGGATTCTGGGAGAACACCTGCCGTTCTTCACAATCCTTTCCCCAATCAACAGCAGCAAAATCAACATATGGTTGACAACCCGCCACAACCCCATCAACGGGGCAATGGTGGTTCGAATCCTTCCGGCGAAGGACCATCTGCCATTTATGGCATCGAGAGTATTGACCTTCAAACTCGCGCCAAGCTTTATGGAGCCCCTACCATAGATGCTCAGGAACCTGGAGCTAGTTCCAATCCGCCGCCGCCCAACGATTTGAATATCGAAAGGCCTACTGCTGAACCTGTAATTCGTCCCCCCAAAGGGATACTTCGACGCACGACTCATAATACCTCTGCACGTGCAGCCCAAAACTACAATATTGTAGAAGATTTGGCGCAGGCACCGTCAGCCATGTCTGCACTTGAAGTATTACAAACCTGTCCAGCACAAAGGAAAGCCTTGCTTTCGGCCATTGGCGGAATAGATCCCCGGGATTCCATGCTAGCAGTCTTTGATATGGAAAAGGCTAAACCTCGCCTCTCGCATCAACTCGCATTCCAGGTGCAGGTTGTGTCGAAAGGGAGACCCATCCATCGCACTGTCATAGACGAAGGTGCTTCGACTTGCGTTATGTCACAAGCTTGCTGGCTGAATTTAGGTTCTCCTACTCTAACCCCGCCATCGAATTCCCTGAAAGCTTTCGATGGCCACACGTTCCTACCCAAAGGATACCTTGCTAGCTTTCTCGTCACTCTTGGTGGGAAAACGGTAAACGTGGACGTTGAAGTCGTAGAACGTCATCTCGACTATAATCTATTGCTCGGTCGCAGTTGGTCTTATGCTATGACCGCCATCGTGTCTTCGGTCTTCCGACTCATCCTATTTCCATTGGATGGGAAAATAGTCACGGTCGATCAACTATCCTTCTGCACCCCTGATTATTCCACTTTACCAAGTAGCTTTGTACCCTTAATAGGAGGTGTCCCTGACTCTTACGTCAGTATCGGTACCGGTCTTCTGAAGGCATCTTCCCTACTGGGTTGTTTTCCTCTTCCGCCGCCTCAGATCCCAAACACGGTTGCAATGATATCCACCTCTTCGGATGGCTCTATCGACCCATGGATCATTCCGGCACCTTCAGAAATTGATTCCTATGGAGATCAGATGCCGCTTTCGCTGGTTGAGTTGGCTTACCAAGCCATCCAAGTCGCATCTGAACCCTCCACTGATATGGTTTCGACCACAGGTACACCCCTCCCTCCCGTAACGGTTCTCTCTAAGGATCTCCTCAATGAAGTCTGGCCTACAGACGAAGCTATTCGAGAGATCATGTCATTAGAAGAACGACCTTGGGGAGAATTCCACCATCGCGCTTCGACGATTGATTCGGAGGCGATAAAAACTGAAATCCCGTTCTTTGACCAACCTGAGATCGTTCCCTCCTCTTATACAACTGTCCACACTATCGATTCGGAAGGGAACATGGGTAATCTTTCCAAGACACTACTCATTGATATCTCGGTCAAGACAGGTATCGTGGAAAATATTCAAATTGGAGCCGACTGCAATCCTGAGGAAATTGCAGCCTTCACAGCTCTCTTTAAGGAATTCCGCGATGTATTTGCTTGGTCTTACGACGAAATGCCCGGCATAGACCCTTCTATTGTCGAGCACGAAATTAAGACTTATGACAATGCTAAACCTATCCGACAATGACTCAGACCTGTCCACCCCCGCAAAGCAGCCGCCATCAAGGTCAAAGTAGAAAAACTTTTAAACGCTGGCTTCATTTACCCCGTTCCCTTAACTGAATGGGTTTCCAATCCGGTTCCCGTTGATAAAAAACAAGGCACTATTTGAGTTTGCGTCGATTATCGTGATCTGAACGCCGCTTGTCCAAAAGACAACTATCCTACGCCGTTCATTGATCAAATTCTCGATGATTGTGCTGGATGCGAATCTTTTTTCTTTCATGGATGGATTCTCGGGATATAACCAGATTGCCATAAAAAAAGACGACCAGCATAAAACTACTTTCATCTGTCCTTGGGGCATCTTTGCGTATAAAAAGCTCCCATTCGGCCTGAAGAATGCTGGAGCAACTTTTCAGCGGGCTATGGACTATGCTTTTCATGACATTCGACATATTGTACAAGCATACTTGGATGACCTCCCGGCTCATTCCAAGAAGCGATGAGACCACCTGGCTCATTTAAGAGAAATCTTTGCTAGGTGCAGGTTCTACAATATACGCTTGAATCCTCATAAATGCGTATTTATGGTCGAGTCCGGACGATTGTTAGGGTTCATTGTTTCCAAGCACGGGATTAGGGTTGATCCCGATAAGGTAAAAGCAATTATTGAATTGCCGGCACCATAATCCATCCTTCAACTCCAAAGCTTGCAGGGGCAGGCAAACTTTTTGCGACGTTTCATCGTTAACTATGTAGAGATGACGAAAGGCTTCATGGATTATTGAAGAAAGGAACACTATACTTGTGGGATGACCAAGCTCAACGGTCATTTGACGCTTTGAAACAGGCACTTGTTTCAGCCCCACTCCTTAGTGCCCCCGATTACTCACGCGACTTTCTTCTCTATCTCGCAGCATCACCATCCTCACTTGGAATGGTTTTGGTTCAAGTACACGATGACGACAGCGAACATGTGATTTACTACTTATCAAAAGGTCTCATTGGACCTGAATTACGTTATTCACATGTGGAGAAACTCTCTCTGGCGGTAGTTTTCGCCGTCACCCGGCTCCGACATTATATATTGCTGCGATAGACTACGGTGATTGCTTTGGAGAATCCCATGAGACATATCTTGTCTAGACAAATTATAGGAGGGAAGTATTCCAAATGGATCGTCATCCTCCAACAATTTGATTTGGTGTTCACGGCTGCCAAAGCAAAGAAATCCCTTGTCTTCGCCGAATTACCATCGGACCTTCCCAGAATCGACCCAGCAGAAGTTGCTCATGATCCATTCCTTGATGAATCTGTCTACTTGGTCGACTCTTCGGACCCCTGGTATGGAGACATCTTAGTCTACCTACAAACTCAACGCTTCCGCCCAACTCTCACGTCTGATGACCGTCGTCATATCCGACACCAAGCAAAGCGCTATCTCGTGCTAAACGATACACTATATCGTCGTGGTGTTGATACTATTCTCCGACGTTGTCTCACTATCAATGAGGCGGAACGCGTTTTGAATGACTGCCACGCAGGGGCATGTGGTGGTCATCTTTCGGGCATAGCTACTGCCCAAAAAATCTTGCGCGCCGGTTACTGGTGGCCCACTTTGTTTAAAGATTGCATTGCAGCAGTCCAAAAATGCCATCCATGTCAAATTTTCACAAAGAAAATGCGCGCACATCCTGCCCCCCTTCACCTGGTTATCTCCGTCGGTCCTTTCGCTAAATGGGGAATTGACTTCGTCACCTGCAATCCCGCTTCGGAAAACGGACACAACTACATCGTGGTTGCGGTCGATTATTTTACGAAATGGGCTGAAGCCCTTCCCACTTTTAAGGCCGACGGCGAAACCGCCGCTCTTTTCCTGTTTAATCAGGTCATCTGCCGGTTCGGCGTACCCCTATCGATTGTCACAGATCATGGATCTCATTTTCAAAATCACATGATGACCGAATTAACATCCATGCTAGGTTTCCGACAAGATCAATCTTCGTCTTACTATCCTCAAGCTAATGGCCAGGTAGAGGCCGTAAATGGCGTCCTCAAAACCATGATTCGTCGATTAGTCGGAAACCATAAAACTACATGGCATCGGAAGTTGTATTCCGCGTTATGGGCATACCGAACGTCAGTTAAAACTGCCACAGGCTTTACACCTTTCCAACTTGCTTTCGGCCTGGAGGCAGTACTTCCGATTGAGTGCGAAATCCCATCGCTTAAGCTAGCCGTTGAACTCCTGCCTGGCACCACCGCCACAGAAGAGCGCTTGCTCTCGCTCGATCACTTGGACGAAACTCGTCGAGATGCTACACTAGCACTCGAAGCTCACCAGCGCCGAATTAAAGCTCAATACGACAAATCTGTCAAGCCTCGTTCTTTCCAAGAGGGCGATCTTGTTCTACTTTATGATAAAAAACACGACCTCTTGGGGGCAGGAACACTCCAACCATTGTGGCTCGGTCCTTACATCGTTACTAAAGCCCTCTCAAAAGGAGCTTATGAACTACAGGACTGTAATGGAATTCCACTCGAGGAGCCCCACAACGGGCTCTATCTGAAGAAGTATTTTGCCTAGTTTCACACTAGGCATATGCTTTGTAATTTTATGTATACAAGTTTTGCATATTTTTATTTTGATGCTTTTGGATTCCTTGTTTGGTTTAAAGTGTTTTTCTCATGTAATATTTTTCTTTCGCACAGATGTCATCACACTCGTTATCATACGTTGGGTATGCGGACGGTGCTAGTCGTCACAATAGACACATTGCTTCAGCTGCTTGGGTTCTCTATACTCCCGAGTCGGACCTCCTTGGTTCCGGGGGGATCTTCCTGGGTAACGCCACCAACAATGTTGCCGAGTACATGTCATTGATCCAACTCCTCACGGAAGCGGCATCTCGTGACATCTCCGATTTAGTGGTCAGGTTAGATTCCCAACTCATCATTATGCAGCTAAACAATCATTACCGCGTCCGCCACCCTGTATTGTTGCGTTATTTTTTACGAGTGCGACTTTTAGAACGTCAATTTCAAACAATCACATTTGAGCATGTTCCTAGAGAATTTAATACATTAGCTGATTCTTTGGCAAATTATGTGTTAGATTGGCATTTGTCGCATTTATTGTAAAAGATTTACTCATGAGTACATATATTTTTATCACATCAAAAAATGCATAAAAATTTAAAAACACAAAATCACCAAAAATATATATATATATATATAGACATATGTCGTGTCCAGTACATAGAAAACATCAAAAAGAAAATCTCCCAAAACTTGGGGTGTTTTACAAAAATTTGGCTCACTAAGCCATGCTCTGACACTAATACATCTACTCCAAGCAGCTAAGCCTGATGCTCATAATAGCATACAACTGCTCTAGCTATCCTCCTCAGAGGAACCAAGTATCTCTCTGGCACACCCACTGTATGCCGCTGAAGACGAACTAGAACCTCCCGCATAGGAAGCGGCGGTATACCCATACTCAGACCCTCCAGGTTCCTGGAGAGTTCATGTAAAATCTGGGTGTCATCGTCGTCGCCGGCTTCCGCCTCCTCTACAGGTGCGCCAGCCGCGGGTAGCTGCAATCCTCGCCGTGCATAGCGAGGGGCCCCAGCTGGACGGACGGGTGCCACATCTGTGTCAAGCAAGCAAGAGTTTCATGTCAAAACTTAATTTTCACCCCTTTTTCAACAAAAAAAAAAAAAAAAAAAAAAAATTTACATAAACATTCAAAAGCTAAAAACAAAAACTTCTTTGAAAACAACTGATCATTTTTTCTTACCATCGGGCCCCCACTGGGTGCCAGGGGGCAGGACTAGCTCGGGATCGCCTGTGAAGTTCATCCCTGCATAGGGATAATCCTCAATCATGATGATCTGAGAGTCCAGCCAATCAAAAAATCCCTCATCAAAACAGTGACGGACGGGACCCTCTCCAGTCCGTGGAAGCAAAGTGGCCCACCGAGCCTGCCTTGGCTCGCGTGGACCCAATGGCGCTGTTGGGATCCTGGGCCTCATCAGTGGTATCCGCTCCAGTATGAAAGAAACAATCAGTGTTCCGTACCCAAATTCTCTTTGAGTACGGGTCTTGCATGCAGTAAGCTCTGCTCGGACCCGATGGACTACACCGTCACACCAGTCGAAAACCTGAGGCTGCATACAATCCAAGGCTAAGAGCATCTGGGCCTTGGTCGCCACATGTTGACTCTTGGCACCAGCCAAGCGGACGATCATCCATAGAATAGACCTCAAGGGCCTCAAAGTCACCTGTGCAATCGGTATCCGGTTACTCACGGCCTGGGTGTCACGTATGCAGTGCGCATGGATCAAATCAGCAGTAGAACGAGGGTCAGCTCTGGACCCTGTCAAATTGGGCCTCGCCCCACGACATGACAAGCCGGTCAAAAAGTAAACATCATCCTTTTCGATGGCGAGCTCGTTGCCACCAATCCGAAAGACATGATGTCTCTCATCCCACTGCTGGATCAGCCACCTTAGGAGGTCCTCTTGACCCCTCATCAGTTCTAAACGGGCATACTTAAGCAATCCGCATCTCCGGAGAGCCATTAAAGTTGCCGCATCCGTCACCATTTCTCGTTCTTCTCGCCCATGCTCTCTTTCTCGCCAGATACTCATGTTTAACAGCTGAACACCTGCAAATGAAACATTTCCAACTGATTAAAATTTGCCGGAACCACTTCAAGAATGAAAAATTTGAATTCTTAGAAAGCATGTTGCGCCTAACGCGGACATTAGTACAAAACAGAGCGTTCTAACGCGTTGTTCCCTCACGGGTTATGCGTTTAACGCGGCTGTTATACTCTTGACCCGCGTTAGGCGCAAATATTTTTCTAGGGCCTCAAATTTTCCTAATTTTGAACCAGCAAAAACTAAAAAATTGGCAATTAAATAATAACAGGAGGTTCCAGCTCTTACCTGGATCTCGCGGAATAGAAAACTGTTGCCCGGATCGACCGCAATCACCAGCTGAGGTTTTCACCCCTTTTGCACCCCAGAGCTTCTTCACAGCACTCGAAACAGTGAAAATGAATGTCTCCTGACCTTCTTATAGCAATTTCTGGGGCATGACTCTCTTAAGTCAGTAGACAAAAGTCATGATTCCTCGCTGTACACATGTCGCAACTCTTGAGATTTGGTACTGATGATTCTTATAAGGGATCAAGATTTATGAGCAGACACACTCATGTTTTATCGAGCATTCTTTTTACGGTATTTTTCTTGCTCGTTAATCCGAAAAACCTCGAGTTCTCTTCTTCGGACTCGTTAAACTTACACGAAGTTGGCATCGAGCGTTCTTTTTATAGTCTTTTCTTGCTCGTTAATCCGAAAAACTAGAGTTTTCTTCTTCAGACTCGTCAAAACCATGAAGAAGCTCTGAGCATTCTTTTTAGGAATCTTTTTCTCGCTCATAAAACCGAAAAAATCCCGAGTCATCTTTTTCAGCCTCGTTAAACTACTGAGACAAAGAACAAGGAGCCATTCTTTTCCTCTTTTTTCAAAGCTCTTTAAACAGAAAAAGTGTATCGAGTTTTCTCCGTGTGACTCGTTAAAATTTCACGGAGGTATCGAGTTTTCTCCGTGTGACTCGTTAAAATTTCACGGAGGTATCGAGTTTTCTCCGTGTGACTCGTTAAAATTTCACGGAGGTATCGAGTTTTCTCCGTGTGACTCGTTAAAATTTCACGAAGGTATCGAGTTTTCTCCGCGTGACTCGTTAAAATTTCACGGAGGTACCGAGTTTTCTTTGTTGGACTCGTTAAAATTTCACAAGGAATATTGAGTTTACTTCATCTCCTCGTACTCATAACAAAATGAGGTAGACGTCCATTGAACATAGATTTCTCACTTTTCCGGATTCGATGGACTAACTAACGGAAAATGAACTATTTCAGGCTTACTATTACCCCTTTTCCGTGCCCAGTTATCAAGACATGACAAAGGTACCCCAATGGAGCCGTCTTTTACGACATTTTTCAGACTCCCTAAACATGAAAAATTCACCGAGTTTTCTCGTCTGGACTCGTTAAACCTAATTAGACAGGACATGGAGTTGTCTTTTATGACATTTTTCAGACTCTCTAAACATGAAAAATTCAACGAGTTTGCTCATCTGGACTCGTTAAATCTAATCAGATGGGGCACAGAGTTGTCTTTCCTGACATTTTTCAGACTCTCTAAACATGAAAAATTCACCGAGTTTACTCGTCTGGACTCGTTAAACTTAATCAGACGGGGAAAAATTTGGACAAAATGGATACTACCTCTGTTACATTTTCAAAAAAGGTCGATTTGGCAGCAAAATTATTGAACATGGCACTTCCCAGAAAACTCTTTCGCAGTTAGCCGAACCCTACCATCTATGAGTAGTAGCCTTCATTTCCCAGTGTCCCTGCACCGGTAAAATCCTAACACACTCTTTGGTGTTCAACACACTTCAGCTGCCTAGTACCCTGCTAGAGTGCTTCTATTGTTCAGGCATATCTCGTTATCTACTGCTCCTGTTATCAACCAAACCGTTTATTATGCCAGAAATTATTTGTTGTCTCACGTTCCCATTTACTCTTCCTTATCTCAAATCATAAACAAAATCAGTTGGTTTCCGTTTCGTGTTGACTGATGTAGGACGCCTCAGTGCCTACCTCTCAACAGATCACTTCCTATCGACTTCAACACCTTATCTAGGAAGTTGATCCAGAAACACATCAGTACCCAGATACTTGCAGACATCAGTGGCAGGTAGTCTTGTGTTTGATCAAGGGTCTTCATCATTGGATCTTGGTCGAATGATTCTACGAGTGTTCGACTTCAACTCCTTTTATTCACACTCGCTAGATTGTACTGGGCATCTTAGGGACCATCATCATTATCGGTGGCCACCTTCGCGTCTGTTAACAGTTTTCATTATTGACTGGTAATCAGACGATTTCTCACATGTTCGAAGACAACTCCTTCATTCACATGTTGAGGAATATGCAGTTTAAGTGAATCGACGGTCAAGACCTTGAGGCAAAGGGCTACACCATTAAAGTTGTGTTCCCTTCCCCAAGCTGCGATATTGTTTATGGAGACAGCTTTTTCAGCCTGATCCTGTTATGACAGACACTTCCACATTGTGCCTATTGGTGGATAGATTCTTCATATCTCTATTCTAGAGAAATCATGTTGTTTAAAGCTACAGAGCATGGGACATGCCTGACTCTTGGCAAATACTATATTTTCTGACATATGTTGTTGTTTCAGGTTTTCCTCAGTCTTTCAATCTCTCTCTCTCTACAAATTATAAAGTATTTCGGCCATCATCTTCGTCTCTGACCTCACACTTTAGGGGGCATCTGTTACAGGTCAAAATTCCTCCTCATCAGCTCAGAGGGGAAGACAAATATGGAAGAAGTACAAAGACCTAAATTAAACCTATTTCTGCCAGGGTAACGCATACATAGAACAGAACAAGGGCGTTATAATGCAGGCAAGAAATACATTAGCCACGTTAGTGGCTAGGGAAACGCTCTGTTTACACTAAAAGGTCGCGTTACCCGTGTTTTAAGTTTGAATTGGGAAAAGAGCGCGGAGAAATATTTGAATCTCCGACTTTCCCTCACGAAGGAGTCAGTGCACAGAGGAAACTGCAGAAGCACCAGTTCATTATTGGTCATTGCCATAGAAGACTGAACTCCAAGAGAGGCAAAAGCATGGATATCAAGGAAACATCTAAGCCTTTTCCATTCCAAACTAGTGGAAAGAGAAGGGCAACAATGGCTTTCTCCCTCTCCTATAAAAAGGAGCTGAAGGCTCTTAATTGGAGGTCGAAGGATTGCTCAAAAGTTCTTGCATACTTGTGGAATAGAGAATAGTGTGACATTGTGAAGGCCAAGAGTCAAAGAAGCTCCTAGAGAGCTTGTTGGCTTGGACTTCTTCACTTGGTAGAGAAGAGAGATTGGGAGACTGAGGAGGGCTTGGTACAACCGATGGTTGTAATCCTCCTTCTTTCAAAATCAATAGAACTATGTTCGTTTTGTCCATTCAATGCTTAATGCTATATTGTTATTTCAATATTTGTTTAGTATGATATGAATGGCTTAGATGTGTATAATCTAGATGTTTATTGTTGATTTGATTAATAGAATACTTGTTATATCAGAATTTACGCGGGTGCTTTGACTGATTGCAGGTCTCGGATTTGGAGCCAGCGAAGAAGGACTCTTACTTTGCTACACAGCGCTCTCCAAGAGATCACGGAACTGTCAAAGAGGTAATTCCTTATTGTATTCTTTCAAGTTACTTCGAGTTAATATGAACATGCTCATGCCATCTTTGTGAACAACATAGCTAATCTGACTGTCTGCCTCGGGCACCGGAAAGCCCTGAGAGGGATCCACGAAAACTAACCACCCAAGCAGTTTACCCTAAAGCAGAAACCTCCTAGCGCAGTTGACGAACTCGAAGCTTTGTGCCCTTCTACCTACATTCGATATGCAACAGGAATTTTATGCATCATCACATCATAGCTATTACAATGTTGCTCATCATGTTGCACCGAACTACAGAAATTGCATAACAATTACTTTGGTGATGTGATAAACTTTTGCAACATGTGACAATAGTATGTGAAATTTTGGCCTGCAAATTCGTATTAGCTACACAATACATGGGGCCTTACACTTGGCTCTGCGCTTGCTCTAGGCTTAAATGGATTTGACATCTCAACATTCAATTATTCTCTATAAACATGGCACTATTATTTATAGTGACCCTCCGCTTTTCATTCGATACACTAGATCTCTATTCTCATCTCTGGGTGAACCTCCTTTCCCTTCTTTAGATATTGAAGCACCATATGCAAGCTCACCAACTGAGTTTTTTTTTCACCCATATGCTTGTATCAACTATTGGAGAAGCCCCTATCTTCATCGCTATCTCCAATGCTTCCGCCTGAGTAGAAATATTCTGTTGTGACAATGGAAATCTGAAATGAGGCAACAATGCAAAAATGAACCATTCTCTAAGCTGTTCATCCAAGATATTAAAGCTAATTTGGCTCAATAGTGTCTTAAATCGTTAATCTACCTCCCATAAGGTCTCATTAGCCAACTACTTAATCTCCTTGATCTACGTGATACACTGGGACTGCGACTTTGGTTTCTTAAATTCAACATTAAATGCAGTCTTTGTCTCAACCAAAGAAGCATTTGCATTCATCATAACATATTTCATGTACCAAGACAATGCTCTATCTTGCAACATGATAACCAACTGCACTTTCTTCATGTTTTCATTTGTAACACTCTGCAAACTCCATATCGTTTCTACCAAAAACCAGAATTGTTCAGGATCATCTGTTCCCTTAAGTACATGCATCTTCAGGGGTTGGGCCAAGGTGAATGGGGGAGGTGGAGGAACACAATGGAATGGAGTGATGATGGGGGTGGAAGGCTAGGGGATCTCCGCAGTGCATTGCTGACTCTCAGATCTCAAACTTCTTGGGGTAGCGGGGTTGATTTCTCTTTCTCTAGGCGCAAATAGTGGACTATAACCCTTTTCAACGTATGTTCCCCAACTGGTCCTAAAACTTTTTCCGCTTCACATAGCACCATGTTCTCTTTATTCACACATCAATTTGAGCACATCTAAAGTATACCCTTTTCACACAATAGAATTCTAATCCAGAAATTCAGTGAATTGAGGTACTTAACTTTAATGCCTTTGAAGAACTTACACTATAATTTTCTATAAGACACAAAAGTCTCGATCATGAAGTCAATGATAAACCCTCCAATGATAATATCTATTCAATAATCAACAACTCTCATGATCTCGTTATCTGTATTTTTCAGCTTCTCAATTAGATCTGCAGTCCACATAGTTATCTTATTATTGAGCCGACCCATCCATGAAGCTAATATTCAGATCCGCTCATACAACTCACTAGAGAACTATGCGAAAAAGATCTTGTACTAATCTGTATAGATATACTTTTGTAACCAATTTTCAATAGAGATGCGCGGGTTTTTGTTTTATTGCACAACAAACTGACGTTTTTTTAGACTTACCCAATATTAGATCTCTTGCTTAGATGGATTCCACATCAATAAATCCCTCAGTTAGGTCCTTGTCCTGAAATAAAAGAAATTTATTGGCTTGATGGGGCCTAGAAGCAGGTTCGAAGTGATTGCGTAGTCCAACAAAACCCACTTTTACCAACCCTTTCAGCAACGATCTGCTTACACAGACCGAAGTCTCAACCAAGGCAATATAGGGGGATGCCAGAACCAAGTTTTTTCATCCAGAGGGATAAAGGGTGGTGGATTTAGGGATTTTCCTTCTTATCAGAGCTTCGTAGGTCATATCTATCAATAATATAGGCGTTGTTCAACACATTTGTTGAACTTACTGTAGACTACATGATATTACTTAGTCATGCATTAAACAAAGTAAATAACCATAAAAAGATTGCACTATTCAATTACAGGTAAAGACCCTTATTCAACATAGACATTCATAAATAGTAAGCAAAAAGAAAACACATCAATATAACTCAGATCTTCTCAACAGTTCTTTCATTAATAGCCAGATCTTTCTCATACATTCAGTTTCACCTTGCGCGCACAGCTGCAGGGGTCTACCCACACAACTACAGACTTCTAATATCTCTACGCACACAACTATAGGAGCCTATCCTCTAACCCAAAACAAGGACTCAAAACAATCTTACATCCAAATGCATCTCGTAAGATCTATCAATTAAGCTTACTTTCCTTCTTTGCACATCTTACTTCTATCTCTATGATTTGTATCAAGACTCCTTATATAGGTTTGGAATTTACAATAGCATGGTCCAAACCACAAGAAGTGTCCAAAATTCACAAAATATCCCATCCCATTACATAATAAGAGGCTTTGACTCACCCCAAAGCCCCTACGACTCAAAATAGCCTCCTCGCTATGCACTCTCCTCCTTGATCCGCCAAGTCTTTCCTTGCTGCTTTCTTCGAGGGGATCCCATCTCCAAAAACCATCATTCCTAAGATTCAAATTTAGTTTCTCACACTGACCCTTTCAACGACATTTTTCCCATCGATGAAAGCATAATGGATATCATGATGTCAGATGAGAAACCCTGGGATGATAGTCATTCAATTTTTTCTTGCCTCAACCATAAATTATTGAGAACAATTTTCAAGGTTTTTTCTCACCCAAGATTATTAAGGAATCTCAAATTCCCATCTCCATTCATGAGGTTGATTCTAAGAATAATCTAGTGAATATCAAGGAAACCATTCCCCTCGATATCTCGATTAAGCTCGAAATTGTTGAAAATGTTGAAATAGGTTCTTCTTGTTCTCCAAATGAGATTAAAATTTACAAGGCCTCATTTCATTAATTTTGTGTTGTGTTTTATTGGACCTACGAAGAGATGTTAAGCATTGATTTGAAAATCGTAGTGCATGAAATTAAAACGTTCCCGGATGCCAAACATGTTTGTCAATGTTTACGTTTGATGCACTCTAAGAAAGATGCCAAGATTAAAGAAAAAGTTAAAAAATTTTGCATGCTGGTTTCATTTATCCTATTACTTTAAACAATTGGGTCTCAAATATAGTTCCCATAATGAATAAATAGGGTATGATTCGAGTCTGTGTTGATTACTAGGATATTAACCGAGCTTATCCCAAAGATAACTAATCAACCCCTTTTATCGACCAAATTGTTGATGATTGTTCTAGAATTGAGATTTTCTCGTTTATGGACATATTCTATGGCTAAAATAGGATAAACATACTTCCTTCAAACCAACATAAGGCTGTGTTCATTTTCCCATGGGTACATTTTCTTATCAAAAACTTCCTTTTGATCTTAAGAATGCAGGGGAAAATTTCCAATGGGAAATGAACTATGCTTGTCACGACATTAAGAATATCGTGCAACCATACCTTGATGATTTTCCTTCCCATTCTAAACATCTCTAAGATCATACGATGCATATCTTAGTAATATTCTTATGCCGTCGAAATTATAACATACGATTAAACCCATATAAATGTGTCTTATGTGTTCAAATTGGTCGACTTCTAGGATTCGTTGTATCCAAGCAAGGGATTCATATTGATCCCATGAAATTCTAGGAAATTATTGATTTTCCTTCTCCTTCCACTCTCGTTCAATTACAACGGCTGCAAGGGAAAGCTAAATTTCTACGACGTTTCGATCCTAATTATGTAGAACTTACCAAATGATTTACTCATTTATTGAAAAAGGGGTTCCCTTTCATTGGGATGATATTGCTCAGAAGGATTTTGATGCCTTGAAGGGTGTATTAGTCCAAGCATCGTTACCATATCCCCTTGAATATCATTGAGACTATTTCCTATATCTTGTTGCGGCTGTTACCACTATCGCTATGGTATTGGTACAAGAATATGATCTAGGAGATGAACACCCTATCTACTACTCGAGTCCTAATTTGATTGACCTTGAAGCCAAGTACTCTCATGTTTAAAAGTTAGATTTGATAGTTTTGCAAGCTGTTCAAAGATTCCACCTCTATATTTTGCTTCGCAAAACTATTGTGGTTTTCGATTGCAACCCTATGAACTACATCCTGTCAAGTCAATTACCAGGGGGAAAATAATCGAAGTGGATAGTTATCCTCGAAGAGTGATTTGGAGTTCATTAAATCCAAGTCTAAGAAATATTTATTCTTTATAGAACTAATATGTGGCCTTCTCTCCTCTACGTCATAATCAACAAATGACAAATTTATCCCCGATGAAACCTTGTTTTTGATCAAATCCTCAGATCCATGGTACGGAGATATCATCATTTATCTCCAGAACCAAAATTTCGAGCTTGAAACTACTCATTTTGATTGGCGTTGCATTCGATACCAGGCTCACCATTATATCATAATCAATGATAATTTGTATCACAATGGTGTCGATATGATCTTCCGATGACACCTCACTCATGAGAAGGCTGAGAAAGATTTGAATGATTGTCATGCTGGAACATGTGACGACCATATGTCTGCATATTTTCCTGCCTAGAAAATCTTACATGTCAATTAATTTTTTCCTACTATGTTCAAATATTGTACCTTAGCAGTCCAAAAGTCTCACACACGCTAGATTTATAATCATAAAACCCATGCTCCACTTGCTACATTGCATCTAGTTTTCGCTCTTGGATCCTTTTCCAAATGGGGTATCGACTTCATGGCCTGTAACCCTCACTCACCTGAGGGACATGGTTACATAATCGTTGTCGTATATTATTTTACTAAATAGGCCAAAGCAATGCATACCTATGAAAAAAAAGACAAAAATGCTACATTATTCCTCTTTAACCATGCTATTGTGAGATTTAGTGTACCACAATCTATAGTCACGAAACATGGTAAAAATTTTCATAATTACATGATGCTTCAAATGAATTCCAAGTTGGGCTTACAACATGAGAGCTCAACTCCCTACTACCACAAGTTAATGGCTAGGTAGAAGCCATCAACAAAGTCTTTAAAATAATATGCTTCAACGTATGTTAGGGATTCATAAAACGAATTGGACTACTATTATTATTTCATATTGGTGGGAATATGATATCTTTGTACGAACCATGGCTAGATGCACACATTTTTAGCTAGTATATGATATGGAAGTCGTTCTTCTAATTGAATGTGAAATTCCCGCGTTGAAACTTGCCATCGAACGTATCCCTGCTACCTCCGCCGAAGAAGAATTTTTTTTACATTTAGCCCATCTAAATGAGACTCAACACGATGCCACAATGTCCAACAGGGCTAACAAAAAATGTATCAAAGCATAATTTGACCAAAATGTTAAACCTCATGCCTTCTCAGAAGGTGATCTGGTCCTCTTGTATGACCAAGAAGCCAATAAATTAGGAGTCGATAAACTTGAGAAAATGTGGTTAGGTCCATATATATTTAAACGTATAATTGTGAAAGGGGCCTACGAGCTTGTACAATTTGACGGAATTCCATTTGCACAAACCCACAATGGGTCATACCTCAAAAATACTATGCTTAGAATTTTTCTACATAGCCATTGCTAGGTCCCTATAATACTAGTGTATCCCATTATTTTTATTGTTAGTGCAACCCTCTTATTTTTATCAGTGTGCCCATGTAGTCTCCATATTGTTATTATTGTGCCCCATAGAAGCCCACTATTGTTATTATTGTGCCCTTACATTGCTATTGTTATGTCGGTTAGGATTATATTGTGACCCCTTGGAATCCTATATATATAAAGGAGGTTTTGTCATTTGTATCATCCAAGAATTGTTCATTTATGTAATGTAAAGGAGATTCCCCCCTCGAAGAGGCTGATTTATGAGTTTTTGATATATATTTTCTTCTATTTTTTGAGGTGGTTGCATAATGTTCAATATCAGAGCTTAGGATTCTATGGTTTGCTTCTTCAAACAATTCATCTTGGAATTTTCACTATAAATTATTTTCTACGAGGCTTCAAAAGCTTAAATTTTTACCATGTGGAGCTAACACCTTGATGAACTATGTGTACAACTTTCAGATCTTAGTTCGATGTATTTTAGGAGATATTATATGTGGAATTCAGGGTTTTTGTAGGCTCCAAAATTTCATCTCCAACAAGTGACCGAGGGTAAATTGTAATAAATTTTGTTTTAGGAATCAGATTGGAATTATATAAAAAGTGGTAGAAATCGAATGGACTGCAATTTATTTTTTATTGATTTCATATCTGAAGGTCGAAACAGTGACATGTGGCATGCCGTACAATTTCGCTCTTCTAAACCAGTCCTTAATTAGGACATTGTGGGAGATTGGACATAACTTTATCTTGAAAAATCCAAATTAGGTATGACATATGGAATTGTAATTAAAACTCAGAGGGCTACTACAAGACCAAATTTCAAATCTTGGGGATCTGAAATCACAAAGATAAATCAGTTTCAATATCTAGCTCCTCAAAAGCAAGAAAAAAGTGTGTATTTTTAAAACAAAATTGCATAAATTTTGAAAAATCAGTTTGAAGTGATTAGAAGGGAATACATACATACATACATACATACATCCATACATATATCTATATATATATATATATATATATATATATATATATATATATATATAATAATATATATATATATATAATGTATATATTTACATCAATGTGTTCTAAAGATTCCTCCAAAAAGACTCTGCACCCATTAAACCCTCATAAAAATCTGACTTATAGTGTGAAGAAATTGAATTTCTTTCATTCTAGCACCCAGTGTCAAATGATGGTTGTAAGCAGGAAAATTTTAAAACCTAAATTTATATATATAATAAATAGGCGAATCTCCATGATACATAGGAAAAATGGAAGGCGATTTTATTAATAATATAATATGTATATATAATTTTTTGGCGAATCTCTCACGAGATTATATTATCTTGTAAAATCATGGCAAATCACCAGTACAAATGGCGAATCACTACTACAAAATGGTGAATCGTTGTCTAGTGGAGTTCGGGGTGTTGGTTCCAATGAAGATATGGTAGTTGAACTAGGAGTAGAAGGAAGAGAACCACCGAGACCAAGCATGGCACATGGTGACTCGTGAGGGAAGTAGTTCTCGTGCAGTTTGGAAAACACGTTCTTCTAGTTCTGCTAAACAGTCTGGAAATTGTAGAGTTTGCTTCCCTTTATCTTGGAATCTTTGGGTTGGCACCTCTACCTATTGCTTTCTGGACTAGCTGATCAGTGAAAAATATATTTCTGCTATTTGTTTCTCACTACAAATTTATGTTTAAGGGTTTGGTGTCATTAAAAAACATACATTTAGGCACTTACTCAAACCAAAGTCTGCTAATCATTATCTTGAAAATTTTGTTATCAGTGGGCACTGAACTTGAAAAATAAGGAGAGAGGAACTTGAATTTCTTCCATAAGGCTATGGTGAAGCACATACTTTTTGGTTCTGGGATGTGCAAATGACAATCAACAACATCAATTTGAAGAAACATAATATTACTATTTCTAAATTTAGGAAACAACGCTGACTATTAACAGTTTTAAAATTGCTTGTAATCACAGAAGATAACGGTAAGGATTATACATTGAAGCTAAGGCAAATTACACTTTTGTCCTCATCCCATTTTTTATAATAAACAGAGTATTTATATGTCCAATCAGCAGTACAGAGAATTCAGCAAAACGAAAATATCACTTGTGCTTGATTTTACGATACTGACAATGAGTTAGCAGTACTAGATACTCAAATATTATATCTCATGAACACAAGTAAAAGCTTTTCCACGGAATCATCAAAAGTTTAATTGCTTGCCTTCAAATTTCCCTGTCCTTGGTTATGCGTATTGTTATGGTCATTTTATGCTGCTTCAATAGGACAACCAAACCAAGAATCTCATGTATAATAAGTTTGATTGGTCACCAAATTTTTCTGAGAGAAACTTGCTGAATATTTTTGGAAATTTATAGCCAAACCACATCTCAGTTTCAGGTCACATTAATGGCTGAGTGAAGCCCAAACGTGGGTTCTGTTCATCCAGCAGGGGCCATGGTTACAAATGTGCATGTAGAAACAAACACTCATTAAATGAATCGAAAGCACATAAACGTACTTTAATAAAGGCCTGCCCATGTTTATATACACTTACAATAACGTACATAAGAAGGGGTAAACTTCAGGTTGTGGATAGCCCAAAGTATCCAACAAAAGAACAATACTACTATGTCTCATGTAATTCATGTCCAAAAACTGAGCATGCAGTGCTTGCCTCAGATCCGTTCTTGTGCATATCACCAATTCCCTACCCAATCCTGTGTTTGGAGGTACTATTGATTTCACAGCATCCATCATACCCAACATCAGAAACATGCTTTACAAAATCCATGCAGGTTCCATCAGTGGAATCTCGAAAATCAGGCACCCATCCTATTTGCAGTATATCTTCAAAATAATCTAAGTTAGAGGAACGCGTACCAAAGTCAGCCATTTTTCCTCTGTAATTAAGTTGATCTAGAGAGTCTGCAGTGGACTCTAGAGGGCCCTCTGTACAATGGCTAAATGACCATAGCGGGAACACATAATTCCCCTCCTGTCCTGAGTTGTTAATTGACCTTACAGAACTCCTTCCAGAAGCCTTCCTTTTGTGATGTCTTTTGCCATCAGCATTATTTGACATTTCAACGGATGCAGAATTGTCACCTAAAAATCACCACTCAATTTAAACATGTAGTAAGCCAGACAAGCACTTAAATGAGGCTTTGATCAAGTATGAATCTGTTACAAGCAAGATTTCAAGTCTCCTAAAAGATGCAACTTCATGAGGGTTTGTGTATTGCAAATAGACATACATCTTTTGTTTCCAAGGAAAAACTCATGAGTAAGCCTAAGGGATGCTTCCCACATTTGTGAACAGCATCCCCAGTAAACCTATCAATGTAGACTAGTGCACCTCACCTAGAGGAATTTAAAATTCTAAACCAGGCACCTGCTGGCACAAACCTAGCCAAATGTCTAGTAACATTGGCAACAACCAATTGAGCTAACCCTTGAACTTTGTGAGTGTGTGCATTATCATGTGATGTGCAATGAACACGGTTCAAACAATATAAAAGAGCATAATGAGTAAGAGAAGAAATTCCTGAATTGGCCCTAAATGTAAGCTCAACAAGACATCAAACTCATTCCTTCCAATGTTTAAGTTCTCTTACTTTAGCGTGTAGCTTAATCTCAGTTGACTTCAGCTCCACCTCAAGCTCTGAAATCCTTTCTTCTTGTTGTTTCTCCAATAGATCATGTATACGCTTATCTAACTCATATGGTGACACCCCATAGTCATCAACATGAGAAATATCTAAGTGTTCCAAGGGAGTCTTGTCTGCAGAACTCCATTGACTTGGAAGCCCATCTGCACAAAGCTCTCCCTCCACCAATTCAACGGAGGAATTTTTGAACTGCAAAATATCAAACCAAGCAGAGGAGGATTAAAATATTTACTAGGCCAGATACTTCATATATATGCCTGCTACAAGGTTATGATAGACTTATTAAACATGTATTTAAGTTAAACAATTCAACATCGGATAATGAAACTTTGTCCTTTCGGCCATTATTCAACCTTAATATCTGGGAAACAACTGATTAAATGGTAGCAAATCATAGATTGTTCAAGACAATTCCAGGAGAAACCGTTCATGCCCAATCGTATTAGACTAATCCCTTGGACCATTATTACCAAAATGCATTTTCAGAGGTTTACTCTCAAAACATTTTACTGCAAAAAGTCTTCTTACTTTAAAATGAAGTAGAATAGAAGAGACACCATGCCTGTCAAAATTATTTTAGATATGTGCATGATATAAGTCAGAAATGGCATTCAAAAAATATTTCTGTAATCAATGAAAACATGTTTAATATACAAACAATATGATTGATTTATGGATATCATAGGCACAGTGAATACATTCAATGTTCAGATTTAGCAAGCTCAAAAACTGTTTGACATGTCACAATGTAGGGTAGACCACAACCCAAAAAACAAATGTCCAAAAGCCAGATACAATTATTTATAAAATGTGTTACAGGCTCTACCGCTAAGCTTCAAAACATCACAAATATGTTCTTTGCGCGAATCTCTATTATCTTGCAGCTTCTTAACAGATTTATTCCTCTCATCATGAAGCTGTTCAACGAAAACATGTATCTATGATTAATTTGCTTAGTGATCAAAGCACATCTAACTTAGTTTGGCATGCTTCAATTTACCATCATGAGAACAAACAATTTACCCTCATGAAAACATGTATCTATGATTTATTTGTTTAGTGATCAAATTATATCTAACTGAGTTTGGCATGCTTCAATTTACCCTCATGAGAAGAAGAATTATATCACAACAAAGGAAATAATCTAGAACAAGAATCATGCTATAGAAGTCATTACCAAATGTTTGATATTGTGACACATAAGATTAAAACAATTTCAATAAGTTGTGCTCTTTATATAGTAACTCGTCCAAAACGGGTGGTATGTAAATAAAAGAAAGGAAAATGCTTTAGGTGGTTCAAACTCTATCCAAAATTGTGTAGGGGGTAAGGATAAAACAAGGGCAAATACATTGAAGTTTCAACAAGTCCCAACTTTAATTGAAAATTGCAATGAGGCAAACTTACAAATTATGTTCCCCTTAGTTTGGAGGTGTTCAGTGATGCAAAAAAAAAGAAAAATTCTTAAGGAAAGTAGGGCATTTTCCTGGAAGAAAAACGTTGCATTGTTTCACTCTGATAGCAAATATAAAAGCTTTTTACAGCTTCTATTGAAAAAGGCAGCATTAGAGGCATTTACATGTTAAATGGATTTTTAAAATAGCCTGCAAGTGAGTATACAATTTCTAACAATCCCTGAAATAGACATATTCTTAATGACACCTATCTTTCTTAGTGGAAAATCGACATTAAAAACTCTACTTAATGTGTGGAAACTAGAAAACACTAGACATCAGCTGAATTACTCAAACCCAAAAGGATCATAATAAATCTAAAGCATAGAATCACCATAAAACTCACCTCACTAGAACCTGATGTACTCCTTTGATGCTTTAAATTTTATTGGAGAAAATCCATTTGTATGTATTATAGCTCAGCTTGCAATTCTGCTTCAATCTCAACCATTCCAGCGACCTGTTGTGCAGGTTCATCTATTGCAGTTCCTTTTGCTACATGTGGCTAAGTCCTTTTAGCACCTTTTCTCACCACACAAGAAGATTGTCCTTTACTTCTCCTTGTATTTGTATTTATACTTTTCCAAGGGGTGTGAAACCCCAACGGTCCTGTCTCTTGGTCTCGCTGGCCAACCTGAGCTGACTTGACCCTTAAAGCAACTCATACTTAAATTAGATTATTAAATGTCTTTCTTTGGGTTCCAAGCCCACTCCTTTGGGTCCAAAACCCCAAGCAACAAACCAGAAAACCCCAAGGGTTTTTCCAAGGGGAAATACCTTCCGAGCTACCCAATTTCAACAATTCTTAGCAAACTTAAGCTAGGACTATATGTCCATTTCAAAAATGCTATAAATTAAATTACATTACCTTCCTCAATATGGTTTTGTTGAATCCATTAAACCTATTAAAATAGACATTCATTTGCTTGGCAGAGTGAGATTTGTTAAATCAACTAGAAAAGACAGTCATACAGATCAGCCTGTATGTACCTCTGCACCCAACGTGTGTAAATAGAACTACAGAGAAAATTTCAATTTTAACCATTCCATCTAGTCTGAGCAACATGACACCCCATAGTCATCAACGCTTATCTAACTCATATGGTGACACCCAATAGTCATCAACATGAGAAATATCTAAGTGTTCCAAGGGAGTCTTGTCTGCAGAACTCCATTGACCTGGAAGCCCATCTGCATAAAGCTCTCCCTCCACCAATTCAACAGAGGAATTTGTGAACTGAAAAATATCAAACCAAGCAGAGGAGGATTAAAATATTTACTAGGCCAGATAATTCATATATATGCATGCTACAATGTTATGATAGACTTATTAAACATGTATTTAAGTTAACAGTTCAGCATCGGATAATGAAAATTTGTCCTTTCGGCCATTATTCAACCTTCATATCTGGGAAACAGCTGATTAAATGGTAACAGAGCATAGATTGTTCAAGACAATTCCAGGAGAAACCGTTCATGCCCAATCATATTAGACTAATCCCTTGGACCATTATTACCAAAATGCATTTTCAGAGGTTTACTCTCAAAACATTTTACTGCAAAAAGTCTTCTTACTTTAAAAGGAAGTAGAATAGAAGAGACACCATGCCTGTCAAAATTATTTTAGATATGTGCATGATATAAGTCAGAAATGGAATTCAAAATATATTTCTGTAATCAATGAAAACATGTTTAATATACAAACAATATGATTGATTTATGGATATCAGAGGCACAATGAATACATTCAATGTTCAGATTTAGCAAGCTCAAAAACTGTTTGACATGTCACAACGTAGGGTAGACCACAACCCAAAAACAAATGTCCAAAAATAGGATACAATTATTTATAAAATGTGTTTACGGGCTCTCTTGGCTAAAGCACAAAACATCACAAATATGTTCTTTGCGTGAATCTCTATTATCTTGCGGCTATAGCAGGTTATTCCTCTCATCATGGAAGCTGTTGAATGAAAACATGTATCTATGATTAATTTGTTTAGTGATCTCAGAGTACATCTAACTTAGTTTGGCATGCTTCAATTTACCATCATGAGAACAAACAATTTACCCTCATGAAAACATGTATCTATGATTAATTTGTTTAGTGATCAAAGTACATCTAACTGAGTTTTGCATGCTTCAATTTACCCTCATGAGAAGAAGAATTATATCGCAACAAAGGAAATAATCTAGAACAAGAATCATGTTATAGAAGTCATTACCAAATGTTTGATATTGTGACACATAAGATTAAAACAATTTCAATAAGTTGTGTTGTTTATCTAATAACTCGTCCAAAACAGGTGGTATGCAAATAAAAGAAAGGAAAATTATTTAGGTGGTTCAAACTCTATCCAAAATTGTGTAGGGGGTAAGGATAAAACAAGGGCAAATACATTGAAGTTTCAACAAGTCCCAACTTTAATTGAAAATTGCAATGAGGCAAACTTACAAATTATGTTCCCCTTAGTTTGGAGGTGTTCAGTGATGCAAAAAAAAGAAAAATTCTTAAGGAAAGTAGGGCATTTTCCTGGAAGAAAAACGTTGCATTGTTTCACTCTGATAGCAAATATAAAAGCTTTTTACAACTTCTATTGAAAAAAGGCATCATTAGAGGCATTTACATGCTAAATGGATTTTTAAAATAGCCTGCAAGTGAGTATACAATTCTAACAATCCCTGAAATAGACATATTATTAATGACATCTATCTTTCTTAGTGGAAAATCGACATTAAAAACTCTACTTAATGTGTGGAAACTAGAAAACACTAAACATCAGCTGAATTACTCAAACCCAAAAGGATCATGATAGATCTAAAGTATAGAATCGCCATAAAACTCACCTCAGTAGAACCTGATGTACTCCTTTGACGCTTTGAATTTGATTGGAGAAAATCCATTTGTATGTATTATAGCTCAGCTTGCAATTCTGCTTCAATCTCAACCATTCCAGTGACCTATTGTGCAGGTTCATCTGTTGCAGTTCCTTTTGCTACATGTGGCTAAGTCCTTTTAGCACCTTTGCTCACCACACAAGAATAATGTCCTTTACTTCTCCTTGTATTTGTATTTATACTTTTCCAAGGGGTGTGAAACCCCAACGGTCCTATCTCTTAGTCTCGCTGGCCAACCTGAGCTGACTTGACCCTTAAAGCAAATCATACTTAAATTAGATTATTAAATGTCTTTCCTTGGGTTCCAAGCCCACTCCTTTGGGTTCAAAACCCCAAACAACAAACCAGAAAAACCCAAGGGTTTTTCCAAGGGGAAATACCTTCCGAGCTACCCAATTTCAACAATTCTTAGCAAACTTAAGCTAGGACTATATGTCCATTTCCAAAATGCTATAAATTAAATTACATTACCTTCCTCAATATGGTTTTGTAGGATCCATTAAACCTATTAAAATAGACATTCATTTGCTTGGCAGAGTAAGATTTGTTAAATCAACTAGAAAATACAGTCATACAGATCAGCCTGTATGTACCTCTGCACCCAACGTGTGTAAATAGAAATACAGAGAAAATTTCAATTTTAACCATTCCATCTAGTCTGAGCAACATGACACCCCATAGTCATCAATGCTTATCTAACTCATATGGTGACACCCCATATTCATCAACATGAGAAATATCTAAGCGTTCCAAGGGAGTCTTATCTGCAGAACTCCATTGACCTGGAAGCCCATCTGCACAAAGCTCTCCCTCCACCAATTCAACGGAGGAATTTGTGAACTGCAAAATATCAAACCAAGCAGAGGAGGATTAAAATATTTACTAGGCCAGATACTTCATATATATGCATGCTACAATGTTATGATAGACTTATTAAACATGTATTTAAGTTAAACAGTTCAGCATCGGATAATGAAACTTTGTCCTTTCGGCCATTATTCTACCTTCATATCTGGGAAACAGCTGATTAAATGGTAGCAGAGCATAGATTGTTCAAGACAATTTCAGGAGAAACCGTTCATGCCCAATCGTATTAGACTAATCCCTTGGACCATTATTACCAAAATGCATTTTCAGAGGTTTACTCTCAAAACATTTTACTGCAAAAAGTCTTCTTACTTTAAAAGGAAGTAGAATAGAAGAGACACCATGCATGTCAAAATTATTTTAGATATGTGCATGATATAAGTCAGAAATGGAATTAAAAAGTATTTCTGTAATCAATGAAAACATGTTTAATATACAAACAATATGATTGATTTATGGATATCAGAGGCACAATGAATACATTCAATGTTCAGATTTAGCAAGCTCAAAAACTGTTTGACATGTCACAACGTAGGGTAGACCACAACCCAAAAAACAAATGTCCAAAATCCAGACACAATTATTTATAAAATGTGTTACAGGCTCTACCACTAAGCTTCAAAACATCACAAATATGTTCTTTATGTGAATATCTATTATCTTGCAGCTTCTTAACAGCTTTATTCCTCTCATCATGAAACTGTTGAATGAAAACATGTATCTATGATTAATTTGTTTAGTGATCAAAGTACATCTAACTTAAGTTGGCATGCTTCAATTTACCATTATGAGAACAAAAAATATACCCTCATGAAAACATGTATCTATGATTTATTTGTTTAGTGATCAAAGTACATCTAAATGAGTTTTGCATGCTTCAATTTACCCTCATGAGAAGAAGAATTATATCACAACAAAGGAAATAATCTAGAACAAGAGTCATGTTATAGAAGTCATTACCAAATGTTTGATATTGTGACACATAAGATTAAAACAATTTCAATAAGTTGTGCTCTTTATCTAATAACTCGTCCAAAACAAGTGGTATGTAAATAAAAGAAAGGAAAATGCTTTAGGTGGTTCAAACTCTATCCAAAATTGTGTAGGGGGTAAGGATAAAACAAGGGCAAATACATTGAAGTTTCAACAAGTCCCAACTTTAATTGAAAATTGCAATGAGGCAAACTTACAAATTATGTTCCCCTTAGTTTGGAGGTGTTCAGTGATGCAAACAAAAAGCAAAATTATTAAGGAAAGTAGGGCATTTTCCTGGAAGAAAAACGTTGCATTGTTTCACTCTGATAGCAAATATAAAAGCTTTTTACAGCTTCTATTGAAAAAAGGTAGCATTAGAGGCATTCACATGCTAAATGGATTTTTAAAATAGCCTGCAAGTGAGTATACAATCCCAACAATCCCTAAAATAGACATATTCTTAATGACACCTATCTTTCTTAGTGGAAAATCGACATTAAAAACTCTACTTAATGTGTGGAAACTAGAAAACACTAGACATCAGCTGAATTACTCAAACCCAAAAGGATCATGATAAATATAAAGTATAGAATCACCATAAAACTCACCTCACTAGAACCTGATGAACTCCTTTGATGATTTGAATTTGATTGGAGAAAATCCATTTGTATGTATTATAGCTGAGCTTTCAATTCTGCTTCAAACTCAACAATTCCAGTGACCTGTTGTGCAAGTTCATCTATCTCAGTTCCTTTTGCTACATGGGGATAAGTCCTTTTAGCACCTTTGCTCACCACACAAGAAGATTGTCCTTTACTTCACCTTATCTTTGTATTTATACTTTTCCAAGGGGTGTGAAACCCCAACGGTCCTGTCTCTTGGTCTCGCTGGCCAACCTGAGCTGACTTGACCCTTAAAGCAACTCATACTTAAATTAGATTATTAAATGTCTTTCCTTGGGTTCCAAGCCCACTCCTTTGGGTCCAAAACCCCAAACAAAAAACCAGAAAACCCCAAGGGTTTTTCCAAGGGGAAATACCTTCCGAGCTACCCAATTTCAACAATTCTTAGCAAACTTAAGCTAGGACTATATGTCCATTTCCAAAATGCTATAATTAAATTACATTACCTTCCTCAATATGGTTTTGTAGAATCCATTAAACCTATTAAAATAGACATTCATTTTCTTGGCAGAGTAATATTTGTTAAATCAACTAGAAAAGACAGTCATACAGATCAGCCTGTATCTACCTCTGCACCCAACGTGTGTAAATAGAACTACAGAGGAAATTTCAATTTTAACCATTCCATTTAGTCTGAGCAATACATCATCAACATTTATATCATTCATATTTTATGAAATCCAAGCCATAATTTTAATGTCTAAGGTCTATACCACTTTGTTTTGTCTACTAAATACTGGCAACAGAATATTTTTGGTCCTGTTTTGTTGGCTTTGCATTATTTGTGGCCTTGATTCACCAAGGAGTAGTTCAAACTTCAGAGACAGTGCACATTGATTTAATTGACAGGCTGGTGTGACTGTAAAAATATCCCTCTATGCCTACTTCCATGTCAAACCACAATTCCAAACCCCGTGAACAATATGAACTTCTTAGGTTTAAAGGCAAAGCATAATTTGTATGCATTTCAACCTCGCAAATTAAACACGAAACATGAACATGTCATACTAAAGGGTGGGCTATACACAAAAGTATCCCAAGAGTTACTGCAATAGTTACAATGCATAGGAATTTGGGCAACTCCAATGCCTGGTAAATTCAGGACAGTTTATTGATATTATTTTTGTTTCAGAGGGAAACCTGTTGAAGATTTTCTTAAGATTAATTGTAACTACGAGTCTAAAACCAGTTAGTGGTAGTGCTTTTTCAGTGTTTCCCAAGTAAGTCGGCAAGTAATCTAAGAAACACTAAACACGAAATGTCATACTAAATGGTGGGCTATAAAAAAAATTATCCCAAGAATTACTGCAGTAGTTACAATGCATAGGAATTTAGGGAACTCCAATGGCTGGTAAAGTTGAGACAGTTGATTGATATTAATTTTTGTCTGAGAGGGAAACCTGTTGAAGAATTTCTTAAAATTAATTGTAACTAAAACCAATTAGAGGTAGTGCTTTTTCAGTGTTTCCCAAGTATTTCGGAAAGTAATCTAAGAAATTTCATGGTCTGTATCTTGAATCATTCATTTAAGTTAATTAATTTTGAATATTAACCTACGAAAAGCACCTCTTCATCTTTCGCATCAATACCACATCAGAACAAAACCCAAGCAAGCCTTCAGCATAGGTACGACATCAGAACAAAATCCAAGCTATTCTTCACGGGATTTTTGGGTGAACTCGGAGTTCTGTTTCAGGAATAGCTAACAAAAGCATTGATATGGGAATAAAGATGGTGTTGAAGTAGTACATCTGTAATATCTTACTATCTAGGAATTTCGCAAGATTATAACTTTTAAAAAAACAACAGAAATAAAGAAAGAAAAAAAAGTACGAGAAATTACATTAATCTAATTATAATGATTAACTTAAATATTCCATGCAATAGACAATACACTAGACACAATATAAGATTAAATACCCTCTTCTCCATATCTCTAGCATCTTTTCCTTTTAATGATCGTTCTTTTGCTTCTTTTTTCCAATTTTTGATAGGAAATTTCTCCCAAGCACAACACAATTTTCTTCCAAGTTTTTAATGGCTTTACTTGTAGGCCACAAGGTAGAGACAATATCTGTTAGAGATACTCGTGTCTTATCAGTCTCCCTCATGGGATCCGGGTGTGAAATGGATCCTGGATCCGAGGATCTTACATATGAATGAATCCAAATTTTGCGAACATGGCCCCAAGCAGAATCGGTAATAATAATGACCAATGTGTTGACCTGCTACTGCTAAATAAATTGAGGTACATTAGATAACGTTTTGGTGCAATTTGCATGGAGATTTATGTCAACCATTCCCAATTTAATTTTGATTCAATTCAGTAAATTTCAATCTCAAATTACCCGAGCACTTTAAATAAACTAATGGCCACATGCATAGTTTAACTCGGATCAGATTTATTCTAATTTCTCAGCAATAGGAAGTACTCTTATTAACGGATAACTTACAAGTACTCACAACCCCATCACCTCTTGGTTGGTGATTTTCTTCATTCAGAGGCAATAAACTTGCACATTTCTTAACAATAGAGCAAACAGAAATCAATCCAACAAATAAATGAAATCAATGAACTTTTAAACTCACGTGAGGGCATTGGTTTGGTAGTAGGCATTACACTGCCCAAAAAGTTCTAATATTTCTGAGGTCTGCACCACCCAATTGTTATGTCAGAAACGAAAATGCCGGTGCAAGTTTCAGCTAAATTTTTAAAAATAGATACCCATCAGACCTAGCACCTAAGCCCATTCAAATCAGTGTTATACAGTGTAGCTCCAAAGCTCCAGGCGCATTTCTGGAAACAACTGAAATAAAACATCTCACAACATGCCTTATTCCAGATCTCCATCTTCGTCCGGCCTAACCGACTGCTCGAATCCTGCATCCATGATAACCCCTCGCACAACATGGAAAATTATTTGTCCTCGCCTCGCGTCAGTGGCTTCGCAGCTTATGTTATTAACAAACATAACTCTGGTAGAATCCCGACCTAGCTGCAACCTGAATCCAGACAAAGACTCCACAACTAGCTCGTCGTTTAACGGCACCGACTTTGAGGGAAAATGTAAAGGAACTGCACTAAAACCCAATATTCTTGATACAATGGCTATCGTATTAACAGATGCGGAATTCATAGAGACTTCTTTAGTAAAATTTCCGTCTATTGCCTTGACCCCGCTTACCAATTTCGGTTCCAAAATTTGCTGGAAATATTGCTCCGAGGGGACGAAAATGGTAAATGGAAGATCGAAAGGAAACATTCCGACCATAAATTCAACAGACTCTCCGAAGCCAGGTGGATCGTCGATAGGGCCAGGGTTTCGGTGCTTGAAGAAATGTTGGTTTAGTGTTTTCGGGTTTAGGTAGACCGCGCTGCCAGAAGATTGAATGTGAAGAATAGCAACAACAGAATGGAAAAAAATGCAATGGATAATGAAATTGATTTGTAAAAGAATTTAACTGTAAAAGGCGGAGGTTGAACCGTTTTTGCTGGCATGGCGGATGATCTCAACCGTCTCCTTTGTTCCATGACAATGCCGGTCAAAGGGATCGATGGAATTCGTTTGAAATGTTGCAAGCACACTTCGAAACTGGAAAATTTATACAAAAATTTGAGGTGGAGAGGCCAATGGACTAGATGCTCAGGAAATCACCTCCAACTTCCAAGCCCCAAGCTCCAACCAGTAAAAATGGGGCGAATTCATCCAACTTCCAAGCCCCAACTAGTAAAAAATGGGGCGAAATCCGCTCGAAACTAGAAAATCGAGAGGCGAATGCAGGGTGGAAGGTTTGTTCGCATTTATTTTTTTGGACTAACATCTAATAATTAATTGTTTTTTAAATAATTATAGGGCTAATTTTATAAAACTATACAAAAAGGGTTTTATATTAAAAATTCGCCCCTCTAAAATTTAAAACCCTTTAAAATTCGCCCCTAAAATTTTCTCTGTATTCCATGCAATATCGACAGATTCAAATAACACCGTGACCAGAAAGATATTGCCGAGAGCCAAATACAAAAACTAGTATTCCATTATACATTAAAAAGAAGACAAAAACACTGTGGAAGACAGAGCAAGTCTGGGCTAGTTGCCTTCCAGGAAAACATGCAAGAGAAATTCGAGATGAAACACCAGTATAATGGGCGAGCCTCGCTCAAGTCCTCCACCCTATAGAGTTAAGAGTAGTCTTACGGCGTGGTCGAGAGGAAGACTCTTTGATCAACCGATAACCTGTAAGGGAGAAATTTGGTATTGAATGCTATGGCAGAGCAAGAAATACTTAGGAATTAGAAACCCTCTTTCGTGAACGGTTGCGGAGCTTACCGTGAGGGTGAGGTTCGGAGGAGGGAACCCCAAACAGCTTTAGCTGTGGGCTATGGCCGAAAACTAACCTATCGAAATCACCAATAGAAAAACTAATCACTAAAAATTGATTTAGAAAAATGAACTTAAGCATTTGAGACTGGAAGGTAAATTTTTGAGAAGAGATTTCAGCCCTTACCTGGTGGAGGCAGTCAGAGGCGAAACCAGAGCTAGACTCCGAGGACTCCATACTGACAAAACTAGTAAATCCGCAACTTTTTGGCGAGGACTGTAAAATAACAAAATTGAAAACCCCTTTCAAAGGAACTCCAAAACAAAACGATGACCGAGGAAACAATTTAAAATCCCACGCTTAAACAATGTTAAGAACTAGTAAGAAAATACTCGAACAATTACAGCGGTAGGGAATTAACAAAAAAAAAAAACCTCGTTGACATGAGGATGCTGGTAAGGTTCCACAGAGCGGCCTATCGAAACCGGTGCAGAAACCTGGGATTGTTGTTGTGGAGATGCCGGAGGTAAGTTGTAGAGCCAGAGGCAGCTCCAAGTGGAGAAGAAAAATGCAAGACCAACCGGAGGGTGGGGCGGGTAGTTACCCTAACCCTCTCTCTCCACAACTCCACTGTTGATCGCCCAGATAAGATTTGGACGGCCCGGATGGTGGCAGTACAACTCATGGACAGGTGTATCGACTAAAACAAATACGGATGCCATTAATTTCCGAGTGTATCACCTCCAATGTAAACACATGTTTGATTGCTAGTCAAGGCCCAAGTTATTATAATAGTACTGTAATCAAAGACTTAATTAAATTGTTGTGCGGAAGGGTATGACCCCGATTGCATAATGTAGTAATTATTCATATGTAAGTCATGTTGGAAAAGTTAATAGTGTGGGTTACATAGAACTAAATCAAATAGTGTGACAATTTAGACTTTGGTTAAATCAATGATTGTATATCCATTCATTATACCATGTTATTGTATACGAGACATAGTAGCATCACAAATGTATTGTAATTCGATAAGATGAGGTTGCCATATGGTAAGTAAAGTTTAATTTTTATTTATTTTTATTTATTTATCTATTTATTTATAGTTTAGAGTGGTAAAGATGTTAAAAAAAATATTTATATTTTGTTATTATATAACATTTAAAAAGTATTTATATTTTTATAAAAACAAATCATTATTATTGATTATATATTTAATATATATATATATATATATATATATATATATATATATATATATATATATATATATATATATATATAGGCAAACAAGAAATTCATCGGCCTATACTACTGACAAGGGGAAACAAAATATGGTGCAACCAGTAGAGAAAAATAGAAAAAGAGGGAGGAATACAAAGGAAGAGGTGTTAATGAACCTATCAACCACCTATTCACTTGGAAATTCATCACAGGTCAGACAGGAAATACATGTTTTGGAAAGAGAAATCCAGTAAAATGAGGAAGACAATGATGAATAAGTAGAGATTATGAACTTTGTGATTGATCCTGGAAATACTAGAGGTTTCCTATCACTTTTTAATCAAACAGTCCACACGTATTGGATTGTAAAATGTCTAATAGCCAAGGCAATGCAGAGTTTTCATCCTACCAGAGAGAAGCCATAACCGAATATGTTAGAACTATTGCAATATATTGACATCTAGCTACAACACATCAAGGTTACTCAGTACCAAGCCACTGACCGCATTGGTAGAATTGATGATCGTATTGGAAGAATGGAGAAGCATATCCAATTAATACAATAAGATGATATGCCAGGATCCACTGCAAAGGATCCTGCCCCAATTGAATCTTCAGATGGATAGAAGTTTAGTTTCTTTTATAACATGAATTTTGGTTTTCTGCAAAGGACTATAGGTCCAAACAGTTACTTTGATAATAGATTAAATATTCAGATAGCCTATGAAACAAGCAGTAGAATGAAAATTTTTCAATTTTGGATGGCTTTTAAAGCATTAAGGTGGCCAATAGACCTGGTTTCCTACGGGTAGGTAGAGGCCACAAAATTTCTATCTCTGTAACCTTCTTTCAAAATATAAATAGAAAATAGCAAGGCACTACTAAATTTACAATTTTTTTTTTTTTTTATAATCCAAATCACTATTAAAGATTCCTCACTAATCGTTAGATAAAATGTTGAAATGAATAATAAGTAGCATAACCATTAACAACCACTCCTGTAATACATTAACATAAACTATATGATGTAACCTTACATCCATTTCATGACTCCTTTAACCAAATTAATTCAAATGAATAATAAGTTGCATAACCATTAACAACCATTGTTGTAGTACATTAACATAAATTGCATGATGTAACCTTTTATCCATTTCATGACTCCTTTAACCAGTTTAATTAATCACATACTTGACATTATGAACATCACAACAAACAAGGAATCACCATCATCATTCTGGACAATAATCAGTCATTGAACATTGATATACCAACAAAATTTTACTTTTGTTATTAAACGCTCGTGAGGGTGTTCACCCCTCACTCAATGGCTTATAAGGGAGAACATCCCTTAACCACTTTTATAAATATTGCAAGGAAATATAGTTTAAATACAAATATCTAGCTTAAATCCATTACAACATTATGATAGCATTTACCCACTAATCTTCAATCTTCATATCTTGGTAGCATGGTTGTACCTACAATGGACCATCTTGTAGCTCTCACTCATTTGCATGAACAAATAATTATTTACCTACCACCATGTTAAGCATAATATATTCTTTGCACAAGTCAACATCATTTCCTGTTATTGTTAGCATACATTGATGTCGGGATTTATATAGTATCAATCAACCCATTCACAAATCTATACTAGTGATGCTTTTGCATCTATTCATGTACATTCATGACATGCAAATAAAATATCATGACTTGATTTCTTTAACAACATTGTATATGGGCTAGTTATAAGCAATCACATTAACTAATATTTCCGTTGCATAAACACACATTCTTGCAAGACAAATAGTTACAACTGTTAGAAATTTATTTAAAAGAAACTAATACATTAGTTATTCATGCATGCGAATTATATACACTTTATCAAAATAACTAACCCGAATGTTGTTCCTATGCATGCAAATGCATAGAATTTTTCCAAAGGAATGCATAACACTATAAAACATGCAAACACATGTTTCATTTTCGAGAAAATTTTAGCATAATAAGGCATGCAAAAACGTGTTTTATTTTCCAAATATTATACCAACATTAGCATAATAACATGCACATGTATTCTTTTCCAAAGATTATACCAACATTACCTCCCCCCGACACACAGACACACACATATATATTCCAAGGAAACTAGCACATTACCATGGCTTTTATGCATGTAATCCATCTTCTTTCCCAATATAGGCTAACCCAATATGCGATCATTTCCCACATACAATTGTATATTCTTTCCAATGTTAATACAAATATTGCATGCATATACATGCTCTTATTCCAAAATAAACTAGTATAATAATCATGATAGTATAAGGTAATCACATATAATTTTTTGAAATAAATATAGCTCAATAGACCTTTTATCCATGCAAAGAACATAACTCTCTAACGCAATGAGTATTCTTTGTGCATGTAAGAGCTTATCATAACAACAGTTACTTAATATGCACAACATATATTCCATTTTCTAGAATTCTACCATCATTTAGCTATTATTTTCATGTAAACAAATACATACTTTTTCTTCAAGAAGAAGCTAATATAGCCTTGTTTCTTTATATTTCTACATGCAAGTTTCTCATGCTTCCATTCCAAGAAATTATCATAGATAACCTATTTTATGCATAAAAACTAGACAACACTAACAAGATTAACTTAACCTTTAATACACCTAAATCGAGAAGTTGACATAATTCATCTAGCCATGTAATCTTTTCAAGAGGTTATTATTTTCAAGTAAGAACAACATAATATAAAACAACATAATATCTTCCCACAAAGCAATTATTCTTTTCACACAAGATTCAACATAACATTTCCCAAAGAAAAGATTATGAGAAACTAACATGGGTTCTTCATGACTTCTTTTCCAAGAAAAAATCATCAACTTATCTCCCAACTCATGAAATATCTTCAAGAATTACCCTCTTTAATCTATATTCATTTTTAAGAAAATAACTTGGATTTCCTTATCATTTCATACATCTGTAAGAGATCACTTATCTTATCTTTTACTACTGCAAATATCTTTGCAATCTTTATTTACAAGCAGTAATATATTTGATTTACTAAGAAAACTAGCATAAGTTCGTATGTAGAAAGCTTCATGAATTTCATTAATTTACCTTCAAACTCATGAAAATTTACAAAAATTAAAATAGTAACTTCACATTTTATCATTTCAATAACTCATAAAAATATTTAGAAAAAATAACAAAGGAAATTAAATTCAAATATAATCTTGTTAAAAAAAACCCACATATTGTAATCTTGTTAAGAAAAACTAAAAATTTGATTAACTTTTATGTGCTAGAATTAATACAACTTCTTGAAAATAAAATAAAAAAATAATATAACTATTCAATTTCCGTGCATTTTTATTTTCAAAGAATTATGATAACACACATCTTTTTAACATTTGACTCCTTGCAACCATCGTGTCGGTCAAGGTGAAAGCTTCTCGCATTTCCACTGCCAGCTTGATATTCATATAATCTTCTTTCCATCAACCTCACATCATAACGAGAGAGAAGCTTCGTTACTTGGAAAAGTTCATGGTTTGGCTCTCAACAACCACTGCTGGTAAACGATAGCTCTTATGAAATTGGTGATATTTTCGCTATTTTATGATCAGCCATTTCGGGAGGTTTGCCCATAATTCCCAAGATGACATTGATCGTTGTTGGTTGAAACAAGAAAGGAAGCTTAGCATTGGTCACTTTAACATATCGCCCTTTCATGATGAAAATGACCATGACTATCATTCTCTGAACCACACTAACCCACCATAAACTCAGAAAAATGAATTAAAGTGATATCCCCCGATGAATTCAAGATCGAATGAACATAAATTTTCGCTACCAACTATTTGTTGGTTTAGGAACTAATTCGAAACCATTCTTGGTGGCCAACCATATCATTAACGTGGTAATTTAACATGGTAATTAATATTTTTTTTTTAACTGTCAAACCAGGAGGTAACTCCTCAAATCAGAATGTGTTATTGAATGAAGAATGAACATGCATTTATACATGGAGGTGAGGCTATTGGGATTCATCTCCCAATGACTCTTGACCTTTCTTATTTCCCAATATTATTTATTATACAAAATTAAATATCCACACCCATCCCATAGTATTAGGTGTCAACATTCCCCACTTTAATCCGAAGGGATGTTGGTGAGCCCAAGCATCGATCTGAACTTTTCAAACTTTTCTCTTCCAAGTGCTTTGGTGAAGATATCAGCAGTTTTCTCATTTGTGGAACAATGATGTAGATGGATGGTTTTGGCCTGAACATGATGTCGAATTAGATGGTACTTTGTATTGATGTGCTTTGTTCGATCATGGAACTTTGGGTTCTTGGCCAACTTTATTGCAGAAGTGTTGTCGATCATGAGTGGAGTGGAGTACATTTGTTTCATCTGCAAATCTTCCAGGATTTTTCGGAGCCACACAATTTCTTTTGTTGCTTCAGCTGCTGCCACATATTCTGCCTCGGTCGTGGAATCTGCTGGAACTGACTGTTTGCGTGATCTCCATGAGACAACTCCTGATCCAAGACTCATGGTGTAACCTGTAGTAGACACCCCTGTTTCTTTGTCACCATCAAAGTCTGAATCAGAGTATCCGGTCAAGTTGAAGTCGCCTACCTGTGTATATTTGAGTCCAAAGTCTTGAGTCCCCTTCAAGTACCTTAGCACTCTTTTTGCAACAGACCAATGTCCTTCACAAGGTTTTTGCATGAACCTTGAGAGGATTCCAACAGAAAATGAAATGTCAGGTCTGGTGGTGGTCAGATAGATAAGACTTCCTACAAGCTGTCTATACTTAGTTGCATCCTCAAATTCCTTCCCTTCAATAGATGTGAGCTTCAAGTTTTGTTCCATTGGAGTGGTTAAGGGATTACAATCATCCATGCCAAATTTGTTCAAGAGATCTCCAATGTACTTCTTTTGAGAAAGAAATATGAATTTAGGATGTTGAATTACTTCAATACCCAAATAGTAATGAAAATGACCCAAATCAGTCATTTCAAAACCTTTCTTCAACTCTTTCTTCATGGATGCAATATAGCTCTCATTGTTCCTTGTTATCAAAAGATCATCTACATATACCACAAGATATACAACTGTTTTTCCAACTTTCTTAACAAACAAAGTTGCATCATCAAGATCAAAATGTTTGAAGTCAAGTTTCAGAAGATGCTCGGTCAATTTCTCATACCAGGCTCGTGGTGCTTGCTTGAGGCCATACAATGATTTTATAAGCTTTCAAACTTTGTTTTCTTGACCCTTTACCACAAATCCTTCTGGCTGGGACATATAAACTTTCTCCTTTAGATCTCCATTCAAGAAGGCTGTTTTTACATCCATCTGATGGACTTTCCATCCATTCTAAGCTGCTAAGGAAAAGAGAGTCCGGATGGTGGTCCATTTTGCTGTGGGAGCAAAAGTTTCTTCATAATCGATTCCTTCTTTTTGTGCAAAACCTTTTGCCACAAGCCTGGCCTTGTGCTTGTCAAGTGAGCCATCTGCTTTGTACTTTTTCTTGTAAACCCACTTATAGCCAATTGGTTTCGTTCCCAAAGGTGGATCAACCAGCTTCCAAGTGCCATTCTTTATCAAGGCATCATACTCGTTCTGCATCGCTTCTTTCCATTCATCATGAGAAGCGACTTCTTTGAAGGAAGTTGGTTCATGATCTGTAGACAAACTCAATTCACAGTTATAAGCAATATCCATATCAACAGGAGAATCAAAATTATCTACATCACCTTCGATTTGTTGAGTAGAACTTCTTGTTCCTATTTTTCCAACCTCATCAGGATGAACATTCTCCAGTGTCTTTGTCAGCCATTTGGGAGGACCTTTCTGAGATGGCCCAGGCTGGTCATTTGACTAAGTTGGGATTGATTCAAGATTCAATCTCCCAATTCTGTCAATCACATCATCCAATGTGTCATCCGTGGTTGTTTCTTCATGTGGGGGAGAGAGTGCTTCAGAACATGATTCCACAGTTTGATTCAATATCGGAATCCCCCCTTCAAGATGTGGAATCACATTATCAAATTCTTGGAAAGACTTTGCATGTGTGAATCTATCCAGGCGATCAAGTTGCCGCTCAACAACCTTGTCACTCTTGGAAGATTCAAGAAATATGACATCTCTTGATATCACAAACTTCTTATTTGCTTCATCATAGAGACGATATCCTTTGGAGGTATTGGAGTACCCCAAGAAGATACATTTTCTGCTTCTAGCACCAAGTTTGTTCCTTTGACCCTTGGGTATCAAGGCATAACAGGTGGACCCAAAGACCCTGAAATTCTTTACCGAAGGAATGTGGCTATGCCACATTTCAAAAGGATTTTTGTTTCTAATTGAACTTGAAGGACACCTATTCTTTATGTAAACAGCACATAGAACTGCATCAGCCCAAAACATCAATTTTACATTCTTGAAAAATAACATGGAACGAACCATATTTAAAATAGTTCTGTTCATTCTTTCAGCTACATCATTCTGTTGGGGATTATATGGCACAGTTGTTTAATGTTTGATCCCATGTTGACGAAGATAATTTTCAAATTCGTTTGAAGTGTATTCTTTTCCATTATCAGCACGTAGAGAGCCAATATGAGTTTGTGCATCATTTTCAATCCATGCATGAAAATTCTTGAATGTTTGAAAAGCATCAGACTTGTTCTTCAATAAGAAAATCCAACACATTCTGGTGTAGTCATCAATAAATGTCATCATGTATTTATTTCCATTTGTAGAAGCAATAGGCATAGGGCCACATAAATCTGAATGAACAAGCTCAAGTTTTCTATGTGCTCTGGAGTGTGAATCATGAAATGGTTGTTTGTTATGCTTTCCTAGAATACAAGCATCACATTCCTTAGGTTTTCTAGGAATTGTAGGCAGTCCATCAACACCATTTTTCTTCAACAAACGAAGGTTGTCATAGTTTAAGTGTCCAAATCTAGCATGCCATAAAATACTTGATGGAAATGTACCTTCATCATGATGTGAACTGAATGCAAAGTTTTGAGCATGAGCAGATGAACCTTTCAACTTCAAGAGTCTCCCTTCTTCTATTCCCTCCATGACAAGTGAGTGATCTGATGCTTTTCTGACCTCTGCCTTGCCATCAAACAAGTGAATTGAGTGTCCTTGCTGCCAGATTTCGACTAGGGACAGCAAGTTTCTCTTCAACTCAGGGAGGTATAGAACCTCATGTAGGATATGATCAGGAAGACCAGGCAGTTTAAGCCTGACTGTGCCAAGCCCTGATGGCTTGAGTTTGGATTTATCTGCGAAATATACTGCTCCATCAACTTTGTCAGTGAAATCTTCAAAAAAATCTTTTCTAAATGTCATGTGACATGTTGCTTCTGAATCTAGCAACCAATCATCTCTCCATGAAGTAAATGAAACATCAAACAAGTCTTCAGTTACTCCATTGTTACAATGTGCTAGAACATAATGAGCGGATTTAGGTGCTTTACCTTTGTCTTTGTCATTAGTTTTACCTTTGTCTTGATTTCTTTGCTGCTCAATTTTCTCCCAAGGTGTTTTGCATTTGGATGCATCATGTCCATCTCTATTGCAACGTGTGCAATGAAGATTGGATTTGTCAGATTGTCTGCCCCCCCTTTCTGTGAAGTTTCTTCTTCCTCTTCCTCTTCTGCCACCTCTTCCTCTAGATGAATCTAGAGCATGACTCTTTTCTCTATGTGCCAAGTATGCAGCCTCTTCGGAAGATGAAGGGACTATCATCTTCCCAAAAGCTTTCTCTCTTTCTGCAAACTTTTTCTCAAGTGTTTCAAAGGTTCCCACTTGCTTGCAAAGACTCAAGATAATGTGAGTAAGTCGGATATAATGCCTTAACATATGCTATGAGAGGTATGTCCATTTTTACACCAGTGCTTTCAATATCATGCATGATCGATCTAACTTCTGAAGCTAAGGCAAGGGGATCATCATTCTTCATTTCAAGACTGAACAAATTAATCATCAATTGAACATTTTCTAATTCTGAATGTGAGTCATAGAGTTCTTTTAGCTTGCTCAAGGCATCATAGGCATTTGAGAATGATGAAATGTGGCGACTCACCTCTTCATTTACGGAAGCTGCAATCAAGGCATAGGCCTTGCAGCTCTTGTTTTCCCAAATAGCGAGCTCTTTGTCTGAAGTGGGCTTTTCTGGTGGATTTCCTTCTTTTCCTTCACAGATTCCTCTCCACAACTCATTAAAAATGAGTGTGTGTTTAATCTTCCGAGACCATTCAATATAGTTCTCTTTGCCGGAGAGAACCACCCCAACAATAGAGATGAGAGAATGCATTGGATTGCTGGAAAAAAAATCTTCTGAAGAGGAAAAATATTTCTGCTAGAAAACTTTCAATTCTAGAGATTTGCTCAATTAAAGGGGACAACTCTTTGCTGGAAAATACTCTGAATTTAAAAGGATAGAAACACTTTTGCTAAAAGACTGAATTTAAAAGGACACAAACTCTTTGCTAAAAAACTGAATTCTGCACCAAAAAAATATATGTATTTTTTTTGTTTGGAAAAATTTTTGTATGGGAGGTCGATATGGAATGTTATGGGAGGGCGGTATTGTGAAGTGGAAGGGCGGTATTATGAATGTGAAGTGATATTAAATATGACAGTGGGAGGGCGGTATTGTGAAATGGAAGGGCGGTATTATGAATGTGAAGTGATATTAAATATTATGAAGGGCGTATGGGCAGTATTGAAAGATGGGAAGGGCGTAATGAGTATTAGAGGAGGGGCGATGGTTAAATCTGGAATAGGTTATTACAACGTGAAAGGAACGGTATTAACAGTGAACGAAGAGGAGCGGTATATATATATATGAATGGACAGTGTGTTGTATAGCGTGGAGCCTATGTATGAGCGACGGGTCGGTGCGCAATCAACGTGGAAGTGTGTATTGAATACCCATATATATGACAGCTTATAAATGACAGAGCAGACATATTACACAGCGAACAGTGGTATTTATATGACGAATGGCAACGCTGTATTATGGTAATGGCGCTGTGTTATTTGAATATGACACAGCGGTGAATATGCCATGGTGTAGTGTATTGAATAGGACGACGGAGCTGGTGTTATGGCGCTGTATAAACTGTATAAAATGTGATATGACAAGGCGCGAGTGTGTGAGCGATATGTATTGAAACACCGCCAGACAGAGCTGTTATGAGAGGCGTAGATTGTAAGAGCCGAGGGCCGTGAGTGTGAGGTGAGGATTCTAGGGTATGCGCAGATGAAAGTGCGTAGGGAGGAGCGTTTAGAGAAGAGGGAGCTCCGGCGAGCGGGGAGAGTGATGGAAAGTGAAAAGGCGTTGGGAAAGGAGAGCGTTGGAGAGAAGGAGGCCAAGAGGCCGTTACAAAAAAACTGAAATGGTAGTTGCAGGTGCTGAGTTGCAGGAACTGCAGAAATTGCAGGGGCTGCAAAATACTCAGATATTGTAGGAGCTGAACCTGCAGAAGTCAGAGACTGTAGAATTTTCAGAAATAGAAAAAAAAATGCAGAATTTCAGTCTAGCAATAAGGAGCAGCAAAAACTATTAATAAAAATTGACTGAGCAAAGGAGAGGGAGTTACACCATAGGCATAAATGCCAATAGTGGGACTGGCTCTGATACCATGTCAAACCAGGAGGTAACTCCTCAAATCAGAATGTGTTATTGAATGAAGAATGAACATGCATTTATACATGGAGGTGAGGCTATTGGGATTCATCTCCCAATGACTCTTGACCTTCCTTATTTCCCAATATTATTTATTATACAAAATTAAATATCCACACCCATCCCATAGGATTAGGTGTCAACATTAACATCCAAGGAATATTAAAATTTCAATCATATATATATATCGATCAAGGATAAAGGAAGAAAAAAAAAGAAAAAAGAAGTTGATTGAATTTTTTTTTTATGTTGTATTTTTTTTTAGATGTGTTTAACAAATATTAATTTAAGAAAAATATTATATAGTTATTAATTTAAATATAATATTTTTCTTTTTTTTCAGAGGTAGAAAAACAACTGGTTTGTATAATGTACCACAACATTGTAAAAAAAATTCCAGATAGTTTGAGAAGTAAATATAGAATTAGTATGTGAGTACACCACATTGTGTGATCAGAATCATAAATCTTGGAAGCCAAAGCACTAAAACAATCCGGCCACAAAGAAGTTTAGAAGCATGACATCAACGAAAGATGTAACATAAATACATAACCCGAGGCACACAGGTACATAACAGTGTCAATACAATCCACAAAAATAGTCAAAAACAGGTAGAGGAGTCCCAAATCTACATTCAAGGCCTTGCTGCCGGAATTCAAAAAGAAAAAAAGCATCAAAAATCCGGTTCCTTCCAATACCACCAGCACCGATTGGTTCAATGGAAACGAACCATGCCCTTCACCCCAGCCCTAGTGGCATCAGTAAGGATATAACGCATTTCACCAAACACACCAGAGAGTCCTTCCTTGGAAAGCCTATTTGCCACATCATTCTTCTCCCGAAATATGTGGGTGAAAGAGATGTCAACAAATGTCCCGCGAAGTGATTTAATCCTCTCCATCCAGTGTGTAAGATTCTCAGGGTCGAGGAGGTTGCGATGGTTCATATGGTCTATGAGTACTTTAGAGTCTCCAAAAACCCATAATTTCTCAATGTAAAGGTGTTTGACAAACCAGCGAAGCCCCCATAAAGCCATAACCTCCGCCCGTGTGTTGGTGCCAATACCGCCGAACCAATGTATCTTATAATGGAAAAATGGAGATAACATTAACTAGGCCCCGCAACCACATCTATGTTGTTGTGTCGCCTCATCGAAGAACCCAACAGGTTAGTGTAATTCCTTTGGTCTAAGACGATGTGAAAGGTCTCTCAGCTGTCTATCCTTGATCTTTAAACTCCCCCATGTGATAAGTATCTTTTCAGCTACCCATTTAGTAGTGAAAAACTTATTATCGAAAATCCCCTTGTTCCTGCACCACTAGATGCGCCAATGTGTGAGAATAGAAATATATCTGAATTTCCTGCCTTTATCTGTCCACCATCTATAGCATTCCTGTAGGGTAGTGTAAGACTGTGCGGGGAGATTGAAACCAGAACATAGGTGTCCCCAAATGTCCCTGGAAAACTCACATGTATAAAATAAATGTTCATTATGTTCTTCTGCATGCCCACACAAACAACACCAGCTAGGACCGATCTTGCCTATTTTCATTAAATTCTCCCATGTTAATTTTTTTTTTCTTCCAGACTAGCCATAAGAAAATAATATGTTTTATTTGCACTTTGGTCTCCCATACATCCCTGAACCAAATCGTCTCGCCAATCTCACCATGATGAGTCATTAGCATATAGTATGTCTCCTTGGACCTGATATTCCCCGCAAGTAACTGTGCCCCCCAGGTCAGTTGATCTCCATGACTGTTACGGAAAAAGCTCGAAAGCTTCAGCCCCTCCGTGAATTGTCCCCATTCCTTAGCTAGTTGGCCATTGAGTTGTAATGCCTCAGGACAATACCAAATTGGAACCCCATCCTGCCATTCATTTATAATATGAGCCAAATAAAAGATGCCTTTACACTGCAGGCAGATATCCAACTCCTCACTGATAGGATGTCCATCAATCTACCCTCTTATACTCCCTACCCCAATCCGAATATTCCTACCATTTACAAAGGATCACTTCAAAAAGTTGGCCAAAAGTGGCAAGGTCCTCCGGAACCCTTTCCAGATGTGTGACATGTGAAAATTCTACTACAGTGTATTGATTTATTTCCTCCTACTTGATTTAATTTATACAATTTATTTCCATAAATTAGATTTAGAAAATATTGAAAATAAACACGACTACAACCTACACATGCAGATCATTTACTGAATAATTCACTCAAGCAACAAAGTGACACATGGATTTTTAGACATAAGTCCTTAGAAAAACCCAAAGCGGGAAAACTAGTTCAACATATATGAGGGTTTTTATTATTAAGTAGTTCTGAGTATAATAAATATGGGTTCCAACCTTGGAAAACCTGACAGAGAATAAAAGATATAAAATCAGCAACTAACCTGAAGATCTAGTGCCAAATATCTGACTGATCCACACCCTCAAACGAGATTGACAGGACTCAGCCCGAATCTGACCCTAGAAACCCTCAGTGTTGCTTCTGAAGCCCCAACGTTTCCCTGGAGGGACTGCGACAGCCTATGCGTGGCTCTAGGAGGGACTGCATCACCCTAGGAGGGTCTATGCTGCCCCTGCGCTGCCTCTGCTTGGCCAACGTCAGCCCAACGTGGCCCTAGATGCCTCTGCGTTGTCTTTGTGTTGTCCCTGCTACTATGCATGGCTCTGAAGCCTCTCCGCGCTGTCCTTGTGGCTCCTCCTCTTGCCTCTTTCTGTCTCTTGGCCCTAGAATCAGAACATTCCCTTGGCCAATACTACCCCTCACTGTAGGAAATTCCACTGGAAATTCTTAGCAAACCTGCCCTAAAATTCTAGATCTATTCCTCAGTTCTACAGAAATTGTGTGTCTTCAACTGACCCTCAAGCCTTTCTCTAATACTTTTTCGTTGAAGCTTTCAATGGCCTAGATAAAATAATCCATCAACGGCTGAGATTAAAAGACTGCTTGATCCATGTGACTTAAGACAATTTTAGCATATGTGTTAATTAATTCACTTTAATTACTTTATTTTCCTAAGTTAAACTTAGGACATCCATTAAAAATAATTAATTATTTGAATAACTTGAACACAACTTGAAATTTATCAAATCCATTTTTGGGTCTTGTAGATCAAGTGCACTCTATTCTCTCCACAAAATTTGGGAGCTAGAGCATAATTGATGCTACCCCGAATACACAAAATCTCAATAGTCCCTCTTAGCATCAAGAGTGTGCTCTAGCACTACATCACACGTTGCATTACAAGATCTTGAGTACTGGATCTATGCTGTTGATTCTTGGCTTGTTGCCCTGCATCTATTGCCCTGCTACTCTCTGTACTACTGCCCATGCCACTGCCACTGACACCGCCACATCTGTACTGCAGCTCCCTCTCAAATTGTTGCATAATGCTGCCTATAGCACTGTCACTGCTAATTGTTGCATTGCAACTCAGTTGATGAGAAGTAAGAAACTAAAATACTCTGCCCAACTATTTGACAGACAAGTCAAGTTTCTCTCCATAACTGAAGCTCCCTGGATACTGAATCACGCTGTCCCCCTGGAGACATTGTCATGGTGCAACACTGCACTGCGTGAGCCCAAATTCTCTGCATTGTTGAAGTCCCATCAGCTTCTCTGCGCTGTTTCCTCCATGCTTGCTATTGCCTCTGCATCACGCAGCTCATTCTTCAGCTCTTCATCTCCCTCTTCCTCTTCAATGTGGTCATCTGCAACCATCTCCCAACTCATCCTGCTACTGTCTTAAGTCTCCCGTAGCTCGTATGTGATCCAAGAGTAGGGATGACTCAAGGATCCCGCCACCAATTCTGGATACTCTATATATCCATGTCACCTCACATCTTCTCTCAAGGTGCATGAGCACTCATGCCTGCATCATCATCAGAGCCATCATCATTTGCCGCTGCAACCTTGGAATCATAAGCTCTTTTGTCCTTCTTCTTTGGAAAACTACTAGCGAAATGAACAAGATCACCACAGTTAAAGCACCAAACCTTGGAGAGGTCCTTCTTCTTCTTCCCTTGCTTCTTTTCCCTTGATGCAAGGGCTACATCCTCCTCTTCTTCTTTCTTCATTTGGCTAATCCGCTTCCTCCACTGATAGACTGTTTCTTGGTGATCCTCCTTATCTCCCCTTGGCGGAGAATAGCCCATGTATCTTCCCATGATGGTAACGTTGCCCTTCCCAAAATGTGCTGGAAAAACGTTTCGCATTCTTTAGAGGCAACATTCAGGGCCATCCTCACTAGAAGCCCTTCATTTGGATTAGCACCCATGCCAATCAACTGATCATGGATAGCTTGAAGCCTAAAGAGAAATGGATCTATCTCTTCACACTTCATCATTTGGAACATACAAATCTGATTCTCAAGAAGCATTCTTCTTTGCACAGAGCCTCCTTGGTACATCACTTCCAAAGCTGACCACATGTCATGTGTTGTATTCTTACCAGTGAGATGAGGAATCACGTGGTCCTTGACTCCGTCTATGATCAACCTCTTCGTCCGTGCTTTATTCTCTTCATACTTCTTGAGTGGATCTGCATCGGTTGGTACAACAAGTGTCTTCTCTACATGATCTTTGAGACCATACTCATCCAGAACTGAGAGGATTATGGTCTTCCATATAACATAGTTGGACATGCCATCCAATATATTTGGATCCCTCAGTCCATATTGAACCATCTTTATTCAGATCTGAAGAAAAAAATACTTCTCCCTCTAGATCTGGGTTTCTTGGTGGCTATAAACCCTCTAGTAAATTATTCTTTCTGCAAACTGAATTCCCTCCTGGAAATATTCCACCAAAACTCAAACGAACAATATTCTCTGATCCTCCTGATAGAATCTCAGATTTTTTTTGCTCAGTTTTGCTGAATGACTATCTTCTTCCCACTTTTTTTTCTTAAATAGGCACAATTCTACCCCACCAGCACTGGTGAAGATCTGAAGCAATTCTTCCGAATCTTGGAAAAATACTTCTAAAACAAGAGAAGTGACTGGAAAATGTCCTCCTGGGTGGCCCAGCGCAGTCCCAGTGCTGCTCAGAAGTGGACTGCGTAACCCGAAATTGGGTGATGCAGTCCTTACACTGCCCTGAGAAGGGTCTGTGTAAGCCTAGATGCCTTCCTAAGCTTCAACGCTGTCTCCTGGATTTGCTTTCCCTTGTTGTCAAGATGCCCTTTCTGGATCTGTTGCTTCTTCTGCCACCCTTCAGACAAAATATTTCTTCAGCCGATTTGCTGGAGATTCAGCTTGATCTCCTATCGCTCTGATACCATGTGAAAATTCTACTGCAGTGTATTGGTTTATTTCCTCCTACTTGATTTAATTTATACAAGTTATTTCTAGAAATTAGATTAAGAAAATATCGAAAATAAACACAACTATAGCCTACACATGTAGATCATTTACTGAATAATTCACTCATGCAACAAAGTGGCACATGGATTTTTGGACATAAGTCCCCAGAAAAACCCAAAGCGGGAAAATCGGTTCAACAGATATGAGGTTTTTATTATCAAGTAGTTCTGAGTACACCAAATTTGGGTTCCAACCTTGGAAAACCTGATAGAGAATAAAAGATATAAAATATGCAGCTAACTTGAAGATCTAGTGCCAAATATTTGACTGGTCCACAACCTCGAAAAATATTTACAGGACTCAGTCCATATCTGACCCTATAAACCATCAGCGCTGCTTCTTAATCCTAAGCATTTCCCTGGAGGGACCGCTTCAGCCTCTCTGTGGCTCTAGGAAGGCTTGTGTCACCCTAGGAGGGTCTACACAGCCCCTGCGCTGCCTCTCCTTGGCCAACGTCAGCCCAACGTGGCCCTAGCTGCCTCTGCACTATCTCTGCGCAGTGCCTGCTGCTCTGTGTGGCTCTAAAGCCTCTCCGCGCTGTCCTTGTGGCTGCTACTCTTTCCTTTTGCTGTCTCTTGGCCCTGGAATCAGAACATTCCCTTGGCTAATACTACCCCTCACTGCAGGAAATTCCATTGGAAATTCTTAGAAAACCCGCCCTAGAATTCCAGATCTATTCCTCAGTTCTACGGAAATTGTATGTCTTCAACTGACCCTCAAGCCTTTCTCTTATACTTTTTCGTTGAACCTTTCAACGACCAAGATTAAACCATCCATTAACGACTGAGATTAAAAGATTGCTTGATCCATGTGACTTAAGACAATTTCAGCACATGTGTTAATTAATTCACTTTAATTATTTTATTTTCCTAAGTTAGACTTAGGAAATCCATTAAAAACAATTAATTATTTGAATAACTTGAACACAACTTGAAATTTCTCAAATCCATTTCCGGGTCTTGTAGATCAAGTGTACTCTAGTCTCTCCACAAAATTTGGGAGCTAGAGCACAAGTGATGCTACCCCAAATAGACAAAATCTCAACGACATACCTCCCCCTCTTTCCCATCCAACCATAAAGATGGATTCCAATGTTTGATTGTGTATATATTTGTATCTTTTGATGTCTCTCCACATCCCTAGAGTGTGTAAGCACCTACATATAGACTTGATCAGTAATGCTTGCCCAAAAGTGTTGATATTCAGGATGCCCCACCCTCCAAAGTCTTTGGGCTTGGTTAATAGTTTCCATTATGTCAGATGATCCTTCCCATTATCCCTGCCTCCTTCCGAGATAAATTTGGCTATGATTGAATTTATTCTGGAAATGATCATCTTAGGGATAATAAAGAGATGTGCCCAATAAAAAGACAGCTGTTGAAGAACAACCTGTGCCAAAATCAATTTACCTCCTCTTGACAACCATCTTGAGGTCCATACATTAACCCTCTTCCTGTACATGTCGATTAGCCACTTCCAATCTGCAACCCTGTATCTCGTAGGTTTAAGTCTAAAACCATAGTAGGTAAAACTATCTTCTATGTGACCAGTGCGAAAGTTAAAGATCTCTCCAACCCATCCCTGGTTGGCTGCCGCCCCTCAACAAATATCAGAAACGACTTCCCGTTGTTTATTATCATACCCGATGCCTCACAGAATCTCTAGAAAATGTACTTGAGGTTAATCCACGACTGAGGAATAAGCATGCCAAAGACCATAACGTCATTGAAAAAGAAACTGTGTGTAATGTCACTTTGTTCAGTAATCTTTATTCCCTGACATTGGCCCTCCTCCGCAGCTTTCTTAATCTTAATACTTAGAGCATGCATCATGAGGATGAACAACAGGGGGTAGAGCGAACAACCTTGCCTCAAACCCCTACCGAGCCTGAAGAAATTTGATGCCTTCCCGTTGATGATAACCGCCATATGTACATGAGTAATACACCCCATGATCCACTCAATAACCCCTCTATCCATACCAATTTTTTTTAAAATAATCCTCAAGAAAACCTAGTGAACTTTGTCGTAGGCTTCATTCAAGTCGACCTTCATAACAACAACATCCAAATGGTGACTATGTACCGTATGAAGGACCTCCTGGGTCTCTGCAACAACATCGTGAATTATGCAATTGTTGAGGAACCCAAATTTTTCTCTAGATATATGGATTGATAGGATGCTTTTAATTCTATCTGCTATGATTTTAGAAATAATCTTATACAATGTATTGCATAGAGATATAGGTCAGTAATCCTCAAAATCCTTCAGCCTCTTTTTCTTAGGTATTAGTGTCAAGAAATTATTAACCCCTTTCTCTTGAATAGCCTATATTGTATGGATTTGTAAATTATCTAAAAAATATTGATAGTTGGCATATTTCTTGTGATTTTAATACTTAATGTAATATTTTGTGATTTAAACTATCACCTTTTTTTACAAATTTCAATTAAAATGAATGTAGAGTCTGCTTGTATTTATATATTCTTTGCATAATTTAATATTAGCAAATTGTTATGTTATTTTATTTTGACATATTGTTCTACTGTTCAAGTATGGAAAAAATATGTAAATCCTCCTTAACACTTGAAACCCTTTTGAATCCGAATTAGACAGTCGTGCAAACTTACTAGTTGTTTGGATTGTATTTCATCTATGTTTGCTCGTACATTATGGATTAACTGCTATGTGCTTATTATAAAATGCTTTCATATTATCAATTTTGTTTTTTCAATTTACTACTTGCTTGGATTGTATTTGATCTATGTATGCTCGTACATTGTGCATTAATTGCTATGTGATTATTATAAAATGCTTGCATATTATCAATTTTGTCTGTTCAATTGTATTGTTGTGTTTTTCCTCTATTTGATGACACATGGACAATGATATAATAAAATTTATTTATAGCTTGTTATTTGTTTCCTTTGTCCTAGAAGCAAGTGCGGTTCATTGACTCAGCGATAGAAAAATATATAAAATAGAGAAGAATTATACTTGTACAACAAACTAATCTTGCATTTGATACTCTGCCATATTTTCCCGTTGGACCACATGATGATGAAAATGCTTCTACACAGAATGAATCAAATTAGCAAGAAATTGATTGCAAGATATCTAGATTCAACTTATATAGACTACAAAATTTCTCGTACTATCCAGACGATTGTATTTTTTATTCTCTTGCTATTCTTCTTCACTTCATCTATACCTCAATTGAAATATGAGGAGGAACTGTTAATCACTTTCACCATTTATTGAGTTGCTGAGATGATGCTGCTTTTCAATCACTGCATACTGAACTGAATCATGAATATCTTGAAGACCTGCACCATGTTACTGATGTTGATACATATTTTCAAGGATTATCTACACCTTCTCTTTGTGCTTCTTCTACAATTAACTTATGGGGAGATGATTTTTGCATCAAGTAATTCTCTAATTGGTTGTTAGTTCAAGTCATTGTTTGGCTATTAACAAATGAGAAACATTTATCTTTGGTTCAATCAACACATTGACGGATATCTATATGATATTTTATTGCACAACCAAAATCATGTGTGCGGCCATTTTGAACGACTATTGTTGTACCGTATAATAAACATCATGACTTCAATTCCTAGATCGGTTACTCCATAAAATTTACTATTCTAATGTTCCTCTAAAAAATATGACATGTTCTCAATTGAAAAAATCGTAATGAAATAACGGTTTTTGATATATAGTCATATTTTCAATGACTGGCATGATTCATTGTTTTAATCTGTTTGTGCACTTATACCATGGTTTAACATGGTTCCTTTGAGAAAAACTAAATGGAAAATTTATTTTTTTAGTTTTTTTGTTTGTAGTGACATTATAGCTATTAAATATTTTCAACAACACCTTGATCCTAGAATAATTGAATAGGATAAACGTATCAACAATTGGAAAGAATATATTATTAATTTATCAATGCCATATGCAAGACATATGGAAGGAAACACTTTTAGAATCGAATGGATATGTGAACTACTCAATGTTAGCATATACATTTGGAATGCAGAAAAAAAATATATTGATTTTAGATTCTATCCATAAAACACTACATCCAAATTGCTATACCTCATGTATATTCCATTGTCCATGTGTTGTGAAACCAGCTCCAAAAATAGAAGAAAAGACATATCAACGCCTTAGAAATAAGCCACTTCGAAGGGGAAACCTCCAATACATTACATGAATGAACAATTCTTGGATGATACAAATTACAAAACCTCCTTTCTATATATAGGAGTCCATGGGGCCACAATGCAATCCTAGTGGGGCCACAATGTAATCCTAGCCGACCTAACAATAATAATTTAAGGGCACAATAATAACAATATGGGGGTTACAGGGGTACAATAATAACAATAAGGGGGTTACACTAACAACAATAATGGACTATACTAGTAATATAGGGACCTAACATGCCCCTCTCCTTCAAAAAAGTGTTGTCCTCAACGCTTGAGTAGCTCTGGGTGCTTCTGTATAAAATTCTCATCCTCCCATGTAGAATCTTCAGTGGGTAAGTTCTTCCACTTGATGAGATAATCTGAAATTGATCGATTCCGTAGCTGTCGAGTTCTTGTTTCCATGACCGCTTCAGGTTCCAATATGATTTTTCCTTCCTCATCAAGTTCTGGCAATATTGTTTGAACTGGAAGATTTTCACCTATAACCTTCTTTAAGCATGAAACATGGAAAATCGGATGCACTCGTGAAGAAGCAGGAAGCTCCAATTTGTATGCCATAGTACCAATCTTTTGCAACACCTTGTAAGGACCATAGTACTTTGGCGATAATTTATTATCCTTCTTAGCTTGCTTGAGGGACATTTGTTTGTATGGTTGTAGCCGTAAAAATACCCAGTCACCTACATCAAAACTTCTCTTGCTGTGATGTTGATCTGCCTGTTGTTTCATTCAATTTTGTGCCAAATTCAGGTTATCCTTTAAGAGTTAGAGAACTTCTTGTCATTAAGGGATTTTTGAGGTCTAAAATGGGCCTCCTAAGAAAAATGTACAATCAAAATTCACTTTATGAAAACCAATCACATTTTAGGGGATAAAATCATCCCCAATGGTTGAGGTGACATTGCTTGAGTTAAAGGTACTTATTTGTTACATTCTCAATGGTGGATAAAAACTCATGGTTAACCATGGTAGTGCTATAAGTACTTTTAAAGTCAAAAAGTAAAGTACTAATAATAAAAATTAAATTACTCATAATAAATGTCATTTCACACTTTTTGAATAAAATATTATTATTTTCATTTCATATTTTTTCAAAGAAACAATGCATATCCTTACATAATCTTCATGTCTTTAAACATTTTTCAATAAATATTGTGTTTGTATATTTTCATATATTTATTTTTAAATTATATATTATTTTTTTCTTATGTTATAAATCAAATCAATTGAATATGTAAGATAAAAAAAATACATAAAATAATAAATTACATTTATTATATTATATTATATTATTTTTATATAGTATATTAATTGCATGTTATTATATAATTTAAATAATCTAAATTTTAATTAATAGTATATTATACAATTAAGAGTTAATGAATTTATATTTATAATTTATTTTAAGTTATTTAAGTACAAAGGACAAATGCATTAGTTGTTCAATGATAATGTCATTTTCTTGAAAAACTCATTCTTATTTATAGTCACATCAATACATTTTTTTAATTAATTGTATTTTGGTACACCTTTTCAATTGAATTTAACCATGGTTACATGGATTGTGATGAAAAAGGTAAAATGAAAATTTATAAATATTATTTTATTGGTTTAGCTATTATTTTATTATTTCCTTAGGAGGCCCATTTTAGACCTCAAAATTCCCCTAATGTGATGCTCGATGTGATCTCCCACTGCTTGAACCTTCGAATTTTCTCTTAAAGCTGATGTGATGGATGGTGGATGAAATCCATAAAGTGCCATAAATGGGGTCATTTTTGCTGCAGTATGGAAGGAAGTGTTATACCACCATTCAGTGAGAGGTAACCACTTGACCCATTGTGTTTGTTTATCATATACAAAACAATGAAGATATTCTTCTAAACATTTATTTACTATCTCAGTTTGACCATCGGATTGAGGATGATAAGATGAGCTATGAGCTAATTGAGTACCCAACAAGAAAATAACTACGTCCAAAAATTTCCAGTAAAAATGAGATCTCTGTCGCTCACAATAACCCTTGGGTTTTCATGTAGCTTTTGAATTATGTCCATAAATGTAGTAGCAACCGTACTTGCTTTAAATGGATGAGATAATGCACAGAAGTGTGCATACTTGGTAATTCTATCAACTACCACCATGATGACACTCTTTCCTTCGGACTTAGGTAAACCTGTGATAAAATCCATTGAAATCTCCTCCCAACATTTACTTGGAATGGATAAAGGTTGTAGAAAACCCGGGGTCTTAATTGTCTCAACTTTATTCTGTTGGAAAACCAAACAATCTACCACAAACTTTTGAATATCAGATTTAATGCCATCCCAAAAAAATTCTTTCTTCACCCTGTGGTAAGTTTTTAAAAATCCCGAGTGTCCTCGTAAAGGAGAAGTGTGCAAATCCAAAAGAATCTTTTGTTTTAGTTGGGAATTCTTCCAAAGATGTAGCGATCTTTGTACCATAAGGAATCATTTTTCCAACTAAATGTATAAGATGTACTAGGATCTTGCTGCAACTTTTGAATAAGTGTCCACACTTCTTCATCCTTCTTCCATTCATCTCTTGCTTCGGTTATCCAATCTGGTTGGATAATAGAAATGACACAAAACAATGCTTCCACCTCTTCATTCTTTCTTGAGAGTGCATCTGCAACAACATTTAGCGTCCCTTTTTTGTAGATTATTTCAAAGTCATAACCCAACATCTTTGTGACCCATTTTTGTTGCTCTTCTGAAGATAGTCTTTGTTCCAAAAAGTGTTTAATACTATCATGATCAATTTTTTACCTTGAACTATCTTCCCATTAGGTAAGTTCACCATTTCTTTAGTGCATGCAATATTGCTAACATTTCCTTCTCATAAATAGGTTTTTGTAAATACTTTCCTTTGATTGGAAGAATTTCAAAAGCAACGGGTCTTCTGTCTTGCATTAAAACAATACCAATTCCATTTCCTGAGGCATCACATTCCACAATAAAGGTTTTTGTGAAGTCTGGCATAGCTAAGACCGGTGCTAGGCACATTGTCTCTTTAAGATGTTCAAAGGCCTTAGTTGCTTCAGGAGTCCATGAAAATGCATCTTTCTTTAGTAATGTTGTTAGAGGTGCTGCTATTCTTCCATAATTCTTAACAAAATTGTGATAATACCCTGTTAACTAGAAAAATCCTTGCAACTGCTTTATGGTTGTGGGGATTTTCCATTCCTTAATGGCTTTAATTTTGTTAGGGTCTACCTTAACACCCTCATGAGATACAATATGACCCAGATATTCCACCTCTTGTACTCCAAAGAAACATTTGTATGTTTTTGCATATAATTGTTTCTCCTGCAATAGTTTGAGCACCCTATCAACATGTTGAACATGATCCTTCCAAAACCTGCTGTAGATTAGTATATCATCAAAAAATACTAGCACAAATTTTCTAAGGAAGGGTTTGAAAATGGAATTCATCAACCCTTGAAATGTAGAAGGTGCATCGGTAAGGCCAAAAGGCATGAACAAAAATTCATAATGACACTCATGAGTTCGAAATGCTGTTTTCAGAATATCTTCAGTCTTCATTCTAATTTGATGATATCCTGAACGAAGATCCAACTTGGTAAAATAAATTGCTCCGTGTAATTCATCCAATAATTCATCAATAACAGGAATGCAAAATTTATATTTAATGGTGAGCTTATTGAGTTCCCTATAATCCAAAAAAATGCGCCATGATCCATCCTTCTTGTGTACCAATACTACAGGAGTAGAGAAATAACTTTGACTAGGTTGAATTATACCTGCCTCTAACATTTCTGCAATCATACGTTCAATTTCTCTCTTTTGGACATAAGGATATCTATAAGGCTTGATGTTTGGAGGAAAAATTCCTGGAATCAAATGAATAGCATGATCATGATCACGAATAGGTGGGAGTCCTTTGGGAGTTTCAAACGCCTTGGAATGATTGTCCAAGAATTTTTGGAGATCTGCAGAAATAGATGATTTTGATGTTGGAACTTCTAGTGAGCAAAATTGTGCAATTACGCCTCATTGTTATTTATTTAGAAGCTTTGTCATGACATTAGAGCTTATTATCTTTCCTGAACTCCCTATAATACCCCATAATTCGACTTCCTTTCCTTCTAAAAAAATTTCAAGAAAAGTTCTTGAAAATTAAAAGCTACCGTCCCCAAAGATTGTAACCATTGTACTCCTAGTACAACATCAACACCTCCCATATGAATGGAAAGCATTGGACTATTCAATACATATTCCCCCATGGTTAGCTTGATATTATGGCATTTTCCATAGCAATTTATAGTTCCTCCATTTGCAACCATCACTTGACATTTTGGTGTTGGGTATAGGAAACAATTCAATTCCTTGGCTACCTTACAATGAATAAAATTATGGGTACTACCTGAATAAATCAACACTATTACCTTTTTCTTCTTGATATTTCCTTCTATATTGAGAGTTTGAGGAGTGGTGATTGCTGCCAATGCATTACACGATGTGGTAAGACTCATTTCTTCCTCTTCTAGGGTTGGTTCCTGGTGTATATCCTCTTCTTTTGAAGATTCTTGTTCATTTTCTTCTTCCTCTTCACAATCTATGTAAAATAATTTCTTCTGAGCACACTTATGACCTCTAGTGTATTTGCTATCACAACTGTAGAAAAGCCCTTTTGCCCTTTTTTCTTCCAATTGTTGCGGTGTCAACCTTGTAGGTTGTGGAAATCTAGGAGTGGCAACACTTCCATTTTTATAGAAGTGAGTGGTAGGCTTCCTTGCTGCCATAATTTTACATTCAAATTTTCTTGCCAACCTGAATGCCTTCTCCAATGAATTAGGTTCCAAAACGTGAACTTCATGTTGGATGTTATCCTTTAAAGTACCTATGAAGAGATCAATCCTGTGTTCCTCTGGAATATCAGTTACCTTCATTCAATTTTCTTTGGGAAGTCCTCAATGTGCTCCCCACCGAACAATTCTTTATAGATTTATCAATCGCTAAAGAAAGTGTTGCTCTTTTGTATCCTCATAATGTGCTATCATTTCCTTCGTAAAAAACCGATCAAGACAATTTTTTGATGAGAAAAGCCATCGATACCATACAAATGTATTTTGTTCTAAATGTAAAGTTGCAATGCGTACCTTTTGTGTGTTTTGGACATTATTGGGATCAAAATATTGCTCCATTTGTAGTATCCATGTTACCGGATCCTTGCCATCATACTTCCTCATAACCATCTTTGGAATATGGTGGTTCTTTAATCCAACATTAGAGTTTATGAAATCATGATTAACATTTATTTTTTCTCATCATGATTTTCATCTACTATCTTTTCTCCATTAGGAATCATTTCTTGTATCAACTTTGACAAACCTTCCATGTCTTCTTTTAGATCATTCTTCATGTTTTCCATCTTAGCTTCCATGTCATCCATCTTAGATTCCATGCCGTGTGCTTTCTATGCCATCCATCTTAGCTTCCATGCCATTCTTCAAACCATCCATCTTAGATTCCACGCCTTCTTCTCAAACACATCCATCTTAAGTTTCCATGCCTTTCTTCAAAAACTTCCATGTCATTTGCTGTCATTAAGTAGATTTAAATTACATGCACTTCGTTCTTGTAATTATCCAATGTCATGTTTCCATTCTTCATCTTCATGAGTCATAGTAGAGCCTTCTAAAGGCTTAATGGGTGTTGAATTATTTTTAGGGGCCATTTTAGAATCCAATACTTATATTTATTGTACAAAATTCCCTTAGCATCCAATACTTATATCTATTCAACTTGATTCTTGAAATGCAATTCGGGAAAACAAAATACACACCTTTTACTTGCTTTTGAGGAGCTCGATATTGAAATTGAATTCTATATACTTGAAGATCCTAAATATCTGAAATTTGGCCTTGTAGTAGTCCTCTGAAGCTTCTCTCAAATGGCACAAGTTTGCCTTAATTTTGATTCTTCAAGACAAAGTTATGTCCAATCTCCCACAATGACCTAATTATGGACTATTTCATTAGAGCGAACTTGTACGACTTGCCATGTGTCATTTTTTGCTCCTTTGGATCTGAAATTGATAGAAAGGAAACGACAGTCCATTTACTTCCAGCCACGTTTTACAGAATTCCAATCTGATGCTCAGAGAGAGAGTTATGAAGATTTTCCCACGATCACATCTTTGAGATGAAATTCGAGAGCCTGAAAAAGACCTAACTTCCATAGATCATATCTCTGAAAATGTTGCGAACCAAGCTCTCAAAGTTTGCGACGATGTTCCTCAGGATTTCGGCTTCACACTCTAAAAATTTCAGCTTCTGAGCCCTCATAGAAAACAAGTTATAGCGACAATGCCATGATGACCTGTTTCAAGCATCGAAACCCTAGAATCCGAAGCTCTGATACCAAATGTTGTGAAACCAGCTCCAAAAATAGAATAAAAGAGATATCAACGCCTTATAAATAAGCCACTTCGAGGGGGAAACCTCCAATACATTACATAAATGAACAATTCTTGGATGATACAATTTACAAAACCTTTTTTCTATATATAGGAGTCCATGGGGCCATAATGTAATCCTAGTGGGGCCACAATGTAATCCTAGCCGACCTAACAATAATAATTTAAGGGCACAATAATAACAATATGGGGGTTACAGGGGTACAATAATAACAATAAGGGGGTTACACTAACAATAATAAGGAACTATACTAGTAATATAGGGACTTAACACCATGTCACATATGCATTATTATACAAAATTTCAAATAAATAATTATGAAGATATCAACCACACTAATAATGTGAAAGTAACACTTGAATCAATGTCAAAGGAAAACAATTGGAATGTTGTGTATGCTATTGCTTCTAAGTATCTTGTTCATAAAGAAAAAAATTCTATTACATCTTGCTCTTTCCTAAAGTTTCAGTCAATTGACAAAATAACATCAGAAAAGAAAATATTTTTCAAGTTGCCTAAAGATCATAAAATATTAGGACATCATACACATTGTCTGTCATTGAGCAAGGGCAATAGAAAAACAGTCTCTAATTCTTTCACCAACAAATATATTAAGAAATGTAGCTGATAACAATAATTAAAGTCAACAATATGAGCACATGGTGTCGTGCTAAATGAAGAACATATAAAGCATATACAGTCAACTAAAACAATTGATACATATTTGCAATCAATCCAAGACACTCCTACTTATGCATGTTGCATTTGTGACAAATTTCATTTTGAAAAAAGAAACACAAGACATTGACACACTCACATTGTTGACTCTAGCCATTATTTTTCCTGGAACATAAATCAAATCCATCAAAATCAATAACCAAATTTTAAAATATTGGAATGTTGTAGTTCTCAATGGAAATTTTCTTGCATTTTCATTGCCTTTGTATATTCAACGAAATTCGATATTGCTTTTTGTTGCAGAGTTAACACCTTTGGAGGAAAGATTAGTAGCACCAAGAATCATGTTTGCACAAATAAGGAAACTTGGGTACAAAAGATCACAGATTCAGTTAACATGCACGATTATAAATGTTCCTACTAGTTTGGACATATTTCAAACATCCTTACCTATAAATATCAACGAATCCATGATAATTGCAATTATGATAAAGAGAAAAATAGAATACAAGAATTATTATTTGTCAGGAAAATTTCGGTCAAAAAATGTGATCAGTTTTTTGCATGAATGATGAAACATGGATTTATAAAAAAATGAACACATAGTAACTAATAATTGTTGGTAAAAACACTTTGAGAAAAATAAAAAAATCCATGACAATAATATTATGAATATAGATCACCAAGAGTCACCAAGTGTTATAGTGATTTAGAACCAAAATTTGAAACACTTGTGCATGGATTCTCATAGGTTCATTTAATCCATGGTCTTGATACAAAAATTGTGCAAATATCATCTTCCAAAGGATTCCAACCATTGGGAATTTTTCAAGAAAATTTCTCTGAAGAGATTAAATTCCTGACCTTGTTTTATGGCTCGTCATGACTCATTGATGTCATTAATCAATTATGATATTAAAAAATTGCACAATGGGAACAACTGCATATGTATTTGGACTTCAAAACACACATTGAAAATATATATTTCAAAGCAATCCATATCTTGATAAACTAGTTTTCCAACTCATCCTGAATTTCTATTCGCAAAGGACAGCTAAAAGGACAAACATTTCTTGCCAAATATGTCAAAAATCAAAATAATCTTCAAGTAATACTATAGTCACCAATTTCATATCGTTGTGTAAAAATAATTCACACATCCCCTAACTATGAACTATAAGAAAATACATCTTTGCAATGATACATCAACTTGGTCCACCAAATTTTTTGTCACATTCACTAGTGCTGAGCATATTTGGAGTCCAATGACAAATGCCTTGAAAAAATATGGAGGATTGTACAACTAATGAAAATAACATGTCGTCTGAATAATCCATTGACACATTTATTAGAAGTCACCTGGTCATTTGCAATCGATACTATAGACATACAATCACATCAATGCGTACTCTAATTATAAAAACAATGAGCTGTTTGGAGAGGTGCAAGAATATTTTTATATCACAGAGTTCCAAAGTATAAGATCTGAACATGGTCATGGGTTTCTTCAGATAAAAAATGCACTAATATACCAACACTCACTTGATATCGATGTTATTGTATTCAATGATCAATATTTGACTTGTGATTAAACATTGTTAGCAGATGAGATTGTGAATGAAAACACATCATCACAAAAAAACTTGTAAAAAGCACAAATTTTTTTCACGTAGATTTGGTTTTCCTTTCCCACCAATTCTTGAAACTCGTGTCTTGCAACATTTTTGCAATGAAAACAATGAAAATCAAGAAATGCAAAAAAACAATTTCTTTTCTTCTACATCATAAAACCTATTAAAAAAACACAACATTTGATAATTTCCTAACAGTTGGAATTACAAATATGGAATACAAATTTCTCCTTCACTCTTATATCACTCAACCTATTGTGTTGCTCAAGATAAATCCTTGTGATGTATGGATAAATTAATTTGCAAAAAGAGTCCCACCATTGTGGCTTGAAAACACATATGCTCAATTTATTTTGGATGCTTATGCTACAATAACATATCGTATCTCTTATGTGCAAAAAGAATTTGCATTCAAATTAATCCAAGAAAATTCCATATGCAATGAAGATGATAATGTAGAAACCATTTGCAAACTCAAAAATACATTACTAAACATGCAACAAATGTCAATATGGAAAGTAGTTCATATTATTCTATCATTTCCTCTTTACTCATCATCCAGGAAAATATTTTTCATTATCACTGCCCCAGCTGAAAAATGAACATATGTGCTAAAAAGACTTATTCTATTGCAACAAGAACCTGATAACCCTAAAGACATTGTGTGCATGAAAATCATTGATAGTCATAGATATGTCAACTGTCCTAATGAACTTGAAAAAAAATTATTAACAAAATATGCTTCCTGCTATTTAGCCACACAAATGACTAGCAAAATAAAATGTACAATGTCATATGGTTCATCTGGTACAATGAGTAAAAGGATCCTGAAAACCATTGTAGAGAAAAAATGATGCTCTATATGCTATACATAGAGTCTGAATACATATTAAAAAAGGTTAATCAAACATGGGTTGAGACATACATTCCCCAAAAACACATTATTTTTGCTACTAAAAGACAATTATTTCTTCTAATTTTCTCATGGGGCGAAATTGAACATACTTCAACACAATTGAAAAAAAAAATGATGAAATGTCTATGTCTCTTTTTCCATTTCAACATGACTCAAGTGATTGTCCTGTTGAAAAATATGATATTCAACATGACCTAAAAAAAAAGATAAAATCCAAAAAAATGCAAACTGGATATACAAAGAAAATTGAATCTGTTGAACATCCATTTGTTCTAGACACAATAACATATCATGACATTAGAAGAAAACTGAATGAAGCGAAATATTCAATAAAAAAACAAATAGTTTTATGGAAAACAAAAATCCATTTGGGAAATTTTATTTGTTTAATATCGGAGGTGCAAGAGTGGGAAATTCATTGACCGCACAAGAACTTTACCATGCACTTATGCGATAATATAACAAAGACTTGCAAAGTGACCCATTAAAAAAAATTCCCCATAGTTTCATACATTACAAACATTGTCATAGTCTGCTTAACTTTGCATTTACCGATATCAACATCCAACATGATGCCATTTACTTCTAACACAATTTATGACCAAAGAGTATGAACAAATTATACTTTTGCTCATAGATGAAGCATCACTAATTGGATCTCGATTGTTATACAACATTGAAAAACAACTTCGCGAAATCATGCACACTCCATCTTCACCATTTGGAAACCTTGATGTTATATTTTGTGGTGACTTATGCCAAGCACAACCTATACATGATCGTTGGATATTTGAACACCCAATTCTTAGGGGAACTGTTGTTCCTTATAATTTGTGGAAGGACAATGTCAAAATATATGAGCTAAAACATGTAATGCGACAATAAAAGAAGGAGTTTGTCTCCATCCTAAATATACTTAGAACTTGTTCACATACTGATGATGATCTTGATTTTTTGAACATTGTTATAGATGCCCACAAAACAATCCAACATATCCATATCTCTTCCACCTAAAAAATATGTACAAGAACATAAAGAAAATATATTATCACTTATCAATACAAAACTAATCACACTTCATTCACATGATTAATGGATTGAAGCAATAGATGAAAATTTCCATAGAAACATGAAAATGCAATTTCCAACTACCATTGCGCTCAAAGAAAACATGCTTGTTGAATTGATTGGTGACAATTATGATATACAAGATATTTGGGTTAACGATGCTGAAGGAATCTTCAAGGCATCCACAAAAGTTGAAAAAGATGCCATCTGGATTGAAATTTGCAATAAAAAAATTGGCAATATACAAAATAAAAAAGGTGCAACACCTGTTGAAAGATGGAATAATTCCTACTTGGACACCTATTACAAGAGTTTGTAAGCCTCATGAGTTAAACAAAAAAAATATGTTTCACTTGACATCAATTTCGTGTTTAATTTGGGTACATATAAGAACCATACATTGATCACAGGGCTTGACCATGGATATATTGAATTTTGACCTAAAAGGTGCCAAGAAAAATGGGCTTGTTTACACTGCGCTATCCCATGTCAAGGATATGGAATATTTGTATCTATTAAATAAATTGTACACAACAAACTTCTCTTTGTGTGTCAAAGTTTCCGTAGAACTACAAATAATTAAATAAATTGTGTCTTATCAGATTGAATATAGCCTACATTCAATTCAAACAAAGAAATAATTAACAATATGTTCATTGAAGACATGTTGCTTCTCATTGCATTTTGAATAAATTACTATTGACCATGATATAATTAAAGAAGACATCCTTTGTTTCCAGGAAAAAAACAAATTCAGCTCCATCAAATCCAATGTTTGCAAAGAGATATAATTTTATAAAACTATTGCATTTGGATGAGATTCAAACATAATCCACAAAAAGTATCACAATTGACAATCGATTATCTTATACAACAAACCACATTGAATCAACAATTGCAACTTTCCATTGTGAAGGAAAAGCCATTACGCTTGCAAATGTATATATTAATCCAAATACATGAGTTGAATAAATCAATGATTTCATCAACTTCATTTTAGAACATGCAACAAGCAATATCTAATTTTTCTTGTCGGTGATTTCAACTTGGACATGTTGCAAACTAGCCATCAAAAAAAAAAAAAACTAGTTTTATTTACGCAAAACAACAACTTCAATTTCCATACAAAAAAACCAACAACTGATTATGGCTTTACATTCTATATTTTTGATTCCAATTGGACATATTATCACACTATCTACATTACTATAGCTTGACTGCTTGCTTGGCCCATTTCTCCAATGTCCATATGCATGAATCCAAAATGTTCGAACCTTGTAGCAAATGTAATATTTTCAAATATCCAACATACACATTTGCACTTTCTTGGAAAAAAAATTCCATTTATATTCATGAAATATCTGTAGCAGCTTCTCAAGATTTTCTTACCTTCATCTATGCATAGAGAAAATTTTCAAATTAAACCCGTGTATAATCAAACATCTAGTTACTAGAAAATAAAATATAAAAATCCATGCACCATAGCTACATTTTAAATGTCTTTGTCAGTGCATCACTTTGATTCCGAATTGTTGTTCTAACATGAATCTAACACATACATATCTCAAAAGATTCAACATTCAGAACTTTTGAAATCAATGACTCTTTGTTTGAATTTAACATATTTACTCCCTTATATACTACTATCCAACAACCATTGTCTCACAATGGCCTAAAAAACAACTTGTCACAAACCATTGAACAAAAAAAAGAGGCAAGAGATCAAAAAATGTGGCGTCTTTTCTATAGCATGAAAAATTTTCGACATTAAGAATTTCTAAAAAAAATTGTACTCTTTTGATTATCGTCACATGTATTAAATGATACACTTTGTATATCTTGTGGTGCAAAACATACTAACTCAATGATAGGATTAGGAACATTATGCACAGATAAATTTTGATACAAAGATATTAGAATTCAAATAATTAATTTTCTTCTCTTGACAATAGGTGATTGGATTCCCTCAAGTCAAAATGCAAGGTAGCAATACAAATTCCCAGTTCATCCATGAACAAAAAATAGAGGATCAAAATAAAAAAAGGTAAGATTGCTTGTGGAGTTTAACCTTGTTGAAAAATGTTCTTTTAAATCAATTTCAATTTTATGAAATCCAAATGACATGATTTCACATATGCACATATTAAAAACTGTGCAAAAAACCCCATGCTCAATTATACAACTTTGTGCAATAACATATTTTTTTGAGGGTGATATACTCATAATATATGGTCCAAGTCATACCAAATTTTTTAATTCACCAGTAAAAGAAGTGACTTGTACTTGCAGACCTTGTCCACAAATATGGATAGTTGACCATCATAGTGAACATAATCAATAGCCTTATGTGACATTTCCTTCCATGGAAACAACATTTATATATCAAAGAATTTGGAACAAGAAACAAATGCATCTATGAAAGAGGAGACTAAAAATGTTTCATAGTGTTACATGAAAAAAATATAGTCCAAAAAATACCTCATGTTTGCAAGAATCGTAGATTGGCACTAGACACAAAAATACAAAATCTTTTTGTGTCAATTGAAGCATATCTAGTTGGATCTATTGCAATTGCAATTATAACATGTCACACTAACAATAGATAATTTGAAGTACATATGAAAGATGATGAAACTACACATGATACGACAATTGTAAGTATGTTTTTCTAGTAAATGATTACTTACTTTCTATTGCAACTGCATCCCCAACTATTGCCATGATTTTTGTTTTTCTAACAACTTACAAAGGAAAAATAGTTCGTTTTGAAAAATTCCAAATTAATTTCTAGCCACACTCATGATCTTCTACAATGCACAAAAACTATAACTCAATGAATACTACAAATAACATTTCCTATACATAAAGCATCAACTAACATCCAAAAAACACCAATCCATTTGTTCAAAAACATTGTCAGAAATGGCCTAAAAGGATGCCAAGTGATACGATCTGTGACATCAACGTTCATTTATGTTCTCAATGATAGTTTTGTAAAACCAGATCTGTTGTCTCTCATCAAATCTACAACACATGTATTTCGCAACAATTTTTGTTTTTTTTTTTTGGGCATTTAATATATACATGATCTCCTATTCAAAACCCTATTATTTTCCTCACAATACCATCATACTACTCAATAATTAGAATTTCTTTTTAAATAGGTGCAAGGAGTACTTAGAGAAAACATGTCTTCACACCACCATATAAACAATTTTGTAGTAAGTGTGCAGATACAATGGTTTCAAATTCCCCAACTTGCAAATTTTGTAAGGAAACTAAAAAATATTTCCATAGCCACAATGTGGAATGCACATCGAAAAACCATGATGGAAAAATAGACTACATATTGCAAATGCCACAACTACAAGAATATTGTCCAACCATTGTTGAAACAAGTTTTCAACAATATTTCAAGAACATTTCATCTACAATCTTTGCCATTAGAAAGATTTCTATCTAAATCATTTTTAACTTGACACTTAATAACATCATCACTGAAATCGAGCAACTATAAACAACCATTGCAACATCATCATATGTTCCAGTTTATCTGCTATCAATGTATCTATCTTCACAAAATACTTTTTTGTCTCATAGTACATTTTATTTTCTTGTAAAACATTTTGAAACACATTATTCTTGCACTGAGATGTCTTTCATTTCTCATTGTCATATATTTTTTTTCCAATTACATGTCAGTATATTGTTTCAATTACACTGTAAGACTATTGATCCAACTTCCAATCCCATGCATATTTAGTATGAAATTTTGTTCTTTGCGAACAACTTATAGCAAATATGCTTCATTTAATGAAAAAAACAAAAGAACAAATCAACAATGAAAAAAATCCCACATTAAAAAAAATTGTTGTTTTTTTTTGTATAAGTTGAACAATAAGTACAATTTGGATACTTGTGTTTTTTCATATCTCTATGTTGAAATTTTGATGTTATATGTTGTTACAATCACTTAAATTCAGAACTTATCTATGCTGTAAAATAAGTTAAGTAATTGTAGATAGGACATAAACCATATAAACCATATGCATAATGGAAGAAAACCAAGAACTCAATGAGACACAGAGACGCTAGGTCAATGACCAGGGAAAAAAACATAAGGGGAAAACCAAACTAGATTCTTCTTCTATTAGAATTAATTTTTTAGCATAGATACAAAGTACAATGAGTGAATGAATAAGTTCACCAAAATCTGAAGAATATCTATGATAGTAGTAACTAATGCAAACACTAAATCACTTTGGCTCTCTAAGATCTTCTCTTACTCTCCAAGTCTCTCTCTCTCATAATCTCCTTCAAGTCTGTCCAACTCTCTCTCAAGTTCAAATTCACAATGCACAACTAAGTGAGGTGAGATGACACATACACACACACACACACATAGGAGGGGCAATGACTTAATGACACAAAGGAGGAGAAAAACACATGCCTTGAGGAGGAGTTACATATGCAAAAATAAGATTGTAACTTATGCCATAAAGGAGAGGAGTGTAACTCATGCATTTAGGAGAGAAGTGTAACTTATGCATTAAAGAGGTGTAAGATGAATATTTTTATGATGAGTCATTAAAGTGTCTAGGAGAGTGTAAGAGGTGTGTAAGAACATTAAAGAGAGAGCAACGAATCCATTAAAAGAGGCAGAGAGTAACATATGCATTAATTGAGGGGGGTTAGATATGAAATGATTGAGTCTCATTATCGAGAGACTTAAATTTCTTTTTAATAATAATAATAATAATAATATTGATGTTTAAGTTGAAATTGAACTATTAGGTTTGATTGATGATCAAAAGGGATTTTCTATCAACAATTATTGATTACCAATTGATGCAAGGCGATTTATTGTTTTTGGAAAGTCATACTTTAAACTTTCTATTTTTAGACTTTCTAGTTTTAGAAATTCTATTTTTAGAAATTCATCATTGAGCTTCCAATTTTAAACACTCCCTCTCAGCTAGGGAGGAATTTCATTTTGTAGAAAATATATTTTCTTTCTTTGCTAATCTTTGTTCATCTCTACTTTGTATCATATAGAACAATGATGTCTCATTTTAATAAAGAAGAATCATGATATTCATCCATCACCCTATATTCAATTCAGGGAAACGCCACTTGCCAACATATGACAAGGATATCGCACAACCAAGTCTCATATTTTCTTGGAGGGATCCACTAGTTAACAAATGAGAAGGATCTTTCACATATAAGGCTCATCTCTACTCGGGGGGATCCACTTGGCAACATGTTAGTGTCCAAATGTTCAGTGATCAAATGTACTCTTTCAGATTTGCTTAGTAGTGGTCCTAGGTCAAAATTTCATGTTTCAATTCAATTTCAAAATAAAATTTTGTTCATTGAATATGTTTAGGTCTGAAATGCTACTACCTACACTCCATTCATTATCATTATCATCTTAGAGGTCATGTTATCCATTTATCATTTAGGGTCTCAGGTCATTCACCACACCTTCATCTAGGTCAGAATCTGGGTCTCATTTGTTTTGCTACCATAAGAGTCAATTTATGTCATGAAAGAATGTGAATAGAATTTCATTTTCACAATACAAACCATTTCCATAGGGATGTAGAAAATATAGGGAAATAAGTGAAGTAAATTTTTATTTCATCAAATAAAGTGTGTTTCTTCATTAAAGTGTTTCAAAAAAACAAAAATTTCTTCAAAAAGCTGTGTTTTCACTAGAAAACAAAAAAGTGATTTTATGATGTTATAAAAGGGAAAAAAGGGACTTCTTTAGTTCATTTTATCTTTTTAAATTCGATATAGATCATCTATTATCACCATTATACTCCACAGCTGCCAAGGGGTGACGAAAAAACAAGAAATTTGCACCAATTTGCTCCTGCTACGCTTTTGGAAGTGTTGCGCTACGTTTCTGGAGTGCGATACGCTTTTGGTGTTTGAGCTCCAAATTAGCCATTAAAGCTTCAAAAAACTTTCACAAGGGTTCACAAATATCTTGCACAATAAATGGACACCATTCCTACCTCTCTCAAGTCAAATTTCATCAGTAAAAGAGCGGTTTCTTTCATTAGATCATTCCCACTATGTTTTTGGTGTTTTTAATCTCTTGCTTATTATAGCTGATAAAACCCTACTATAACCATTCACAACCTTAAAAAAACATCCATACATCATATATTTACACTCTATATCACTCACAACCTTCTTTTCCATAAATTTCATAAAAACCCTAATTTTCACTACATTTTGGCAGAAAACTGGGAAATTATTGGTTTTGGTCTTTTGGTCACCTTCCTCATACTAATTTCCAAAACTTTCACGTACATCCTATTGCCAAATCATCACCCTAACTCCTAAATTTTTAGGGGATTTTTCATTAACTTATTTCTACCTCATTTCTGTTCCTAAAGGCACCCTACCAACATCCCATGTTTTCTTAATTCCACACCTCCCCTACTCATCTCATCCAGCTAGGGTTTCATCTTGTTAACAAACACCATGGAGGAAGAAAATAAGATTCAAAAGGGAGGCCACCATTCTAGGTTTGAACCATATACCTTGCAAGAAATCAATGCCTCTCCTTTTTCCAAGAGATGTTTTCAAAACATTGGTTGTTTGAGGTTTTGCGAGAGGATCAAGGAGGTGGGAGGTCATGCTCAATTGACAAGCCTTTTTGCCACTAGCTCCAGAAAATACAAGGCCATCATAGTAGGCATTGAGTTTAACGCACCAACATATGTCATTTATTCAACAATAGATATCCCGAACCATGGAGAAATCTGGTTCAAAGGGATGCAATTGGATCTTGAAAACAATGAAATGTTGCTGAAACCTCATTGCAAAGATGCTCCTCAACAATCTTCCCTTTCAGGAATTTATTTTATAAAATTTCCCCCTTGATGAAGTTAAGCATGCAATATTTTACATGTGAATGGATATTTTCAAGGCTGTACCAGTATCATGTCAGGTTATTGATGCACTTCAATGCTACTCAACCACAATTTTCCCAATTATTTGTTCAGAAGTTTGGTGAAGATGATGGAAAAGGTACACAACAAAGGTAAATATCATCACCCAATTTATTCCATCATGGATTCGTCAAGTTTATTTTTTTGCATCATATTTTAGTAATAAATATGTGTTGGGAAAATTTCATGGATAAAGTTGCATCAATGCCTCCTACTAGCCCACGAATCATACATAATACATCATCAGCACCATCACAACAAAACGAGGTTGGCTCTTCAAGTAGGAAATCATATATATCAAAGGTGCCTAGGGTTGAGATCACTTAAATCTATGAGAAAGGCAAGAGGATGGTTTTTTTTCCCCATACCGTCAAAGGAGTAATTGCACTTGATACCACAGTTGAAGAATGACCAACAATAGATCAACCACATAGTCATGATAGTGATCCACTCACGCATGAGGATGAGTCACCATTGCATGAACATGAAGAATAAGCGCCCATGGAGGTTGACATGGCAGAGTAGGTAAGGGAAAATAAATCTGAAGAGATCATAAGAGAAAATGATGCAGAGATAGTAGAGTTGAGGGACTGTCTCTCATAGGAAAACTTCTTGATTACCTTCCTACAACAAGATAATATGTAGCTGAAGTTAAAACAAATCCTCCAAAGAAAACCAAAGGAAAACCCTAAGGAAGATAAGGGTAAAGGTAAGGAAGTGGTGGATGTTGAGTAGTTGGAAGACACAGAGGTTGAAGCAAAGCCTATGATGCCAAGAACAAGAGGGTTGACCAAGAAAAAGCAACAAGAAAGAGAGCCATCTCGACCACCAGCTCAGTTAACTTTTGATTAGTTGTTAGCTGCTGCAATTGAACAAGATAAAGAGTTGTGGTTGGATAGGGTCAAAATTCATATTGAGAAGCTATTGAAGAAGGCAGAGAGAGATATTGATCTCCAAATTCATATGGCAAGGTACTATTTTACAAGAAATCAAATTGCCAAGGTGAGGATGAAAAACTTGAGAAAAAGGCTTAAAGAAACCGAAATGAAGCTTAAAGAGAAGGAAAATTTGGATTTATTTGTTGAGGCCTCCTTAGATATTTATACCTTCATCCAAAGACATCATAGAAAATTTTTTGGAGGTTTTTGAGAAATTTTTGCATTTTTCGTGATTTTTACAATATTATGGAAATTTGCCTTTAGTAGAAGCGTCGCACAGCGACGTGATGATTTTTCCCAAGAGCACTAAAATGAATCAAAATCTACATGGATGGATGCATATTCACTTGTAAACCATAGATGTAACATCAGATTAACATGTCACTCTCCCATTTTGAAGAAAAATGAAAAAAACCTCACTTTTTTCAAGCTTCTGCTACCTTTTTTACCTCTATGCGCTTCTGGAGTGAGGCTGGGATAATAAATTTTTGGAGGCATTATATTGGGTATTTTCTCAAATTTTAGGGTGCATTGGAAAGAAGACACACAATGATACCTAGCCTAACTTCTAGATTTTCAAATGGGCCCTTAAGAGTAAGTCAAAAATAGGTCCAAATTAGGCACAACGATTCTGCTAGGAGGCGCGACGCTTCTGCTGGAGCCGCGAAGCTTCTATCATTGGATTCCCTTGGACAACTGTCAACTCAAAAAATATCCAAATTTTGAGGTTTAGCTTTCCCATGACGTGTATTTTTGGTGGAAGATTTTTTTTTTTGCCTCTCTTTATGGAGGAATGATGCAATTAATCCAAGAGACATGAACTCCTAGTTATTAGCTAAATTTGAGTAAGTGGTTTCTAGCTGCCCTATATTCTAGGTAATGACTCATGAAGTACATTTATGATGTGATTTAGATCAAATTTTGACCCTATGAGCTTTCATGAACTCTATTTTCTATATGTAGTCCACGTCAAGTCATTTTAGAGGTTGGATAGTTGTTATTTGCAGTGGAGCTATTTTACAGACTCTTTTTCAGTGAAATGAAAGGATGTTGCAGCTATACTCTTGAGATTCCAATGGTATGATTTTTAGCATTGTTTATTCTCTATTTCTTCATCAAGTTAAACGTTATGTTACCTTTTTCGTCAAATGCATGCTTCTATATGTTAATCTTATGAGTTTATAAACAGAAATCATTGCCTTCTATGCTTTGTTGTATAAGGTTTTCATGGATGCGTTTTCTCTTCTGTTGAATGAATTCATTTAGATGCTCATTCTAACTCCTTCTTTTTCAAAAACCCTATACGCAATGAAAAATTTAGTATGTTCATGAGTTTACCTACATGGCCTGATCCTTGTCTCTGCAACTAAACCTTTGAAATATGACCTAAACCCTAATTCTAGTTCCTTGACTATCATTCCTATCCAAAAAAACTTCAAACAAACAAAAAACCTAATCTACTGAGCATTATAACTAGCCTAATATCATTATATATTCAGTCATCTCATTGGCTGCAAAGTGACATTGAGAGATCCCTCTTTAGTTTTTGTAGGGCTAGCTACCTTACCTAAAGGTTAGTTTGTGGTTACCTTCATTCAGTTTCATTCTTAGCCTTGGGAAATAGGGGGAAGTGATAACAGTTTTGGTGCCACTGTCGAGGAGTTATTGAAAAATTTTCCCTAGGGATACTTCTTTTTATTTCATTGAAAGTTAGACTTGTGGGTGACAAGTTCTTACATTCTAAGAAGGTTGAGTTCCTAAATTTGAGCCTAAGTGAAAAATTCTCAAAAATATGGCTCCTAAAAGACACACTAGGTCAAATCCAGACCCAAATCCTTTGCCTATTGTTAATGGCCTTGAGAGTCTTTTAAGAGAGCAGAAAACAAAGTCTTGAAAAATTGGAAAGTCTATTCCTTCACTTGGTAAATCAAACTCCTTGCCTACGAGGCTAATTTCTCCAGAAAGTTCATCCTATAATTTTGAATTTGAAACATATTTGTTCAAGTCTAAGTTTGAATCCTTTCTCTCAGAAATTTTCTTTGACCACATTGATTTTGAGACTTACTTGCCATTTTCTGAATCTTCCTATTTTGAGCTTGATAGTGAAGTGTGGTCTAATTTCCAGAAATTTCAGGGTTTGGTTGATAAGTTTCAAGTAACTTCCGAAAAATATTATTTTCAATACCAACAAAAATATTTTTCTTCACCACCTATTGTTACATATTCTCACTCAAATGCATCATCATATCTAGCTTTCATTCCATCATTACCTCTGCAAGTTTTCACTCCATCAACACCTTCACAACCCCCTCCATGAGTCATGGAAATATTTTCTCCATTGATCCTACCAGCACAGCTCACTACACTACCTCAGAACTATGGTCAAATATTGCCTCTTTTTGATGGAAGATCAGAGGTTACTTCCCACGAACACATTGTCAAAATAATTGATTTCATCGACCTTGAAGAAATTGACAATGATGACGCCAAGATGCGCATCCTAGTGCAAATTTTCTCAGGAGAGGTAAAGAAATGGTTCCACTCCCTAACAGTTGGTTCAGTAGCTAATTCACTACAGCTGATCGAATTTTTTATGGGGAAATGGGAGGAGAAGAAGAATCCATTACAGATTCTAGCTGAATACAATGCCTTGAAGAGAAATCCTAATGAGTCCGTACAAGACTTCACAACTAGGTTCAACAGAATTTATGATTCCATTCCTGAAAATATCAAGCCTCCGCCAGAACTTGCATTAATTCATTACCCTCATGGTTTCGATCCTGACATGGCTTACCACCTGAGAGAAAGAAACTCATCTACCCTCGAAGAAATGCAGAGAAATTCAGTGAGCATTGAAGCGAATCTGATTATAAAAGTAAAAAATAAAAACAGAGAAAAGGGTAACCATCAAGGAAGAAACATATACTTCATTAGAAGGAAAAATTGTCACCTTGATCAAAACGATGGAGAAAATGATGGAAAAAATCACCATCGCGGATAGGCAAGCTGAACCCTCAATTAGAAATCCCAATTTCACGGGTCAAAATCATCAACCTCAATACAAATTCAAGCAAAGGGAACAATGGGACCAAGATCCACAAAGTCAACATCAAATTCACACTCCATTCCATAAAAAATATACTGAAGGCCCTGATGATGAAGAAGAGGAAGAGATTGAAGGTGAAAATCATTTGTTTGAGGAAAATCAACAACGTATTTTACTCACTGAAGAAGATCAGTTTTATGCATAAATATATGCACCAAATGACCAACAATATGTCTTGTCAAAAGATGGCATGTTATTAGTATGGAAAAAATATTACCAAAGGGGATATCAGAATGCTCTTACTCAAGTATAGAGGTAGTATGGTTTGAGGAAAAGGAATGTGCCTATAACCTCAAGTAAGAAAAAACAAAATTCTCAAACAGAGGCTCATCACAAAGAGACAGCTACGTCAAATCAGAACAAAGATAAAGGACCTACTGTTCCTAATCATGTGAAAGGAAATGAAGCTTCTACCAGCATTCAAAATAAATATAAATAAGTTCAAGATGGAGGATAGAGAAAGGATACTCCACAGAAAGATCAGCTCGAGAAGAAAGCTGCATCATCCAAAGAGGTAGAAAAACATTATGCTCTTTTTAGCCTTGAAAATGAAATCTCAGAAATGAATGTCTCCATTACTTTAACTGAAATAGTCAAGAATGTCCAGTATAAGTTTCAAGTAGCCAAGTTTCTTAGGGTAGATCATATGTCTGATATGGTCAATGTGAGTGATGGTCACCTAGAGCTTTTATTTGGTCCTGCTGTTGATGGTGACTTAGAAGATAGTGAGGTCCCTCCTTTTTATCTTAGCCTCAAAATCCATGATTTTATCCTTCATTAATCCATTCTTGAATCTGTAGCATCCCACAACCTTATGTCTAAGGCCATCATGGACAAACTAGGTTTGGATATCACAAGGCCCTACCATGACCTTTACTCTTTCGATTGAGGGAGGGTTAAATGTATAGGCCTCATTAAAGATCTAGTGGTCTCTTTAGAGAAAATTCCAGCCAAGAATGTCCTCGTAGATACTGTTGTGGCTGATATCCCTCCCAGATATGGAATTCTGCTCTCCCGGTCATGGGGAGAAAAACTTAGAGGCACCTTGCAGCTCGAATTTTCCTATGCTATAATCTCGGTCTTTGGGCAACTCAAAAAGCTATACTAGGAAAGAAAGATGAAATATATGATCAGTAGAAAAGAAAAGCCTAATAATCATCCCATACATGATGTTCACATGGATTTAGAGTCTTTTATCTTATTTAATGATGAATTTTCAACATATTCATAAATTTTGATTGAAGAAAAAAAATTCAGAATTTTCAAATTATGTTTGGAAGATTTTAAGTGCAGAAAAATAGGAAAAGATGTTAAGTATCTTGGATCCAAGTGCATCACCCAAAAATATAAATGAAATAGTGAAAGAAACAAAACCTATTGGTACAACATATATTTCTCAAGTAGCTAGTCATGATTAATCATCCAAATCTTATCTTCTCGATGAAGAAAATGGTTTTTGGATCATGGATTTTGATGGATCCTTAGGTAAGGAAGGAGTTGGATTGGAGTGTGGATTCACAACCCTAAGAATTAGTCACTTAAACTTCCTCCTAATGTTCATATGCATTCTTAAAAATTGGCATTTTATTGTTCAAACAATGAAGGAGATATGAGGCTTTGATAAACGGTCTGAAAATTCTCAAGAAATTAGGTGCCAAGAAAATTCCTGTGTATGGAAACTTCGAATTGGTAATAAAGAAAGTCAAAGGGGAATACCAGGACAAGCATCCTAGAATGCGAGCTTACCAAAATGTAGTGCTAGATATTATCAAGACCTTCACTTAGTATACTTTGTCATTGATTTCAAGGGACAAAAAGTTTATTGCTGATTCTCTTGCCACTTTAGCCAACATGTTCAAAATTCCACTTTATCCCAACAAGAAGTATGAAATAAATAGAAAACATTGCCTTGCTGTTCCAGATAATGTTCAGTATTCGCAAGTTTTCCAAGATGACAAGAAAATCAACAACTTCTTTTAGACAGAAGAGGAGTTTGTGAGTTCACAAATAGATGATCAGTTTTATGAAGAGGACCAAGAGATGAAAGTAGTAGAAATGAAAGTAATTGAATTGAAAGATAACTCCATTCCAAGAGGTCTTATGCCTTTGGAGGAGATTTTTGACCAAGATGATGTTTCACGGAAATCGACAATGATGCCACCAAAAGTAGGAGTGGAAGACCTCAATCTTGGCACTCCTAAAAATCCCAAGATGGTCAAGATTTCAAAATACTTAATCTGTGAAATGAAAGGTAAATATGCAGCACTCATGTCCTAGTTTTCTGATTTTTTTGCATGGGAGTATTCTGATATCAAAGTGTATGATAAGAGCATATTTCAGCACACCATTCCTTTAAAGCCTGATCATAAACCCTTTCGCCAGAAACTAAGGAGAATGAATCCCAAGTTTCTTCCCTCCATTCAAAAAGAGGTGAAAAGGTAGTGTACTACTGGTATTATTTTTTGTCTTGTTTTTTTAAATTGGATGTTGAACTTAGTGTGAGTAAGAAAGAAGACTGGTGAGATTCACTTGTGTATAGATTTAAAAAATATGAATAAAGTATCGTTGAAAGACAATTACGCAATTCCAAACATGGATCATATTTTTTAAAGGGTGGTTAGTTCCTCCATAATTTCATTTCTGGATGGATATTTCAGGTATAATCAGATTTTAATTCGTTCGGATGATCAGGAGAAGACAACCTTTACAACACCATGGGGTACTTTTATCTATGCTAAAATTTCCTTTGGATTGAAGAATGTAGGAGAAAATTTTCAGTGAGCGATGGATATCACCTTTGCCAATGAAAAGGATGTCTTTTTGGTCATTTATCTCGATGAAATCATATTTTTTTCCAAGATGGATGAAGAGAAATTACAAAATTTGAAGGCAATTTTTCAGAAATCCAAAAAAATTGGCATATCGATGAATCCAAAGAAGAGCCTTTTCACTATGGAAGAAGGGAAATTTCTTGGTCATATCATATCTAAAGATGACATCTGAATAGATCCTTAAAGGCTTGAGGCTATTAATAATTTGGACTATCCTAGAAGCAATAAAGAAATCCAATCATTCAATGGTAAAATAAGTTCCTTGAGGAGGTTTATTCCTAACCTTGCAGAAAATATAAGAGAAATCACTAATATGTTGAAGAAAGAAAACACAGTGAAGTGGTCCAATGAGGAAAATAAATCATCCAATCAAGTTAATTTTTCCTTATTTCATGCTCCTACACTCATCAACCCTGATTATACACTTGATTTTATCATCTTTTCTTTTGCTTTTGAGTATACTCTCGCTGCTGTCCTCATGCTAAAGAAAGATAAAAAAACAGAGCAACCCATCGCTGTAATATTCCCAAATGGGAAGAGTAGAAATATAGTGCACAAAACTGGAAATATCAGTGTATAAGATCACAACTAAGTATGAGACCAATATGGAGCTTCTTTATTCATCAAATCAACAACAAACATGTATAATATAATTGCCACAAAGTATATAACAAGATACAACAAGCCTCCAATAGATAAAACCCTCAAGAATGAGGTGCTACTACTATATCAAAATGTCAGAGACACTGCTACAGTGTAGTCATAGAAGCACTGCTATATCAAATGAGTATACAAAAGATAAATGGTTGATATATGCCTCAAAAGATACAACAAATGAAGATCTAGGCTCTATACAACCTCCAACAAATAACCCAAGTGGGTTTTCATAAATACACCAATATACAAGATGGGGATCAAAGCCCTAGGGCTGAAGACCCAATGCAACAATATAGTTGTAAAGATGTGGCTGATCTGATATGAAAACGAATGTAGCCTCCCCCAATATATCCTCTAGATGAAAGGCTAACCCCTTCACTAGAAAACCTCCTGTCCAAATGGTGTACTGAAACCACCCCTGCAACTCCTCCCTAAAATAACGCAATCCAAGAAAGAAACTACACTGTAGGGGAAAATGATGATGTGGCCTGATGCCAAATGATGCAATAAAGCTCAAGGGCCTTCCTCACTAGCCTCCCAATGGAAGGAAACCTTCCTCCACTGAAAAACAAATCAGAAAACACCCAAATGTATTCTCCACTGCTGCAACCTGCAAATCAACACATATCTTAAGAGAAACTGTGCTGTACCACAATATTGAAGCCTTGGCATGATGCATGAATGTGGAATGGTAGTGAAATACTCTTCCTTTAAGGATCCTCAAGGATAGAGGTGGGATTCCTGATCGGGAACACCCTGTGCTAAATAACACTGCAATATTAGCTAAATAATTGAGGAGAGCAACAAGTCTAATAGACCATAAATCAAAATATCATAACATAACATGAATCAACTATGGCTGCCATCCTCTTCCTTATATAAGTGGTGAGCTTCCTCAACCTTTTCCCTACTCATTAAAGGCACTACTTCCATGCATGGAGTCTCCAACCCAAACTGCGTTGTCCCATAATGAATGCCACTCCTCCATGACAACGCTGTTGATTTGGTCAAAGTTGACCTAGTCTATGTATTCTAGCCCCTTTTCACACACAAGGGTGGTCAATTAAGCTGCTAAGATTTCCTCCTGTCACATTAGCAATGATTTTATTCCTATTAAGGATATTTATGGGTCTTCAAACCCTCTTATTCAGAAAATTAAGACGCAAAAGAAAAAATTAATATTCCAACTAGCTCATGGCTAATTGGGAATATTACAATTGCCTTATTCAGTAGAACCATAAGAGACGTAGCCTTGAAATACAATATAATTGAAAAACATGCATTGGTGCTAGTCAAAGCATTCAAATACTTGCAGGTGTATATTCTTCAGTCTCATGTTTTTGCATATGTCCCAAACGCTGTTGTCAAAGATGTGATCACACAGAATGATCCTGAAGGTCGACCTGGAAAATGGATAGCTTCCGTGCTAGAGTATGACTTGGAAATCAAACCTACAAAGTTGATCAAAGGATAGGGCTTGGCTAAGCTCATGTCAGACTCAAACTTGCATGCCTTGGACATCAATTTTATTTTTGCAGTATTTAAGGAGCAAGAGGCTGATCCATTATCTTAGGTATCTGAAATTTTTTCTTCATCGCCATGGTGTGCTAATATTATTCATGTGTTGCAACATTTGAATCCTCCTCACAACTTGCCCAAAAGTAAAGGTATATCTATGAAGTTGAAGGCTCTTAAGTATTGCATTCTTAGTTACAATGTTTTGTATTGGAAAGATTGAGGTGGAATTTTACTAAATTATTTGGTAGAAGGAGAAGTGGATAAGGTGATGAAAGACTTTCATAAAGGTGATTATGGTGGTCATATTTTCTAGAAGACTACAACAAAAAATACACTAAGAGCTAGATTTTATTGGCCCAAATTTTTTTCCAATGTTTATAAGTTTGTCATGAGTTGTCATGAGTGCCAAATATTTCAGGGAAAAAGAAAACTATTACCGCTTCCCTTGAAACCAATTGCGGTTCAAGAACCCTTCTAGCAATGGGATATTAATTTCACTGGTGAGATCCATCCTCCATCATCAGCTCAAAACAAGTGGATACTCACCACCACCGATTAATTCAAGAAGTGGATTGAAGCCATGCCCACAAGGAACGCTATAGACACCGTCATTATTCAATATTTGGAGACCAATATCTTGGCTCGTTTTGGCTGCCCATAAAAAATTATCGCTGACAATACAACCACCTTCAAGTCCAAAAATATGATTGAATTTTGTGAAAAATATCACATAAGACTTGGGCATTCTAAAACATACTATGCTCAAGGCAACGGGTTGGTTGGATCATCAAACAAATCACTGGTGAACATAATCAAGAAATTGCTGCAAGATAAAAAAAGGAAATTGGCATAAGAAGCTCATAAATGCTCTATGGGCAGAAAAAATTATTACAAAGAGATCAATCAACATGTCACCTTTTCAGCTAGTGTATGGTGTCGACATAGTGTTTCCCACTTCTCTAGTGGTGTCGGTGATGAAACTTTTGCAAGAGATCGATAGTGAACCAAATGATATTCAACGAAGAATAAATCAAATGATTAATTTGCAGTAGTCAAGAGAAGAAGTTTTCAATCACACTTCAAAAATTCAGGAGAAAATAAATAAGATCTATGATAAGAAGATCAAAGTTGATGATTTCAATTTAAGAGATGTTGTTCTGCGATGGGATTCCCGAAATGAAGACAAAGGTAAGCATGGTAAGTTTGATAACCTATGGAAAGGTCCATACCAGATTAAAAAAATTAGGGGTAATAAGGCATTTTTATTACATGATCTTGATGGGCAATAAATTCTGGGAGGACCGGTGAATGGTAGGTTCCTCAAACATTACCTTACCTAATCTTGCAGAAAAAGGTTCACTTTCATTGTAAATATCAATTTTATTTGCTGTCGAAGAATAAGGAAGTTGTTGCAAAAGTTTGAAGCCTGAAGAGAAGGCCATGAGGCTTCTATGATAAATTGATGATTTTCTTTTAAAGGCTCAAAAAGTCAAGTGAGTTTTAGAGTGAAAGTCATTTTATGTTTAGTTAATCACTTCATTTTGTCAAAGTTTTTTCTTTTAAATTTCTAGTTTTGACTCCATTGCCCAATGGATGAGGCTACCTGATCTACGGTGTTCTTGAAACCTCCTAAAGGAGCTTACATCCCCAGATAGAGCCAATGTTAGTGTCCAAATGTTTAGTGATCAAATGTACTCTTTCATATTTTCTTATTAGTGGTCCTAGGTCAAAATTTTATGTTTCAAGTCAGTTTTCAAATAAAATTTTGTTCACTGAATATGTCTAGGTCTGAAATTTGACTCCCTACATTCCATTCATGGTCATTATCATCTTAGAGTTCATGTCATCCATTTATCATTTAGGGTCGGAGGTCATTCACCACATCTTCATCTAGGCCAGAGTCTAGGTCATTTGTTTCACCACCATAAGAGTCAATTTATGTCATGAAAGAAGGTGAATAGAATTTGTTTTCACCATAAAAACCATTTGCAGAGGGATATAGAAAAGATAGGGAAATAAGTGAAGACAATTTGTCTTCCATAAAATAAAGTGTGTTTCTTCATTAAAGTGTTTCAAAAAAGATAAATTTCTTCAAAAAGTTGTGTTTTCACTAGAGGACAAAAAAGTGCTTTTACGATGTTATTGTTGGAAATACTGAGAGGGGGGGGGGGGGTGAATCAGTATTTCTTTCAATTAGAGCATTAGTTAATCTTGAATTATTATCACTGTCTGTACAATGATAGAAGCAAACAAGAGGAACATAAATGCACACAGTTTTTAAGGTGGAAACCCACTTAGGGACAAAAACCACCTAATGCTTTTCTAATAATTCTTTTCAACTCCAATTGAAAATAAAGCTCCAACTTCCTAGAATCTATAAAAGCATTCTTCTCCAGCTCCCATTGGATGGATGCTCCAATGCCCGAGATTCTTCAGTAATCACTGAACGGATGCCCCAACACCCAATGAGCTACAACTCACCCTAGCACCTCCCTACCACCCCATAGAAGAATAAAAGAAGAATGGACTCCCGTACCTGGGAAAATGGTCCACTTTACAATGATGTAGAAGAAGAAGATATACTAGACCATAACCCAAAATTTGACATAACCACCTAATGATGATCCTAGACCTCCCAACATTGCCTCTTCAACCCTTGGCAGATAGACACTAGTAAAATTTGTACAATATTGTATTTACAATGACTAAGTACAATGTTACCTTTACAATGATTGTATGAAGTGCTGCCCACTTGAAGACTTCATATGATGAAATTCTTGCTGCTGTTATACACCTTGGTTGCTGCTCTTGTCATGCTACCCTCTGCTACACCTTGTTTTGCTTTTCTGCCGTAGAAATTCTGGTCCTTTGCAATCCTTGACAACACATGATCTAGCTTTTTCTTGCCTTCTAGGAGCTCGATATTGAATTTGGTGTATCTCTGTTATTTCAGATCCTCAATATCTGATTTTCGGTCCTGTAGTAGTCCTCTGAGTCTTCTTTCCAATGCCATATGTCTGACCCAATTTGGATTCTTCAAGAGAGAGTTATACCCAATTTCTCACACTACCCTAATTATGGACTGTTTCAGTAGAGCGCACTTGTACGGAATGCCACATGTCACTTCTTCTTTATTTTCCTCTGAAATTGATAGAGCGAAAACTACAGACTATGCAATATCTTCCACTATTTACAGAATTTCAATATGATACTCAGAGAGAGAGTTATGACGATTTTACCAAGGTCACTTCTTTGAGATGAATTTTAGGAGCTTGCAAAAACCCTTACTTCCACAGATCATATCTCCAAGAATATTGTGCAACTTGATCTGAAATTTTTATTGCAGCTTCCTTAGGATTTCGGCTTCTCTTCATAAAAATTTCAGCTTTTGAGCCTTCGTAGAAAAAAATTTAGAGCGACAATTCCACAATGACCTGTTTCAGATGGAAAAATCCCATACATAAAGAGGAAATGAAGATCACAATTTATATGAGTGCTTAAGTTGAGAGGGGCTTCAACAAGTGAACCTGCGAGGGATCTTAGGAGCTTAAAAAATATTAATTATGGCTTTTCAATGACCCATGCCCAACCCCATGGGGTTTTAGCCCACTAACATGGGTACAAACTTCAAACATGAATATCTCTCAAACCGTGAAGAATTACATGGCGTGCCATATATCAACGGAATCATATCGACAAGTAGAAACCATAAAAAGCATTATTGACCCTGAATATATTAATTTGATAGGTAAAAATTCCTGTGAAATATTGGGTTAGCCCCTGGTGCTGATTGGGTTGAAATCAATGACAACCGCTGATCAATAATCTCCCCCTTTGGTATTGATGGAAACAAAAGTACTCACCCTGCGATCATGACACCTCTTCCTACAACATTCTCTCCCCCTTTGACATCAATGGAAAAGGGTAACTCCCCCTGAAACACAACCATTCTGTGGACCTATACACACTTCCACTCACGCTGACACACAACTGTCCTGCAGACGTGTACACACTTCCACTCCCCCTTTATATTTTGAAAAAAGAAAATATAATGAGAACTTGGGAGAATCTGAAGCTTCTGGCAAAGATATTCCAATGCTGGCGAATATTTAATATGTGATTCTTTTGGTGCTGCTTAGAATCTTGCTACTTGTCCAACTGCTTGCATAACATTTGGTCGAGAGGCTGTTACATATAGAAGACTAATAATCATAGATCTGTACAACCTTTAATCCACATCCTTAGATGAGTCGTCAATGCTCAATTTGCAACCAAGTAAAGACATCTCTAAATCACTTTGCACCTTTGTAGAAAAATTCTTACTTAGTCGATCATCATCGCTACCAATTATTGTATCATCCTCTTTAGCTATTAAACATGCTTTAGTTGCTTCATCCAGAACATATATGTCGTTTGGAGCTCGACTTGCTGTAGCCACAATTTCACCATACACGCCTTTCCTGATTTCACATTTCATGGAGTTGAATAGTATTGTGTGTCCTTGATCACACATTTGTCCAACATTGAGCAGATTGTGATTCACGTTTTCAACCAATAGAACATTCTTGGCTAGAACATCTTTGCTTCCGAGAGTGATAGTACCTGATCCTATAACATTTGAAGATCCATCATTTCTAAAGGACATGGTTCCGTTCTTCTTCTCTTTCAGAGATACAAATTTATTTCTATCTCCAGTCATATGCGTTGAGAAAACGCTATCAACATACCACACATCTTTGTTCTTTTGAGCCTTGAGAGCGAGAGCACAATTATCATTCTTCTTCTTCTTCCATGTTTGTTCATTCTGTGGCTTCGAAGATTCTTCTGGGAGATTTTCAAGTCTGCAATATTTGGCTATGTGTCCAAAGTTTCGACATTTGTAACATTCAATATTATTTCTTAAATGTTCAAATCTATTGATATTTCGCTAAGCCCTAGGAGGTTCATATTTGACAGATCTCTTGGAATTGTATTTTTTCCTAGGGTACGTGCGACATTCTACAGCTTTATGACCAAATTTTCCACATGAATAGCGATAGCCATAAAAAATATGTTGGTACCTGGATGGAAATTTTCGTCGAGGAATTGTCTTCCAAGGTTTTTCTTGCGAATCTTGTCCAATGAAGTCTACATGCATGCCATATCTCATAGGTTCATTGTTTTTTGTTGTAGAAGGTCCTGCTTATTCTTCTTTGTAACTGATGCCAGTTTTGTCGTTGTAAGATTGTTGATTGTTGATGAGTTCTTCCAATGCCCTTGAGTTGTTGGCATAGTTTTGGATAGTTTTTCCTTTCTCCACTTCCTCACACAGCGAGACTACTTCGGCTTCTAATTCTTCCCTTTCTTGGTTTCTTTCTTCCAACTTCTTTTGAAGTGACTCTTCAATGCATTTGTGTTCTTCAACTTCAATTTTGAGACCTTGAACTTGTTCTTGAAGAGTTTTGGAACAAATCTTCTCTGCCTTGAGATATTTTATAAGCTTGATTGCTTCCTCATAAAATTCATCTATGGTCCATCCTTCTTCTTCGTTGTTTGATACCTCTTGCTTATTGTGCTTGGGTTTATTGTGCTTGGCCATAAACAATACTCTCTCATTGGCTTCTTCTTCACTATCATTGTCTTCATTGGATGATGAGCTATCTTATTTAGAGAGAAAGTTCCTTTTGGATCCTTGCTTGTTGAATTTCTTAAAGCCTTTCTTTCTTTTTGAGTTGCCATTACTTTTGTTTGGACATTTTGCTGCAAAATGGCCAACCTCATTACAGCTAAAACATATCAATGGAAGTTTACCTTTGAATTTTCCCTTACCAATTTGTAGTTTTCTCGTGAAGTAAGCATATTCTTCATCTGAAAGACCTTCATCATCATCTCCCTTTTCTTCACACTTGCAGGTGCATGTATTTTCAATTGAAGGTTGCTTATCCTTATTGGTTTTATTAGACGCAACAAACGCAGTTTCTAGATGCGAAGTACCCTCTTCTTCATCAAGTCTCATTTCATATGTTATGATAACTCCATGTAATTCCTCTTTGCTGAGTTTGTCCAAATTTGCACTGTATTCTAATACCGATACCTTTGGGTTTAATCTCCCTGGTAACGTTCTAAGAATCTTCCATATAATAGTCTTCTCGTCAACTGGCTCTCCCAATCCTTCCAGAGTATTGGTTATTTCATCAACATATTGAAAGTATGTAGCAATGTTGCAATCTTCTTTCATTATGAGTTGCTCAAATTTTTCTATATAGATTTGAAGCTTTGCTTCTTTGACATTTGAGTCACTTGCATATATATTCTCAAGCTTGTCCCATACATTTTTGGCGGTTTTACAACCCAACACCTTATGATAAGCAGATTCAATAAGTCCACTGATAATAATATTATTTTCTTTTGCATCATTTACCAAATTCTTCTTACCTTGTTCATCCGCAGTTGATCTAAATCCATTTTGAACAGTGTCCCATACTTCATCACCTTGCACCAAGAGATAGACCTCCATTCTTCCTTTCCAAAGTGCATGATTATTTTCATTGAATAGAGGCACACCATTCTTGGTATACTCCATAACCTCCTTCTAGCTGTTAAACTGCTATTGAAGGAACCAAGCTCTGATACCAATTGTTGGAAATACTGAGAGGGGGGGTGAATCAGTATTTCTTTCAATTAGAGCATTAATTAATCTTGAATTATTATCAGTGTCTGTACAATGATAGCAGCAAACAAGAGGAACATAAATGCACACAGTTTTTAAGGTGGAAACCCACTTCGGGACAAAAACCA
>CM076578.1:1115209887-1115250590 GCA_034641835.2 Pinus albicaulis | reverse complement strand
GATTTCCTTTTATACAGCTAGACTCCTTTTGTGCATGTATGGCTATCAACATTTCTAGTTGTGTCCTGGTTCAAGCAGTTCCAAACAACATCCTTGTCATAGTTACTTGATTGGTTGGTCTAGAATTATAGCATTACTTGATCTATCAATTTTTCTGCAAAGTAGGGTAGGCTTGTGCATAAATAAGCTGCCCAAGGTTGCATTTCATATTTCGGTATTGGTTTATGTACATATTGCAATATGTATATGTTTTTGGATTGGTATGAGTTTTTTGGGTTTACAGAGGTTTGCTGACCATATTGGCCAATGGATGAGGCACTTGGTCTACGATGTTCTTGACACCTCCAATGATCCGAATTTATGGAGGAACGCAACAGAATAAACATATAACCATAAATATATAAATTCAGCGGAAATAACACTTCATTTAATTAATATCAAAGAACTGAAATTTGCTTACAGACAGAATGGAAATAAAACTAGCTAGGGCACTGGTAGCTATCTCTAAGAAGAGAAGTCGCGGCTACAAGCCTCTGAACTGAGTTACAATGAGGCTCGAGGGCCTATTTATTATTTAGAAACAATGGGAAATCCTAAACAGCCAAAACCCTAACCCTAGGAGATGAAGCGCCAAAACTATGGGCCCCGTTTGGGTAAATTGGTGTTTCAACTTCCCAGGGGCATAACTTTGGCATACGATCTCCGTTTGACACGTACCATACCTGGTTAGAAATATCTATCCGAGGAATACAAATTTGGAATGAGAAACATCAGTCCATGGACCCATATTTCTCTCATTTTTCCCAAAAAAACGTCGTTTAGGGCCTCAAAATGGCTCCAGAAGTTCAAGACTCGAAAAACTGCTAAAAATAGTAAACTGTGCCGAAACTGAAAAACTGAAAGAGACAATGGTGGAGCCCCAAGTGGAATAGGAGGGTGACCACCAATATCCACCTGGATCATTCCTCCCCCCTTAGGAAGCAATGGTCCCCATTGCGTTAAGTTCCTCCATGAGATGAGGAAATTTTTGCTCAACTTGGTCCCTGGTGAAGCACTTTCCTTGGTGTAGGAGTTGGCCAACTTTGACAACCCGATAGAGTTGGATCTTCTGTTGGTGAGTGTTCTTGATTTGCATGTCCATGATACAATCTGTGGTGGCCTGTTCCATGCAGTCTGGATTTAAATCTGTTGGTGTGAGTTGTTCTGCAATGTCCGAGGTGTCTAGTAGAGGTGGGAAGTAAGGACGAAGGCGATCCACATTGAAGACTGAGTGCAGACCAAGGAATGGTGGAATATTGAGCTCGAAGGCATTGTTCCTTACAGCCTTGGTGATGGTGTACGGCCCGTATCGGAGCGGGCGAAGCTTGTGGTGGGGTCCAGTGAGTCACTCCTTCTGCAAATGTAGCCATACTTTGTCGCCCACCTGGAAGTTGTGTGGCACCTGGTGTTGATCATGGCATTGCTTGTACTTGGCATTAGATTCGTCCAATATATCATGAACCTGTTGGTGGATGTGTTGAATGCGCTCGATGAAGCTACTTGCTTTGTCAACTTCAGACTAGACATGATCTGAATCGGCCTGAGCAGCTGCAAATGGCATGGCTACGTCAATGGGACATAGTGGCTGGAATCCCAAGCCCACCTAAAAGGGGATATGGCCGATTGAACTATGGAGAGCCCGATCATAACTATGTTGTACATAAGGGAGGCTCTCGTCCCATGTGCGTGGATGCTTTGAATTGTACATGCGCAGAATGTGTACAATCATTCTGTTGACGACCTCTATCTAGCCATCTATTTGGGGATGGAAAGCTATGGACTTGGTGAGCTTGGTATCCAACATTGACCAGAGGCTGGACCAAAATGTGTTGAGGAATATACTATCCCGATCTGATATGATAGACTGTGGGTTCCCAAAGTGCACCCACACTCATTCAAGGAAGAGTTTAGCAGTGGCTTCTACTGTGATATTCTTCTTGCAGGCCTCCATAATGGCCATCTTCGAGAATCTGTCGACGACCACGAAAACACAGTCATTTCCCTGCTTAGTAGAAGGTAGGCCCGACATGTAATCCATGGAGATGGATTCCCAAGGTCGACTAGGGGTATGTAGAGGAGTATATAGGCCTTGCTTCTTGATGGTCGGTTTGGCAATGGCACAAGCAGTGCAGGATCTGATGTGCTTCTCGACATCCTTTCGAAGGTTCGGCCAATAGAAATATTTCTGCAGGATTGCTACTGTTTTCTCGACCCCGAAATGCCCAGCGACTCGACTGTAGTGTGCTTCCCATATCATCTTGGCACGCTCGCTTGAAGGAACACAAAGGTGTCCCATGTGACATAAAATTGCATCTTGGAGGTGAAAATTTGGAACTTGCGTACCCCCCAAGAGTGCCTTGTAAGTGTGGCCGAATTCTGGGTCACTCTCATAGAGAAGCGGCCAATCAGAAGTCTCGTGCCCACAAGAGTTGAGCACGGTGGTGAGCGCCACGATCGGTGGTCGGCTGAGGCAGTCTGCAACATTATTGGTGCTATCCTTCTTGTACTTGATGTTCAAATGAAACTGTTGCAGATATGTGGACCACTTCTGATGGCGATCATTCTGCAACTTCCCTTGTGTCTGTATGAACTGCAAGGGCCTGTGGTCTGTGTGGATGATTGTTTCCTTCCCAAAAATGTAATGCTTCCATTGTCGACAAGCTTGCACAATGGAGTACATTTCTTTGTCATATGTGGGGTACTTGCGAACTGTGTCAGACAATGTCTCACTGTGAAATGCCACTGGATGTCCCTGTTGAGTAAGAACCGCCCCAATAGCATAGTCAGAGGCATCTGTCTCGATCTCAAATGGCTGTTGCAAGTCTGGTAAAGTGAGCACTGGGGCAGAACAGAGGCGGTTTTTTAGTTCTGTGAACGCCTTCTGTTGAGGTTCCGACCAAAAAAATTTTGCTCTCACTCCTCCCTTGGTGACTTGACTCAAGGGCCAAGTGATATGAGAGAATCCCAACACGAACCTCCGATAGAAATTAGCAAGACCCAGAAAGCTGCGAAGCTCTGTTATAGTGGTCGGGGCTGGCCAATCCCGAATGACTTGGATCTTGGCCGGATCCACATGCACCCCCCTTTCATCAATAATGTATCCCAGATATTGAACCTGGGTCATGCCAAAAGTGCACTTCTCCAAATTGGCACACAACTTGTGTTGCCGCAGTGTTTGGAGGACTTGTCGGATGTGGTGAAGGTGCTCTTCCCAAGTCTCGCTAAAGATTAGAATGTCATCCAAGTACACCAATAAAAATGAGTTGGTGAATGGCTACAAGATGTCGTCCATCATCCTCATGAAGGTTGCGAGAGCATTCGTCAACCCGAAAGGCATGACCAGCCATTCGAAAAGGCCTTCCTTGGCTTTGAAGGCAGTCTTCCACACATCAGAGGGTTCAATTGGTACCTAGTGATACACAGACTTCAGATCGATCTTGCTGAAATATTTTGCACCTTTGAGTTGGTCCAGAAGGTCATCAATCCCTGGGATTGGGTACCTATTCCGGACAGTGATCTTGTTCAGCGCCCGATAGTCAATACAAAGTCTCCACGTCCCATCCTTCTTCTGTACCAACACGATCGGGCTCCCACAAGGCGATGAACTTGGTCTGCTGTGACCTTTCTGCAACAGCTCCTGAATCTGCCTCTTTATTTCATCATTCTCCAGAACAGATTGTCGATAGATTGGTCCACTAGGTAGCGGCGCACCTGGGGTTAGATCAATCGGGTGCTTGACCTGACAGTGCAGAGGAACCCCTATGGGTGAGGTGAATATGTCCCCGTACTCCTCCACAACCTTATCCATTTATTGTTGTCGTGCAGAGGAGCCCTGTCTGAAGGTCGTGGCCACAGTCTTCTTCTTTCCCTGGGGGCGGATCATCAGGAAAACGAATTTCCTGGTTTGGGAAATGAGCTTACTGCATTGTTTTGTAGTAACCAAAGAGATAGCGGCAGGAGGTGGTACCTCTGGTATCCTGTACAACTTATTTCCCAAAGTAACAATAACAACACGAGGTCGAGAATCATACATAGCATGACGCTTCCACAAGTATGGTTGTCCTAATAATACGTCATAAACATCAATAGGAGCAACGTCACATAGTACCTCATCCGTGAAGGGCTTGATGCTATAGGGAAGGCGGCACTGTTGGCTGACGCGGAGATCTCGTCCTTGGTGAAGCCACCCGATGGTGTATGGATGTGGGTGAGTTGTGGTCGGAAAGCCCAACCACTTCACGACGTCTGCAGAAATGAGGTTCTTTTGGCTCCCATTGTCAACAATGAAATATACTGGGGAGCCCTTTACCCACATCTGGGAGTGGAAGAGACATTCCTTCTCCTCTGGATCTTCCGGTTCCTCCTTCTGGATCTTTGTAGTGGAAACAGTGGCATTGGGCTCCACATCAATAATCTGTTTCCCTTTTTCATTCCCCTTTTCAGGTTCTGATTCAGAGTCAGAGCATGCATCTGACTCAGAAGCCCTCATCTCGGCCACTAGCGACTGCTTGGCCCGACACTCACTTGTGTTGTGAGTGGAGCTCTTATGGAACTCACACCACTTTCCCGTGTCCTTCTTTGGCTTTGCGTTGATGTTCTTTTCTTGTGGCTTCGATGAGTTGTCTTTAGCCGCCATGCCTTGGCTCTATCCTTTTTTCTACAGTTTGGAAGCACCTTTCCTTTGCTTTTGAAATGCAGATCCAAAGTCTCGCTTCTTCTGCTTGAATTTCTGCTCAATCTTGGCAGCATACCGGTATGCCGTACCAAGCGAGGAGATGTCAAGGAACTCCATTTCCTCCTGAATGTATCTGTACAGATAGCTACGATACTTTAGCACCAAATGTTTCTCTGAATCTTTGATACCCAACTTTGTGCGCAGGGTATGGAACAGATTCGTCAGCTCATGCACATCTTGATCCCTTTGTTGTCGCAGCGTGGTCCATTGTATGTACTTGTCCTCATAGCTCCCCACGGGATAGTACTGTTCCTTGACGACGTCTCGGAAAGAATTCCAAGTTGGTACGACCGATAATAGAGAGGGTTCTGTCTGGTCCTTGTTCTCACATTAGGTTTCCCACCAGTCCTTAACATGGGGGGTAGCTTTGAGGAGTGCAAAAATAATCTTCTCCCGGTCTGAAAAGTCATGAACCGAGAAATATCCTTCTAACAGATTCAACCATCTATCTACGGCATCTGCGTCTATTTGACCCTCAAATATGGAAATGTCAAAATTTACTTGTACCTTAAAAGGAGTCGCGCCTCCAGAGTGGCTACTGGATGCAGATGCGCCGCCGGTGGGTAGCCGTTGAAGGATCTGAGCAAAGTTATCCATCATCACGTTCCTTTGTCTTTCGAGGGCCTCCTCGAGCAATATTTTGATAGGATCTCCTGCTCCCTCATCTTTCTTTTCGTCCCCCATGGCCGTCCGTCGAGGTTTGCGAGGCTGATCTTGCAAAGGTTCCACCAGATCGAGCCCTAGCTCCTTATACCCCGACCTCGTTGGGGACATGCAAAGAAGGATCGAGAAAAAGCAGACCGCTCTGATACCACTGATCCGGATTTATGCAGGAACGCAACAGAATAAACATATAAACATAAATACAGAGATGCGGCGGAAATAACACTTCATTTCATTAATATCAAAGAACTGAAATTTGCTTACAGACAGAATGGAAATAAAACTAGCTAGGGCGCTGGTAGCTATCTCTGAGAAGAGATGTGGCGGCTACAGGCCTCTGAACTGAGTTACAATGAGGCTCGAGGGCCTATTTATTATTTAGAAACAATGGGAAATCCTAAACAGCCAAAACCATAACACTCGGAGATGAAGCGCCAAAACTATGGGCCTCGTTTGGGTAAATTGGTGTTTCAACTTCCCAGGGGCATAACTTTGGCATACGATCTCTGTTTGACGCGTACCATACCTCGTTAGAAAGATATATCCGAAGAATACAAATTTGGAATGAGAAACATCAATCCATGGACCCATGTTGCTCTCCGTTTTCCCAAAAAACGTCGTTTGGGGCCTCAAAACAGCTCCGGAAGTTCAGGACCCGAAAAATTGCTAAAAATAGTAAACTGTGCCGAAACTAAAAACTGAAAGAGACAATGGTGGAGCCCCAAGTGGAATAGGAGGGTGATCACCAATATCCACCTGGATCATCCAATGAGCTTCCATCCCCAATAAGGCCGATGTTAGTTCCAGTGTTCGTAACTTATCACCAGGGATCAAAATGGGCTCTTACTATGTCTCGTTTTGTTAGATGTTTTTCACATGATATTTAGTGAAAAACATGTCTTAAATGTTTCCATCAGAAGGACCTCAAAAAAATATTTCTAACAGTATATCACACTCCCATAACCGGTTTCTGGATCAGATGATATGATCGAAATGAATGATTGATTCTTGGTTATGCATTTTTTGAGGTCAATTGCTACACACAGGGACAAGTTTACTACAAAATAAGTTTGGACAAGAATTTTACAAAAGTGAAAGAGGTTTTGTTCCATCACATAACAAATAAAAAAAACCTCCTTCATTTTATTCACAAATGTTACTATGTGGGAGATATGCAGTGATATTTGAAGCCTACATTAAAACAAAACAAATTTTGCGATTATTTTACTGTTTTAGTCATTTTAGTGCGGTGCCATGTTAAAATCTATGGAAACTAATTTTGAGAAACCCAAAGAAATTTTTGTTAACCACAATCCATATAAGAAAAACATCTTTCAGTTTATTCACAGGTGTTGTGAATTGGAATATTTGACTAGATCTTTACAGCTTATTTTTAAGATTTAAATTTTTAATGATTTTCTGTTTTAGAGATGATTTTGTGGCACATATTCTGAGAAACGGGAAACTAATTTCCAAATTTTGAGAGAGGTTTTTCTCCAATATGACCTTATATACAAAAACCTCTTTCTGTTTTGTAACAGGTGTTGTTTTTCAGGAGATATGAGTTCATATTTGAGACCTAATTTCAGAAATTCGGTCCAAATTTAATGTAACTGATTCTATTTTGAAGAAGATGGTTGAGCTCAATTCCCTTAATACAGGGATGAGAAAATTGTACATATTTTATGAATTTCAGAGTGTAATGGTTGGATTTTTGCAGCAGAGTGAGGTTGCTATTGGACCGTGTAAATTTTTCCTCGAATTTTATTTTAATAAAGCTTTTTCTGCTCTTTAAATTTGGGAATCATCACGGTGTTTAATGTGCAACATCTTTTTCTTGTAAATTAATTTCCATGCTTTGTTTTTTCTGCTAATTTGGTTACAACATTCTCTAAGGGAAGTGTTAGGAATCCATCCATGCACAATGCTCCTTTCACAATGATTATGTTGTTTTATGTAGTGGTTATCTTTTCAGAATCCATCCCCTGTTAGTTGCTTTGTTGAGTAACCCTATGCTTCTCTTTCTTCTAAATTTTCCACTGTAGATCCATCCCCTGATTGATGCCGATAGGGCAGCGGTCTTTTCCCTCTTTTCTTCTCTCATTATATCTTTAATCTGGCTGCACATTGCGCTTATTTTGCCCCAAGTTTTCCGGTAGAAACTAGCCCCAAATTCATAGCCCAATAGTCCCTTCTCTTGTTGTTTTCAACCCAAAATTTTCAACCAAATCCTTATTTTTCATAGCTAGCCTAAGATTCAATTATTGCAGCCACGTTTTTTTGGCCAAGAGAAAGCCCTCTCTGGTCTAGCAGGTCTAGATGCTAGATCGAAAGCTTGGTCTGTGGTTACCTCAGAGTTGCCTCTTCTGAGCCTTGAGGTTCATTCTGAGTGCTAACAGAGTACAAGAGGTGGAATATCTAGGTCATATTGTATCTTAGGAGGGTGTTAAGGTAGACCCTAACAAAATTAAAGCCACTAAGGAATGGAATGCCCCCACAACCATAAGGCAGTTGCGAGGATTTCTCAGGTTAATAGGGTATTAGTGCAAGTTCATTAAGAATTATGGGAGAATAACAACACCTATAACAACATTATTGAGGAAAGATGCATTTTCATGTACTCTTGAAGCAACGAAGACCTTTGAACATCTTAAAGAGGCAATGTTCCTAGCAGCGGTCTTTTCTACACCAGACTTCACAAAAACCTTTATTCAGGAATGTGATGCCTAAGGAAATGGAATTGGTGTTGTTTTAATGCAAGAAGGAAGACCCATTGCTTTTGAAATTCGTCCAATCAAAGGAAAGTATTTACAGAAAGCTATTTATGAGAAGGAAATGTTGGAAATACTATGTGCACTAAATAAATGGTGACCTTACCTAATTGGAAGACACTTCAAGGTAAAAACTGATCATGATAGTCTTAAATATTTTTTGGAACAAAGAATATCTTCAGAAGAGCAACAAAAATGGGTCACAAAGATGTTGGGTTATGACTTTGAAATCATCTACAAAAAAGGGAAGCTAAATGTTGTTGCACATGCACACTTAAGAAAGGATGAAGAGGTTGAAGCATTTCTTTGTTCCATTTCTATTATACAACCATATTGGATAACCGAAGCAAGGGATGAATGGAGGAATGATGAAGAAGTGTGGAGACACATTCAAAAGTTGCAGCAAGATCCTAGTACACCTGATACATTTAGGTGGAAAAATGACTCCTTATGGTACAAAGATTGCTTATATCTTGTAAGAATTCCCAACTAAAACAAAATATTCTTTTGGAATTTCACACCTCTCCCTTAGGAGGACACTAAAGATTTTTAAAAAGTTACTACAGGGTGAAGAAATAATTTTTTTGGGATGGCCTTAAATCTGATATTCAAAAGTTTGTGGCGGAATGTTTGGTTTTCCAACAAAATAAAGTTGAGAGAATTAAGACCCCGGGTCTTCTGCAATCTTTATCCATTCCAAGTCAATATTTGGAGGAGGTTTCAATGGATTTTATCACATGTTTACCTAAGTTCGAAGGAAAGAGTGTCATCATGGTCTTAGTTGATAGAATTACCAAGTATGCACATTTTTGTGCATTATCTCATCCATTTAAAGCAAGTACAATTGCTACTGCATTTATGGAAACAATTCAAAAGCTACATGGAAACACAAAGATTATTGTAAGCGACAAAGATCCCATTTTTACTGGAAATTTTTGGATGGAATTATTTTCTTGTTTGGGTACTCAACTAGCTCATGGCTCATATTATCATCCTCAATCCGATGGGCAAACTGAGAGAGTGAACAAATGTTTGGAAGAATATATTCGTTTTTTTGTATCTAATAAACAAACACAATGGGTCAAGTGGTTACCTTTGGCTGAATGGTGGTATAACACTTCCTTCCATACTGCAGCAAAAATGACTCCATTTATGACACTATATGGATATCACCCACCATCCATCACATCATCTTTAAGAGAAAATTATAAGGTTCAAGCAGTAGAAGATCACATCAAGCATCAACAACAAGTTCTCCAACTCTTAAAGGATAACCTAAATTTGGCACAAAATCAAATGAAACAACAGGTAGATCAACATCACAGCGAGAGAAATTTTGATGTAGGAGACTGGGTAATTTTACGGCTAAAAAATACAAACAAATGTCCCTCAAGAAAGCTAAGAAGGATAATAGATTATTGCCAAAGTACTATGGTCCTTACATGGTGTTGCAAAAGATTGGTACTATGGCATGCAAATTGAAGCTTCCTGCTTCCTCTCGAGTGCACCCAGTTTTCCATGTTTCATGCTCAAAGAAGGTTATAGGTGGCAAACTTCTAGTTCAAAAAATATTTCCCAAACTTGATGAGGAAGGAAAAATCATATTGGAACTTGAAGCAGTCACGAAAACTAGAACTCGACAGCTATGAAATTGATCAATTTCAGAGTATCTCATCAAGTGGAAGAACTTACCCACTGAAGATTCCACATGGGAGGATGATAATTTTATACAAAAGCATCAAGAGCTACTCAATCATTGATGAAAACACATTTTTGAAGGGGAGGGGCATGCTAGATCCCTATATTACTAGGGTAGTCCCTTATTGTTGTTTTTGTAGCCCCCTTATTGTTATTTTTGTTCTCGTGTAGCCCCCATATTGTTATTATTGTGCCCCATAAAAATCCACTATTATTATTGTTGTTCCTTTACATTATTATTGTTAGGTCGGCTAGGATTATATTGTGACCCCATGGACTCCTATATATTGAAAGGATGTTTTGTCTTTTGTATCATCCAAGATTTTTTCATTTATGTAATGTAAAGGAGGTTTCCCCCTCGAAGTGGTTGATTTCTAAGGCATTGATCTCTCTTTTCTTCTATTTTGGGAGTTAGTTTCATAAGATTCTCCTACATTTATTTTTTTCTTATGGTTCCTTTGTCCCATAATAACTCTTCCTTTTAACATTTTTTCCATAGATTTATATATTACAATAACATTATACTTATTCTCCTTTGAGTTCTTTTTGACTGGGTTTGCTACTTTTCCTTTTGATTTTGGTGTAATTATCTTTTGATCTATGATTGCCTTTTAAATTTTCTTCCTTTTATATTTCCTTTTTCATGGTTCTTCTTTGTTAACTAGCAACGAATTTAGGGTTTCATATTCTTCATGTGCATCTTCATTCCCATATATTGGTGGATCCTCTGGTGTAAGAATTTCCCCTATCTCAGCAAGTCCAATGTATTCTATCTCTTGAACTAACAGTTCTTCTTCTCCTATATTCTCTTCTTGAGGGTTAGGGTTTAATGAAACCCTACCTCTTTTCCCTTTTTATTTTTGGACAAGTTTCTTCTTTCTATGACAACTCAATGAATTGATTTCAGATTAAGAAATTTCTCCAATTATAATTCTTTGATTTCAATTCTGCCTCGACAAGGATTTTAATTAGCCCAAAATGGTAGAAGGCCCTATCAATATTTGTGGAATTCATTTGGATATTGAAGGTCATATTTATAAGACTCTTGAGCAAACAATAATGCAAATTTATCTCCTCCCATTTGAGAAAATGTATCAAAATTCTAATGTGATAGAACGAAATGATGCCATACATTCCTTCACAAGTGATAACATTTTGAATAATGAACAAGTTTCTCCATTTCCTCCTAAATGTTAATATAGGGATACATTTATTCCATGTTGTAATTCCAATGTAGAGGTTCTTCAGTAGATATATCTATGATTCATCTTTGAGCTTCTCACACTTGAACCAATTTTCGCTAGCTCTTATAAGTTTTGTTGCTTTGGCAAAAAATAACTCGGTGATTTTAAACTCATATCACCTATCTCAACTTCAACTCCATCAAATGCTCTTGTGAATACCCTAGTAACCTAAACATCATTCCATTCAAAAATTTCAAAGAAATTTAACCATCCTACCTTTCCTAAATGCTTCTTACATCTAGGATAGGAGGCAAAAAAAAATTCTCCCTTCAAGCCCATGGAAATGATGATACCCATTGCGAATGTTGCAAGTTTCAGACCTCAAAACACACCTCAAGACAACTGATACATGGAAGGTTATGGATGGTAATGGGATATTAGCAATGGATTTGGGAGGAATGGTCGATAAGGGTGGCTAATGATAGGATTATATGGTAGGGATAGACAAAAATAATATTGTGCATGCAATAATTATATAATTGCTCAATAAAATATATAGATTATATAAGGGATTTCAATTGATGCCTTCAAATTTATGTTTTTGAGTGGGATGTAAATATTACGATTCAAGGAATAGTGTAATAGGAGTATTGTGTCATCATTAATTTGATATGAGGCTTATTTAGAGTAAGTTTTTTCGTGAGCTTTATTAAAATAATAATTAATTTCATATATCCTAAATCCAAGCTTTACACTTCCACCCTCTATAAATGGGGTGAAGGAATCATAATATTTATTCTTCAATCATTAAACATTCTAGAAAAAAAAATTTATTTCTTTATCAAAATATATTTTAATAATAGTTATTTATGTAAATAATAATTAAATAGATATGTAAATATAAAATTTGGATTAATTTTATTAACAAAAATATCATCAATGCAATACAAATTTCTGCATAAAAGTTTTATTATTATATTTATCAACACAAGCTTGTTAAGTGAAATTGTAATAACTTTTTCAAATTTGGGATTAATAAGAAAATATGACCAATCATTAACATTAAAGTTTAAGATTAAAAGTTAAAATAGGTTTTATAATAGATTTTAGGTTAACATTAAGGTTCTTTTATATTATGCTAAAAATATATATTTCCTCTTAAAATGTTATAAGTTCAAATATAAAGTAAGATAAAGTATATGTTTTCTTAAAATCAATCACATAATTGACCACTGAAAAATCTCATACATATTTAATATCAAGATTGATCAAGGCCTTAAAATTAAATTATATTATTATTTAAAAAATAAAAATAAAATTTGAAAATAAACACAATTTTTTTTTTACATAACTTTGCTTCATTGATTAAACTCAATCCCTAAGGTGAGCATTGTAATGACAATGAAGTTACTTATCAGCAAAGAGTTTCTACTCTGACTTTAAAGATTAGGAAACAAGCAAAACAAAAATCAATCAATGGGAAATAAAACATTGTGATGGATAATTCAACAAGCAGATTTATCAAATTTTCTTTTCCTTATGTTTTGCACCCTTGAATCCAAATATATGATGCTAGTCATGATTTCAGCCTTGCAAACAATATTAAGTAATCAGATTCATCCATCCACATGTCTGTAAGTTAAAATTCTAATCTATGATGCTAAGCATGATTTTGGCCTTACGAACAATACTAAAAATACCCATATTCATCCACCCATAAGTCTTTGTAGGTTAAAAGATATGTCTTTGTAGGTTAAAAGATATGATACACGGGAATCATTTTCCGATGTATTAAAAAAATTAAGTGAACTGTTGCAACCACGACTTCATTATTTTACTCTGGCAGCAAAATGTTAAGTTTCAAAAGAAAGATGGAGTAATCCTCGTCATCTAGGATTCTTTAATTACTTTCATTTAGATGAGATTCTGGCCATGACTGTTTTGGAGGTGATGGAATCTTGGATTAAATTTGCATACTTTCAGAAAGCACATGATTTTCATCCTGTATTTGATATTTTAAGCAGATTCTTGACATAAAACATTCGAGAATTTGTAGCACAACCACCTGACCATGAAATGGTGAGCTAATTATTAATGCACACATTGTCACTTTAACACCTGGCTGTAGATCTTAAACCAAAAACAGTGTAGAGTAAGTTAAAAAAAAAAAAAAAAAAATTCATCAAATTTTGAATAGGTGTCTAAAACATCCGAATAATTGAAAAAAACAAGCCAATAATTGACATCTCTCCTGACCTCCAGAATATTCCTGCAATCAAACTAAGTTCATAAATTTGAGTTTCTCAGACATAAATAACAAAGATGGAGCACAAATATGTTTCGATAACCAATGGTTAGATGACCATTCAAATCTGGTGTTGGTCATGAATTGCGACAGAGTTCCATTCACTCGCATTAATGACAATTGATAATGAGTGCATATGAGCACCATTGATCTAGAGTCAAGAAATTTGGTGTTGGTCATGAGTCAAGGAGTTTGTTGCAGAGGCCCCATTCACTCGCATTAATGACAATTGAGCTTGAGTGCATATGATGACCATTGATCATGAGCCAATTGTGACAGAGGCTCCATTCACTCGCATTAATGACAATCGAGCTTGAGTGCACATGATCACCATTGATCTAGAGTCAAGAAATTTGGTGTTGGTCATGACTTAATTGTGGCAAGGTTCCATTCAATTGCATTAATGACAATTGAGTTTGAGTGAATCTGAAGTCAAATTTTCAAAATTAGTAATTCGAAAACTTTCAAATTATGCTGCTACTATGGTTTTTCCAAATAGCAGACTAGTAGTGCGTGATAAATTTCTATATCAATCTTTTCTAAAATCATATAAATGGTATCACTTAAAAAAAGTGCTTACTAGTAGTAGAAAAACAAAATGACTTTCCTCCGTTTCAATGGATAAAATGACTTTGACTCGTGACAAGGTGGTTCCAAACTAAGTATTTGAATAGAGCTTTGTGAAACTTACTTTTAAATTTGAGGTATTCCTAAGGGTAAATGGTGGAATTTTTTCTCAATAATACTTAGCATCAGTTGAATTGGCACTAAGAAAAAATTAGCAACAGAGTATCTAGGGAGTCATTATACAATTCCATGAAATTTGCCGACATACGATTTACTAAGTTATTATAAACTGACGACAAAGGATATAAATCTGATAAGTTTAACTAAAAATCACAACAATAAAATTTAGAACTAGCCATTGTCAAAAAATGTAAAGAGAGGCAAAAAGTGTAAAGAGAGGCGTTAGGCTTGTTAAATTGGAAAAATTGTATTTGGATTTCTATAATCAAGAAAATAATAGTTAATATATTAAATTTATTTTTTTTAAGTGTTTATTTTTAGACATGGATGTAGTATGTTTTCATTTAGTGAATTTCATGAGTCAATATATTTTCTATATGTAATGTTCTTATTGTTATTTTTTAAAAGATGCGTAGATTACAAACCAAAACACAGACACACACACATATGACTTTTTGGAGCAATATTTAGGTTTATATATACATATGCAACAAATTTTGAAAAGGTTTATATATACATATACAACAAAATTTGAAAAGGTTTGAACCTATCTATAAATAGATCTAGCATGAATGTCTTTGGTTTATTTTTTATTTGATTTGAAACAATAGGTGGGATGACTTGAGATAGTCATGGTTAGAGCTAACCTTTGTGTTATGCATATTTGAACTTGAACAAACTCAATTTGTTTTAAATAGGAATGAGTAAGCCAAAATTTAACTGTTGATTTGAAGAAGTTTTGCATTTTGAATTTTGGAATTATTATGTATCATCTTAGGGCCAGATTTAGAGGTCTGTCCCTTGTTTGGTTTTTTTTATTGGTGGGGTTAGTTGGTCTTGGAAGGTGGTAGTGTCTACCATGGAAGACAAAAATTCATGCATCAGACCTTCAGTTTGTTTTTTTGGGATTTTATGAGATGTTTTTTTGGAGGTTATTTTAATAGATATGTATGCAAAATATAGGAAATGTCAGGGTTGTTTTGAACTCAATCATAAATTTTGTGACATTGCAATTAACTAGGTTCGGATTCTTCATCATGTGATGAAGTGTGAGGCATATACATATCATTATGTTTTGGATGTTGATGTTGACATTCAACATGGTGATGGAGTTGAGGAGGAATTCTGCAGAAAGAATAGGATTGTGAACATATTATTTCGTGAATTTGGAGACTATTTCCCTATGGTAGGTGATATTCAACACATGAAGTGCGTGATTTGGATAACATTATAATTATATGAATAGAGCGTAAATGAATGCTTTTCTTATTTAGAATCCCAACTTGGGTATAGGTTATAGAAAATATTTGTAATTTCGTTGCCCCAGATTTTTGTTGAATTATTACAAACGTCACTCCCAACATAACACATTAACTGAAGGATCATAGTTCGACATTCCATTATGCTTTGGATCACAGTCACAAATTTTGAATTCAATTTAAATTTTGAACAATATATTTTGTTATGGCTTTCCAAAATTTAGAACTCTCGCGCAGTTACTATTGACAGCTATACGAAATCCCATAAAAATAAATATATGCTCATCTTGCCTCAAAATAAGGCCAAGGTAAATAAATGAAGTGGTAAATCATAAAATATAATTAATAACAACATTAAGAGTAAAATATGTATAAAGAGGTTAAACAACTAGAGAAATTTTCCTAAATCTATTATATTTTTCTATGATTTACCCAATTATACAAGCAAAACAAAGCATGGAAAATATAATACAACAACCACAACAATTGGATGTTTCACTACCCATGGTGTGATATATAAAAAACACTAAACTACATTTATGAATCCCTTTTTCCTCATCATCAAAATATTTGTCTCCCTCTTCATTTGCAGTTGCTTCATAATATGTCTCATACTCAAATACCAAGGCCATCCTTGTAGTGAACCCAAGCTAGTAGTGTAAAACAATAATACCTAATAATTAATTATTGAACTAATGTAATAAAGAACTATATCTTATAGTACTAACTGTGAATCGAGTCGATTGGGTTGGGTTATGGTTTAACATAAAGTTGTATTTCTTGCCCCAAGTGATAACCCATGTTAAAGCGGATGACCAAATATTTTTGAGGTGTGGGTCATGTTAATGCAACACCATTGGGAATTTGTGGTAACCCAAAGAAGTTGTGATTAGTGGTAGTTGATGTTAATGAGATGTCTGTGGATGAAGCTAAGTGCAACTCCTTAGTAACTACAAAATATATACCACTCACTTGCAGAGTCATAGCCAAGGGATTTTTGGTCGTAAAAATCTTATTGTATAGAGTTTAAAACTATCTTCAATCAAAATGAGTTTATCCGACTTAAAAAATAATTTAATATAAATTTTGAATGTTGGTCCAGGACACTTACCGTTGCAATATTCATGCATGTTTTTTTAGATATTTGTGTAGTTATTTTTTATTCTTAAGCTTGGTAGAAAACCATCCAAAAATAAAATACTTGAAAATAACTTATACTCAATTAAATAAAATATCTACCATCAACTACTTCACACCGTAATTTAAGCAAGTCTTTTCATAAAAATTGGATGGGAATAAGATGTAAAAAATCTACTTACAAGAGTTACTTCCCACCATTGTTTATGTTTTCTTCAAAACTTACGTAGGAGTAAAATTGTAAATGTGTAGACATACTAGTGGTTAATACCCACCAAAATTTATGCATGTTCTTTTGCTTCAGCAAGCAATTTACTTATCCACTTCACATCTCAATTTGTTAGTTAGTTTAAAATCAAGACTATATGGTCATTTTCCTATGAACTATTATTAATTTAGCATTGACCAATGTGACTTATAGTTATTACACTGTAAAGCATCTCTCTTTGAAAGCAACTCCCCTCAATTGCCACTTGTACCATTGTGTAATGTTGATTTTGATGTTAAACGATTGAAATAATATCTACCTTAGGATTAAATATTGTTATTAATTAGTTAGAGAAATAATTGTGCACATGAAATTGGAAAAAATGTGAGAGAAAAACGTCTAGGGCATTGACTCCTGGACACCATTACTTACACTACTTACGCCGTGGCACTGCTCCAATAGCTATGGCGTACTGGAGATTTTGGCGAAGTTTCTAAACCCAACGAATAATCCGGCCAAGTTTTCATATCCAGCCAATTTGGGAGGACGAAAAGTGAATTCGATTCTGCATAAAGTTAACTTATTCCATGCCATGTCGTCGCCTCCATTTACGCTAGAACTAGATTTTACTGAATTCTCAGATATCTTTGACATCGAGCATTTCAAGAAAGCCTTGAAAGGCGATGCCCGAATGGTCTATTCGCTGGTTTCCACTCATTTTATTTTGAGATCCGTGGAGGAGAAGATAACTCCTCTTCACAGTAGCCCTCGCTGGATTCGATATTGGTACCTTAGGCGGGTAAGCGCGTAATATCAGATCTTTTGACTTCTGCTGGGCTTTCACACTGCTGGAGAAAACGCTGCAACAAGTCTTCTTCTTCCTCAGCTTCTTTGAAACCTTCAAAGAGCCTAAACTAGCTTTGATACCATGTTGGAATATTGAGAATTCCAAATGGAGAGAGTAAGCTTCTCTCCTCTGAACATAGAGAAATTAAAATTTGACTGGAGACAGAGTTTTCAACACTGAAACAAACTTCTATTCCTTTAAAAAAAAAAACTGTTACAGATCTTCCTCAAATGGAGGGATTCACAAAATTAGTGACTGCTGCAACACACAGTTCACAAAAACCTTCACTATTTTTCAAATAACACACTCTGTCTCATAACCAACGCTGATGTGTTCTTTCTTTCGGCGCTGCTGTGTAGAATAAAACAAAATGATCCAATACCTATTGCAGACTCGCGGGGCTTTACTTTTTATATGTCGCGCATATATATATTAGAACATTACAAACTATATATAAAACTTAATACAAAGAAATAAACTAAATTTCAAAGGAAAAACCTTTGCGGAACTTTAAAAATATGAAATGCACGATGTATGAGTGGGGACCACATCGCAGTCGGCAATCGGCAATCGGCGGATTTGCGGTGACAAACAAAACTTGCGACTTGGTGAAAGGAGATGTTGCGATTGCGATTATACAACAAACGCGATGACCATATAACTCCAGTGTAATAAGATCGTCGGGTCCGCGCTTTAAAAAAAACGCGGAACCAAACAAAATTGCGATTTGCGATTGAAGAGCGGATGCGATTCAACAATAAACTGTGGTATGTAACAGGATCGGGTCCGGCCTTCGATCGGAGCTCATAACAAAGACGCCCCAATTGAACCTTGCGATTGAACTTTGCGATTCCATTAAAACATCGCCACGTGGTCAAGTGGACCTACGGGCCTCCGCTGTGGTGGGGGCGATTTATAACATAAGGTTTTGGTTGTATTGTGTACAACTGTTCCGCTTGCGAAACTCTCCATGTTAACAAGACACTTGGTTTATGATTCATATACATTGCGATTGGATCGCATCGCATCGCAGAATTCCTCATCAACAAAACACTTAAAAAAAACTTTGCGATTCCGATTGGCATAATAATGGTGGGGACCACTTGTTCGCCAATTCAGAAATAAAAGGACTTCAGCTGTGTTTAAACAATTTGCTCCATTTTGGTTGTTGAGGGCTTTAAACGCCCGAAATGACTGTTTTTAATTTACTCTACTCCTCCGTAGACAAAAACGGCTCTGCCCATCACGAATTCAATTTTTCCTCTGCAATTGTGGCTGCGGCCCATCACAATTTAATTCACATTACGGTTCTCCATCATTCTTCAATACTGAGTGTTGTGCACTCAAAGCTCTGCTTCTGCTGCCTTGTACTCTTTTCTTCCTGCTCAAGGCTGGCAGGTGACTTTAATATTTTCAACACTATTGAACATCTTTGATGAATGACACAAATAATTTCAAATGGTATTAAGGTCAGTCAAATTCTGTTGATTAAATTCAATATTTATGGTCGCTTTGCTTGCTATTGCAGGTATTAAACTCATTAAAACAACTCCAAAGTCGCACAGGTAAGATATTTCTTTTAACAATTTGCCACAATAAGATGTGTCAATGCAAAATTATGAGTATTTTTTGCATCATCTTCATCAACCCAAATTCCAGAAATCTACAAAACAAATGCCATGAATTCATTACGGTTCAACCAAGTGGGGACTAGCCCAATTTAGCGACCGTAGCCATGAAGAGTCGCGGAGCTTTAGGATAGGATATCAAGCAACGACTCCCAGTGTTTTCCACGTCGACACTTTTCCACACCCATTTCGACTCTCAGTGTTTTAACGACTATTGAAACCACTAAGCCATGGCCTACTCAATCCAGAGGTCTAAGTAAATCGGCTAATTTTTTTTATAAATATGCCATAGAACTTCAGAGTAAATATGGTGCATAAATTTCAAAGGAGGAGGGTAGGAGTAACCGTGTGCACATCTGTAATTAGGAGAGAAGAAGGTAGACTAAAGGCTTGGTTTACTGATTCAAAAGAAAGGTTTATCGGCCTAATTACACAACAATAAATTCTTATTTAATAAAATTAACGAAATTTCAAGACAATAAAATTTGAAGTTACACTATTCATAAACAGTATCCAGGAAGTCATTATAGGCTGACAACAAGGGATATGAATATATTCAACAAAATTTTAAGTCATTGTGGAAATCGAATATGAAAAAGATATTGCAATGTATGACATTGAGTTGTAAACATTTTGACTAGGTCAAATTGCATAAAAATAAAATGTAAAATAAAATTAATATTTAAAATAAATTTGAGATAAAATCCTTAATTTACTATGAGTTGTTTTTGGGTTTAGATTTTGACAACCTATAATTTTATTAATAATATTTTTATGTAAGAAAATCTTATGTCTGAATCTACCAAAGTACAAACCTCTTAAAGTGACAAAATGAATCTTGACAAAACGAATCTTGAGTAATACAGTCTTAGTCATATAGCAATCACGTTTATGTTTTAATGCGTAAACTATTATTTCTTCCCTCTTTAACAATTATGTTTTAACTTTTAATCTAATGATTAAAATTAAATCAATCTGAGTGCTAACAGAGTACAAGAGGTAGAATATCTAGGTCATATTGTATCTCAGGAGGGTGTTAAGGTAGACCCTAACAAAATTAAAGCCATTAAGGAATGGAATGTCCCCACAACCATAAGGCAGTTGCGAGGATTTCTCAGGTTAACAGGGTATTATTGCAAGTTCGTTAAGAATTATGGGAGAATAACAGCACCTCTAACAACATTATTGAGGAAAGATGCATTTTCATGTACTCCTGAAGCAATGGAGATCTTTTAGCATCTTAAAGAGGCAATGTTCCTAGCACCGATCTTAGCTACGCGAGACTTCAGAAAAACCTTTATTCGGGAATGTGATGCTTAAGGAAATGGAATTGGTGTTGTTTTAATTCAAGAAGGAAGACCCATTGCTTTTGAAAGTCGTCCAATCAAAGGAAAGTATTTATAGAAAGCTATTTATGAGAAGGAAATGTTGGAAATACTACATGCACTAAATAAACGGTGACCTTACCTAATTGAAAGACACTTCAAGGTAAAAACTGATCATGATAGTCTTAAATATTTTTTGGAACAAAGAATATCTTCAAAAGAGCAACAAAAATGGGTCACAAAGATGTTGGGTTATGGCTTTGAAGTCATCTAAAAAAGAGGGAAGCTAAATGTTGTTGCAGATGCACACTCAAGAAAGGATGAAGAGGTTGAAGCATTTATTTGTTCCATTTCTATTATCCAACCATATTTAATAATCGAAGCAAGGGATGAATGGAGGAATGACGAAGAAGTGTGGACACACATTCAAAAGTTGCAGCAAGATCCTAGTACACCTGATACATTTAGTTGGAAAACTGATTCCTTATGGTACAAAGATCACTTATATCTTGTAAGAATTCCCAACCAAAACAAAAGATTCTTTTGGAATTTCACACCTCTCCCTTAGGAGGACACTCAATATTTTTAAAAAGTTACTATATAGTGAAGAAATAATTTATTTGGGATGGCCGTAAATCTGATATTCAAAATTTTGTGGCAGAATGTTTGGTTTGCCAACAAAATAAAGTTGAGAGAATTAAGACCTCGGGTCTTCTGCAATATTTATCCATTCCAAGTCAACGTTTGGAGGAGTTTTCAATGGATTTTATCACATGTTTACCTAAGTTTGAAGGAAAGAGTGTCATCATGGTCTTAGTTGATAGCATTACCAAGTATGCACACTTTTGTGTATTATCTCATCCATTTAAATCAAGTACAATTTCCACTGCATTTATGGAAAAAATTCAAAAGCTACATGGAAACACAAAGATTATTGTAAGAAACAAAGATCCCATTTTTACTAGAAGTTTTTGGACATAATTATTTTCTTGTTTGGGTATTCAACTAGCTCATGGCTCATATTATCATCCTCAATCTGATGGGCAAACTGAGATAGTGAATAAATTTTTGGAAGGATATATTCGTTTTTTTGTATCTAATAAATAAACACAATGGGTCAAGTGGCTACCTTTGGCCGAATGGTGGTATAACACTTCCTTCCATACTGCAGTAAAAATGACTCCATTTATGACACTTTATGGATATCACCCACTGTCCATCACATCATCTTTAAGAGAAAATTCTAAGGTTCAAGCAGTGGAAGATCACATCGAGCATCAACAACAAGTTCTCCAACTCTTAAAGGGTAACCTAAATTTGGCACAAAATCGAATGAAACAACAGGCAGATCAACATCACAGCGAGAGAAATTTTTATGTAGGAGACTGGGTATTTTTACAGCTAAAAAATACAAAAAAATGTCCCTCAAGAAAGCTAAGAAGGATACTAAATTATTGCCAAAGTAATATGGTCCTTACATGGTGTTGCAAAATATTGGTACTCTGGCATACAAATTGAAGCTTCCTGCTTCTTCTTGAGTGCACCCAGTTTTCCATGTTTCATGCTTAAAGAAGGTTATAGGTGGAAAACTTCTAGTTCAAAATATATTGCCCAAACTTGATGAGGAAGGAAAAATTATATTGGAACCTAAAGCAGTCACGAAAACTAGAACTCGACAGCTATGAAATTGATCAATTTCAGAGTATCTCATCAATTGGAAGAACTTACCCACTGAAGATTCCACATGGGAGGATGATAATTTAATACAAAAGCATCAAGAGCTACTCAAGCGTTGAGGAAAACACATTTTTGAAGGGGAGGGGCATGCTAGATCTCTATATTACTAGGGTAGTCCCTTATTGTTGTTAGTGTAGCCCCCTTATTTTTATTGTTGTTCCCATGTAGCCCCCATATTGTTATTATTGTTCCCCATAAAGATCCACTATTATTATTGTTGTTCCCATACATTATTATTGTTAGGTCGGCTAGGATTATATTGTGACCCCATGGACTCCTATATATAGAAAGGATGTTTTGTCATTTGTATCATCCAAGAATTTTTCATTTATGTAATGTAAAGGAGGTTTCCCCCTTGAAGTGGTTGATTTCTAAGGCATTGATCTCTCTTCTCTTCTATTTTGGGAGTTATTTTCATAAGATTCTCCTACATCTGTTTTTGTCTTATGGTTCCTTTGTCCCATAATAACTCTTCCTTTTAACATTTTTTCCATAGATTTATATATAAAAATAACATTATACTTATTCTCCTTTGAGTTCTTTTTGACTGGGTTGCTACTTTTTCTTTTGATTTTTGTATAATTATCTTTTGATCTATGATTTCTTTTTAAATTTTCTTCCTTTTATATTTCGTTTTTCATGGTTCTTCTTTGTTAACTAGCAACAGATTTAAGGTTTAATCTTCTTCATGTGCATATTCATTCCCATATATTGGTGGATCCTCTGGTGTAAGAATTTACCCTATCTCAGCAAGTCCAATGTATTCTATCTCTTGAACTAGCAGTTCTTCTTCTCCTATATTCTCTTCTTGAGGGTTAGGGTTTAATGAAACCCTACCTCTTTTCCCTTTTTCTTTTTGGACAAGTTTCTTCTTTCTATGATAACTCATTGAATTGATTTCAGATTAAGAGATTTCTCCAATTATAATTCGTTGATTTCAATTCTGCCTCGACAAGGATTTTAATTAGCCCAAAATGGTAGAAGGCCCTATAAATATTTGTGGAATTCATTTGGATATTGAATGTCATATTTATGAGACTATTGAGCAAACAATAATGCAAATTTATCTCCTCCCATTTGAGAAAATGTATCAAAATTCTAATGTGATAGAACAAAATGATGCCATACCTTCCTTCATATGTGATAACATTTTGAATAATGAACAAGTTTCTCCATTTCCTCCTAAATGTTAATACAGGGATACAATTATTCCATGTTGTAATTCCAATGTAGAGGTTATTCAGTAGATATATCTATGATTCATCTTTGAGCCTCTGACACTTGAAGCAATTTTTGCCAGTTCTTATAAGTTTTGTTGCTTGGGCAAAAAATAACTCGGTGATTTTAAACTCATATCACCTATCTCAAATTCAACTCCATCAAATGCTCTTGTGAATACCCTAGTAACCTAAACATCATTCCAGTCAAAATTTTCAAAGAAATTTAACCATCCTACCTTTCCTAAATGCTTCTTACATCTAGGATAGGAGGCAAAAAAAATTTATCCCTTCAAGCCCATGGAAAATGATGATACCCATTGTGAATGTTGGAAGTTTCAGACCTCAAAACACACCTCAAGACAACTATACACGGAAGGTTATGGATGGTAATTGGATATTAGCAATGGATTTGGGAGGAATGGTCGATAAGGGTGGCTAACGATAGCATTATATGGCAGGGAAAGACAAAAATAATATTGTGCATGCAATAATTATATAATTGCTTGATAAAATGTATAGATTATATAAGGGATTTCAATTGATGCCTTTAAATTTATGTTTTTGAGTGGGATGTAAATATTAGAATTCAAGGAATAGTGTAATAGGAGTATTGTGTCATCATTAATTTGATATGAGGCTTATTTAGAGTAAGTTTTTTTCTGGAGCTTTATTAAAATAATAATTAATTCCATATATCCTAAATCCAAGCTATACACTTCCACCCTCTATAAATGGGGTGAAGGAATCATAATATTTATTCTTCAATCATTAAACATTCTAGAAAATAACATTTATTTCTTTATCAAAATATATTTTAATGATAGTTATTTATGTAAATAATAATTAAATAGATATGTAAATATAAAATTTGGATTAATTTTATTAAAAAAAATATTATCAATGCAATACAAATTTCTGCATAAAAGTTTTATTATTATATTCATCAACACGAGCTTGTTAAGTGAAATTGTAATAATATTTTCAAATTTGGGATTAATAATAAAATATGACCAATCATTAACATTAAAGCTTATGATTAAAAGTTAAATTAGGTTTTATAATAAATTTTAGATTAGCATTAAGGTTATTTTATATTAGGCTAAGAATATATATTTCCTCTTAAAATGTTATAAGTTCAAATATAAAGTGAGATAGAGTATATATGTTTTCTTAAAATCAGTCACATAATTGACCACTGAAGAATCTCATACATATTTAATATCAAGATTGATCAAGGCCTTAAAATTAAATTATATTATTATTTAAAAAATAAAATAAAAATTTTGAAAATAAACACAATTTTTTTTTACAAAACTTTGCTTCATTGATTAAACTCAATCCCTAAGGTGAGCATTGTTATGACAATGAAGTTACTTACCAGCAAAGAGTTTCTACTCTGACTTTAAAGATTAGGAAACAAGCAAAACAAAAATGAATCAATGGGAATAAAACATTGAGATGGATAATTCAACAAGCAGATTTATCCAATTTTCTTTTCCTTATGTTTTGCATCCTTGAATCCAAATATATGATGCTAGTCATGATTTCAGCCTTGCAAACAATATTAAATAATCAGATTAATCCATCCACATTTCTGTAAGTTAAAATTCTAATCTATGATGCTAAGCATGATTTTGGCCTTACGAACAATACTAAAAATACCCATATTCATCCACCCATAAGTCTTTGTAGGTTAAAAGATATGATACACGGGAATCATCTTCCAATGTATGAAAAAAATTAAGTAGACTATTGCAACCACAACTTCATTATTTTACTCTGGCAGAAAAATGTTAAGTTTCAAAAGAAAGATAGAGTAATCCTCCCCATCTAGGATTCTTTAATTACTTTCATTTAGATGAGATTTTGGCCATGACTATTTTGGAGGTGATGGAATCTTGGATTAAATTTGCATACTTAGAAAGCACATGATTATCATCCTGTATTTGATATTTTAAGCAGATTGTTGACATAAAACATTCAAGAATTTGTAGCACAACCACCTGACCATTAAATGGTGAGCTAATTATTAATGCACACACTGCCACTTTAACACCGGGCTATAGATCTTAAACCAAAAACACTGTGGAGTAAGTTAAAAAAAATAAAAAAATCATTCATCAAATTTTGAATAGGTGTCTAAAACATCCCAATAATTGACAAAAACATCCCAATAATTCACATCTCTCCTGACCTCCAGAATATTCCTGCAATCAAACTAAGTTCATAAATTTGAGTTTCGCAGACATAAATAATAAAGATGGAGCACAAATATGTTTCGATAACCAATGTTTAGATGACCATTCAAATCTAGTGTTGGTCATGAGTCAATCGCGACAGAGTTCCATTCACTCGCATTAATGACAATATATAATTAGTGCATATGATCACCATTGATCTAAAGTCAAGAAATCTGGTGTTGGTCATGAGTCAAGGAGTTTGTTGCAGAGGCTCTATTCACTCGCATTAATGACAATTGAGCTTGAGTGCATATGATGACCATTGATCATGAGCCAATTGTGACAGAGGCTCCATTCACTTGCATTAATGACAATCGAGCTTGAGTGCATATGATCACCATTGATATTAAATAGCCAAGTTGAACGAACACTCCACTACAGCAAGAACAACCTCCTATATGAAAACCATCAAATTTTATTTCCATATCAAGACTCCCATGTGCAGAGTCTTGACCCACAGAGCTCATGCCCAACAACAATTGCTCATCTGTATGACAGAATTGATGGACACGGTTGATGGGTTCAATAGAAAGATCTCAGCCCATGCGAAGAACCTAACGAGTCTTAAATTTTCTTCCTCTCACAATGACTGGGAGCCACAACCACCGATTTAGGTGGATTTTCCTGTAGCATGAATACTAAGCCAGCTAGTGCATGGAAGCAAAACTTTTTTAATATCAATGTTATTTACGATGTGTATTATTTTCAAGTTTTATTTCTCAGATAGTCATAGTTGCATTTTGGCTACATTATATATAATACATTGAATTAGTAATTTGAAAACTTTCAAATTATGCTGCTACTATGGTTTTTCCAAATAGCAGACTAGTAGTGTGTGATAAATTTCTATATCAATCTTTTTTAAAATCATATAAATGGTATCACTTAAAAAAGTGCTTACTAGTAGTTGAAAAACAAATATGATGATGACTTTGTCATATCAAACTAGAGCATTTTAGCAATGAATGAATGCCATGATGTTTATAAACTAGCTCGGGGAAATGTTTAAAAATATTTCGACTATAAAACTAGAAGATTAAAGAAATTAGTTTCATGAGTCTTTCCTCTGTTTTGTTGGATATCATGCACATCAAATCAATTAAATACGCAGCAAATAAATCATGCACATAAGAAGACACAGAGTTTTTAACGTGGTTCACCCAAACCTCCTGGGCTACGTCCACACAACAGGGCATTGGCAATCTTTATTATTATAAACAGGAGATTACATAATTCACACACCCACACACACTCTCCAAAACAAACGTATGGAGACCTGTTATATAGCAGAAGAATCTAACAGCCTCATAAATCCTCTCAACTCAAATTTAGGATGCATTAATTCCCTCCCAACAAACTGGAGCTAACCTAGGAACTAATTCCTAATTTTTGTCACCTAATGAGATTTTTGCCAATTTTATTCAAAACAGAAAAATCTCAACAATCTCCACCTTGACAATAATTAGCCTGATGCCCTGTTCTTTATTATTTTATCTTCTCTGCAAGCCAAGAGAAGCCAAACACCAACGCAGCTTCTCCAACAAAACTGGTTTCGTGAACATGTCTGCACAATTCTCCTTTGTATGCACCTTTTCAAGAGACTCCCCTTTGAACGATAACTTTGTCTTACAAAATGGTACTTAATTGGAATATGCTTTGATTTACTATGATAGGCCGGATTCTTAGCCAAATGTATTACTTTGACTATAAAGTTACAGTATTTGTCCTGTACAAACTCACCAGCAAACCTTTCAACCAACCGCCTCTTTGCAAGCATAGGGAAAACAACAATGTATTCGCCAGAGTAGTGGATAAAGCAACAATGTTTTGTAGCTTTGACATCCAGCTAATAGCTCCACCTGCAAGAGTAAAGACGTACCCTGAAGTTGACCTTCTCTTATCCAAATCACCTGCAAAATCAGAATCAACATACCCGCAAACAAATTCACTGCTCTTATTGTAAGTGATACAATAACTACTTGTGTCTCTCAAGTACCGAAGCACCCATTTCACTGCTGACCAGTGTTCTTTACCCGGATTTTCCATGTACCTGCTGACAACCCCAACTGCATGTGAAATATCTGGTTGAGTACAAACCATCGCATACATCAAACATCCTACTACATTGGCATATGGAATTCGAGACATATAATCCTTTTCTTCATCTGTATTAGGACATAAACCCGAAGAAAGCTTAAAATGGGAAGCGAAAGGGACTGACACAGGCTTCACATTATTCATACCAAACCTCAAAAGTATTTTCTCAACATACTTCTGTTGTGATAGCCACAGCTTACCATTGCTCCTGTCTCTGAAAATCTCCATGCCCAAAATCTGTCTTGCTACTCCTAGATCTTTCATATCGAATGTCCTTGCCATCTGAGTCTTCAACCTGTTGATTTCATCAATGCTTTTGCTTGCTAAAAGCATATCGTCAACATACAACACTAAGATAATGAACATGCCATTTTCCAATTGCTTGAAATACACACAATGATCATATTCACTTCTAACATATTTCTGACTCAACATGAAAGAATCAAACTTCTTATACCACTGCCGAGGCGACTGCTTCAAGCCATATAATGACTTCTTGAGCCTGCAGACAAATTTCTCATTGCGATGCTGAACAAACCCTTCCGGTTGTTCCATATATATTTCCTCATCTAAGTCTCCATGTAGAAATGCAGTCTTAACATCTAGTTGTTGTAACTCTAAATCAAACAAAGCAACTAAAGCTAACACAATTCGAATTGAAACTATTTTGACAACTGGTGAAAAAATCTCATGAAAATCAATGCCTTCTTTCTGAGAAAACCCTTTTGCAACCAGTCGCGCTTTGTACCTGTCCTCCGTATCATTCACACCCCGTTTCAGCTTGTAAACCCATTTACACCCCACAGTTTTCCTATCTTTCGGAAGCTCAACCAGATCCCATGTGCCATTCTTACCTAAGGCCATCATTTCTTCCTTCATGGCTGCTTTCCACTTGTCACTATTCGAACCTTCTATTGCTTCCTGATAGCACAGAGGTTCATTGTCATTAGCGGTCAAAGCAACTGAAGTAACATAATCATCACTTCTCGGTGGCCGTTTGATTCTTGTCGACCTCCTTAAGGATGTTTCTGGCTGACTACCATCTGTAGGACCTTCTTGCCGATCAGTATCTAAGACCTGTTCATGATCTAAACCTGAACCCTGTTCATGTTCTGATTCTGAAACCTGTTCATGACTAGTTTCTGAACTATGGTCATCATGACTATCATTAGAAGTGCTATCAAACTGAATGTGCTGAAAATCAAATACATCATCCTGTTTCAATTTACTATCTACATCTAACTGTACAAGAGAGGATTCATTAAACCTTACATCTCTGTTGATGATGATTTTGCGGGTAGTAGGATCCCACAATCTATATCCCTTTGTTCCAACACCATACCCAACAAAGACATACCTTTTAGACTTTGGATCTAACTTAGTTCGCTGATGTTTAGGCAGTAGAGCATATGCATCACAACCAAACACTCTGAGTTTAGAATAATCACAAGGGTGTCCTTTCCATACCTCTTGCGGAATCTTGCAGTCTATGGCCGTCGATGGAGATCGGTTTATCACATAACAAGCTGTTGCCACTCCTTCCGTCCACAACTCCTTTTGCAACCCGGCGTTACTCAGCATACTCCTTGCTCTCTCTAGAAGAGTCATGTTCATGCGTTCAGCAACTCCATTTTGCTGAGGAGTATAAACCGTGGTCTTATGTCTCTCAATCCCTGCATCCTTGCAATAGCTGTCAAACTCCTTGGAATTAAACTCACCACCATTGTCAGTTCTTAAACATTTTATTGTTCTACCAGTGTTGTTTTCTACCAATGCTCTAAACTGCTTGAAAACTGAAAAAACATCAGACTTCCTTTTCAACATGTAGACCCACACTTTCCTAGAAAAGTCATCAATAAATGATACAAAATACGACGAACCACCATATGAAGTTGTAGGTGCTGGACCCCAAACATCTGAATGGATATAATCAAGTATGCCTTTACTAGTATGTTTGCCTGTTTTAAATCTTTGTTTACTTTGTTTTCCAAACAAGCAATGCTTACAGAAATCTAACTTTCCAGACCTTAGATTAGGAAGTAACTTGCGATCAGCCAAAATTTTCAACCCTCTTTCGCTCATATGGCCCAACCTTTGATGCCATAGGCGAATGGAACTACTGTCATGTTCAGACATTGTAGACACATGATCTGACCCTGTTCTTCCTTCTAACTGAAACAGATTTCCTACTTTCTTAGCTTTCATTACTAGTAAAATACCTTTATAGATTTTCATAACTCCACCTTGAATTATAGTTTTATATCCATTCATATCCAATGCTCCTAAAGAAATTAGATTTTTCCTCAAGTCTGGAACATGTCTCACATCTGTTAATATTCTAGTTGTGCCATCAAACATTTGCAGTTGTATACTTCCTATCCCAACAATATTAGATGTGACATCATTACCCATGTACACGACTCCATCATTAACTGGTCTATACGTCTTAAACCATTCTCTATGAATACACATGTGGTTTGATGCACCGGAATCTAACAACCAATGTTGATCATAATTTGACATATTAACAGACAACACTTCGTCGCTCATACCTGAACCAGATGCCGAACCTGTATCTGTCGCATTTGCCTCCTTCTTCTCTGTCGAAGAGTCTCCTTTCTTCTCTGTTTGCTGTCTCTTCCAGCAGTCTTTCTTCAAGTGCCCCGATTTGCCACAAAACCAACACTTCACTTTGCTCTTCTTCCCTTTTGACTTTGAACGCGAATCGCTGCGCTTACCAGAGCGTCTTTCTCTAGAACGACCTCTAGCCATCATTGCCTCTGATGTAGAGGTGTCAGCATTCGACCGCTTCCTGGTCTCCTCGGACAACAAAGCTCCAACCACATCATCAAACTCAAGGATGTCTGCAGTACTAAAGCTTATGGAAGTAACAAAGTGATCCCACGATTCGGGCAATGAACACAATAGAGTTATTGCCTTATCCTCGGAATCAAATTTTACATCTAGACTTTGTAATTGTACCAATAGAGTATTGAAAACATTCAGATGGTCAGTAATCGAGGTACCTTCCTTCATCCGCAAACCATAAAGCTGCCGCTTCAGGAGAATCCGATTTGTCAAGGATTTCGTCATGTAGAGCTTTTCAAGCTTTATCCACAAGCCTGCGGCGGTCTTCTCTGACACAATGTTGAACAGAACGTCATCTGCCGGACATAACCGAATTGCGCTCAGAGCTCTGTCATCCAACTCATCCCATTCATCCTCCGTCATGGAAGAAGGCCTTTTGCTCCTCCCCAACAGCGCTTTCGCCACGCCTTGTTGTACCAGGAGATCATGCATCTTTACCTTCCAGATCTCGAAGTTGTTTTTGCCATTGAACTTCTTAATTTCAAACCGGGCATTTTGAGTTTTCGCCATCTTGTTTCAGCAAAAAACATAGTAATCTCCAGAACCCAACTTTAAAAAATAAAGAATTCCCTTTTAATTAAAAAAATGCCTTTAAACTCCTTCCTTTAAAGTGCTTCTCAACTTCCTTTAAAAAAAAATAAATCGATTTATAACCACTTCAAAAATACCATATAAAAAATGGCAATTCAAAACATTATTTAAATGCCTCCCTTATAATATAATCGATTTTATACCATATGTGAATGGTATTAAAACAAAATTACAAATCGATTTATATTAATTACAAAGACTCCAAGTTCCAAATCGATTTATATTTTATATCGATTTTTTTTGTTTTAAAAAACCACTCAAACCTCGACTCTTTACAAATCGTTTTATTTTGTTTTACCATATGCAAAAAAACTTCGAATCGATTCAAACATAAATCGATTTTAACACATATCGATTTAACATATGCCAAAATACTTTAGAATATTTTGAATCCACGCAGCCAAATTCAAATCGATTTTTTAATCCACGCAGCAGCAAAACGACCTTTTTTTTTTTTTTTTAAAAACCATGCGTTTACCCTAGCAGCGTTTTTCATGAAAAAACTTCAAATCGACCTGCGTTCAAATGAAAAAAAATTGCGTCTGCATTCAAATCACTCTGCATTTAATTGTTGAAACTGGAGTACGCACCTACACGCAGGTGTACAGGCAGTGTACCAACGCACAGGCACCGTCAGCTCTCCACCAGCAAGCTCTGCGACCTCAATAGCTGCGTATTGTTTGAGCGATGGCCTGCATTCAACTCACGGTATCTAGGCACCAGCGACCGACAGTCAACAGGCAGGCTCATGCACCCCTTCAGCAACGTTCTGGACAGCGCTCAACTGCGCTCCACCTTCACGCAGCACCAGCAATTCAACACACTCCAACACAGCTCCGATACCAATTGTTGGAGATCATGCACAGCAAATCAATTAAATACGCAGCAAATAAATCATGCACATAAGAAGACACAGAGTTTTTAACGTGGTTCACCCAAACCTCCTGGGCTACGTCCACACAACAGGGCATTGGCAATCTTTACCTATCTGTTATTCAAACGGAGATTGGAACATAATTCACACACCCCACACACTCTCCAAAGCAAACGTATGGATACCTGTTATATAGAAAAGAGAATCAAACTGCCTCATAAATCCTCTCAACTCAAATTTAGGATGCATTAACTCCCTCCCAACAAACTGGAGCTAATCTAGGAACTAATTCCTAATTTTTGTCACCTAATGAGATTTTTGCCAATTTTATTCAAAACAGAAAAATCTCAACATGTTTCAATGGATAAAATTACTTTGACTCGTGACAAGGTGGTTCCAAACTAAGTATTTGAATAGAGCTTTGTGAAACTTACTTTTAAATTTGAGGTATTCCTAAGGGTAAATGGTGGAATTTTTTCTCAATAATACTTAGCATCAGTTGAATTGGCACTAAGAAAAAATTAGCAACACAGTATCTAGGGAGTCATTATACAATTCCATGAAATTTGCGGACATACGATTTACCAAGTTATTATAAACTGACGACAAAGGATATAAATCTGATAAGATTAACTAAAAATCACAACAATAAAAGTTAGAACTAGCCATGGTCCCAAAAAATGTAAAGAGGGGCAAAAAAATGTAAAGAGAGGCGCTAGGCTTGTTAAATTAGAAAAATTGTATTTGGATTTCCATAATCGAGAAAAAAATAATTAATATATTAAATTTATTTTTTTAAGTGTTTATTTTTATTTTTATTTTTTAATATTTGTATATTATTGAGAAAAATTTAGTTAGACATGGATGTAGTATGTTTTCATTTAGTGAATTTCATGAGTCAATACATTTTCTATCTGTAATGTTCTTATTGTTATTTTTTAAAGATGTACACATTACAAACCAAAAGACAGACACACACATGCACACACACACACACACATATATATATATGACATTTTGGAGCAATATTTAGGTTTATATATACATATGCAACAAATTTTGAAAGGGTTTATATATACATATACAACAAAATTTGAAAAGGTTTGAACCTACCTATAAATAGATCTAGCATGAATGCCTTTGGTTTATGTTTGATTTGATTTGAAACAATAGGTGGGATGACTTGAGATAGCCGTGGTCAGAGCTAACCTTTGTGTTATGCATATTTGAACTTGAACAAACTCAATTTGTTTTAAATAGGAATGAGTAAGCCAAAATTTAACTGTTGATTTGAAGAAGTTTTGCATTTTTAATTTTGGGATTATTATGTATCATCTTAGGGCCGGATTTGGAGGTCTGTCCCTTGTTTGGTTTTTTTGATTGGTGGGGTTAGTTGGTCTTGGAAGGTAGTAGTTTCTACCAAGGAAGACGAAAATTCATGCATCAGACCTTCAGTTCGTTTTTTTGGGATTTTATGAGATGGTTTTTTAGAGGTTATTTTAATAGATATGTATGCAAAATATAGGAAATGTCGGGGTTGTTTTGAACTCAATCATAAATTTTGTGACATTGCAATTAACTAGGTTCGGATTCTTCATCATGTGATGAAGTGTGAGGCATATACATATCATTATGTTTTGGATGTTGATGTTGACATTCAACATGGTGACGGAGTTGAGGAGGAATTCTATAGAAAGAATAGGATTGTGAAAATATTATTTCGTGAATTTTGAGACTATTTCCCTATGGTAGGTGATATTCAACACATGAAGTGCGTGATTTGGATAACATTATAATTATATGAATAGAGCGTAAATGAATGCTTTTCTTATTTAGAATCCCAACTTGGGTATAGGTTATAGAAAATATTTGTAATTTTGCCCCAGATTTTTGTTGAATTATTACAAACGTCACTCCCAACATAACACATTAACTGAAGGATCATAGTTCGACATTCCATTATGCTTTGGATCACAGTCACAAATTTTGAATTCAATTTAAATTTTGAACAATGTATTTTGTTATGGCTTTCCAAAATTTAGAACTCTCATGCAGTTACTATTGACAGCTATACGAAATCCCATAAAAATAAATATATGCTCATCTTGCTGCAAAATAAGGTCAAGGTAAATAAATGAAGTGGTAAATCATAAAATATAATTAATAACAACATTAAGAGTAAAATATGTATAAAGAGGTTAAACAACTAGAGAAATGTTCCTAAATCTATTATATTTTTCTATGATTTACCCAATTATACAAGCAAAACAAAGCATGGAAAATATAATACAACAACCACAACAATTGGATGTTGCACTACCCATGGTGTGATATATAAAGAACACTAAACTACATTTATGAATCCCTTTTTCCTCATCATCAAAATATTTGTCTCCCTCTTCATTTGCAGTTGCTTCATAATATGTCTCATACTCAAATACCAAGGCCATCCTTGTAGTGAACCCAAGCTAGTAGTGTAAAACAATAATACCTAATAATTAATTATTGAACTAATATAATAAAGAACTATATCTTATAGTATTAACTATGAATCGAGTCGATTGGGTTGGGTTATGGTTTAACATAAAGTTGGAGTTCTTGCCCCAAGTGATAACCCATGTTAAAGCGGATGACCAAATATTTTTGAGGTGTGGGTCATGTTAATGCAACACCATTGGGAATATGTGGTAACCCAAAGAAGTTGTGATTAGTGGTAGTTGATGTTAATGAGATGTCTGTGGATGAAGCTAAGTGCAACTCCTTAGTAACTACAAAATATATACCACTCACTTGCAGAGTCATAGCCAAGGGATTTTTGGTCGTAAAACTCTTATCGTATAGAGTTTAAAACCATCTTCAATCAAAATGAGTTTATCCGACTTAAAAAATAATTTAATATAAATTTTGAATGTTGGTCCACGACACTTACCATTGCAATATTCATGCATGTTTTTTTAGATATTTGTGTAGTTATTTTTTATTCTTAAGCTTGGTAGGAAAACCATCCAAAAATAAAATACTTGAAAATAACTTTTACTCAATTAAATAAAATATCTACCATCAACTACTTCACACCGTAATTTAAGCAAGTCTTTTCATAAAAATTGGATGGGAATAAGATGTAAAAAATCTACTTACAAGAGTTACTTCCCACCATTGTTTATGTTTTCTTCAAAACTTACGTAGGAGTAAAATTGTAAATGTGTAGACATACTAGTGGTTAATACCCACCAAAATTTATGCATGTTCTTTTGCTTTAGCAAGCAATTTACTTATCCACTTCACATCTCAATTTGTTAGTTATTTTAAAATCAAGACTATATGATCATTTTCCTATGAACTATTATTAATTTAGCATTGACCAATGTAACTTATAGTTATTATAGTGTAAAGCATCCCTTTTTGAAAGCAACTCCCCTCAATTTCCACTTGTACCATTGTGTAATGTTGATTTTGATGTTAAACGATTGAAATAATATCTACCTTAGGATTGAATATTGTTATTAATCAGCTACAGAAATAATTGTGCACATGAAATTGGAAAAAATGTGTCTGCACTTTCCCTGTCATATAAACGAAGGGAATTGGCTCCTGGACACCATTAATTACACTACTTACGCCATGGCACTGCTTCAACAGCTATCGCATACGTGGAGATTTTGGCGAAGTTTCTATAGCCAACGAATAATCCGGCCAAGTTTTCATATCCAGCCAATTTCGGAGGACGAAAAAAATTGATTTCGATTCTGCATAAAGTTAACTTATTCCATGCCATGTCGTCGCCTCCATTTATGCTAGAACTAGATTTTACTAAATTCTCTGATATATTCGACATCAAGCATTTCAAGAAAGCCCTGAAAGGCGATGCCCGAATGGTCTATTCGCTGCTTTCCACTCATTTTATTTTGAGATCCGTGGAGGAGAAGATAACTTCTCTTCACAGTAGCCCTTGCTAGATTCGATATTGGTACCTCAGGCGGGTAAGCGCGTAATTTTTCAAATTCTTTGAATATCATCTTAGTGCATTGTGCGTTTAGAAATTTCCCAAATGAATTTGAAAACTGACAGTTGAACAAAGAACGAGTTCTTCTTCTTCGACGATTGGATTCGAGACTTTCCAAGGATCTTCATTTAGATATTCAGATCTATTTTGCTATTAATTTCCCTCTTTCTTCGATATCCGCAGACACTGGGAAGAATAAAATGTTTATTAATATTTTATGCCTTCGACCGCTTAATATTTAAAGCACCAATTCAAGCTCTCGGGAACAGGATTGCGAAGAGGATGTGGGAAACGTGCCCTTACATAGCTCTTCATTTATGGTTGGAAAAATATGTATCCCCGCTTCGGTTCAGAATATGACCAAATCATCCAACAGGAATAGAGAAGCCATCCATCTCTTCTCACATCGTGATCCAACTTGACTTACAAAGATCAGAAGCTTGTTGTTCTCTGTCCTTTAAATGCCATGGAAATCGTCAGGTTATTTTTTTTCCCTTTTATTTTGTTCTCTCTTATTTTCAGTGTGATATTATTTAGTTTTCCCCCATCACCAAACCATTTCCCCCCTTTTGTAATAGGCTTCTTAAAGCCCTGGGAGCGCCCACAAATAGTGGAATATACTGCTCCGGCGGAGAAACGTTTGGCGGAAAGAAGGCGGTGGAGCCTTTGATCAAACACTTTCCAAAATTTTACAACAAGCATATCTTGGCCTTGTTAGGAGAGATCGAACCTTTGAAAAACAAACATCACTTTTAGTGATGCAATCGGTGTTTTCATGGCATCACATGGAGGAAACACGTGCCGTGCGATTCAGGTACTCTCTCTTTTTCTCCATGCTTGGAATTCTATTGCATATTGTATCCACAATTGCGTCATGAAAATTATTTAGATATGGTTATGCAATAGGGCCACAGGGCATATTTGGGCCACAGAAAGCACATAATTCCCAACAAAAGACAGATGCTTCCTCACTTTCTTGAAAAAACGTTGGCTGATGAAGATTTTAACAACATTACGAGGCATCTACATGAGGAATCCCTTGGAAAACTAGTATTCAGAACAGATAAATCAGGGCTTACCTGGTTCCTAAATGTATGTGCACAAAATAATCTGTCTGAAGAGCACAAGCAGTCTAATTCCTTACAAGTATGGTTGCATGAGTTCAATTCACATATTTTTTTGCATGTAGTTCGCATATACTTCCATTCACACATTTTTTTCGTAAATAGAATTGATGTATAATTTGGGCGGCATATGTGGATGAAGAGATTTTTAATTTGAGGGACTTACATCTAATTATAAGTAACTTCATGTGCTTGAATCAAATTGCAGAATTGCTTGTGATGATGGAAGGTTCCACTCGACCTGTGGATAATTTTTTTTTCAACAAAGAAAAAACGCTATTTTTATATATAAGTGAAAAAAATTCCATCAGTCAAAGCATTCTCCTCTGGTAGGAAGACACCCTATGCACAGGAGAATAGGGTAATCCATGACAGAACGGAGAAAATAAGATTTACAATCCCCCTACAGGAACATGTAAAGAGGCCTTAGGAGAACCAAATGATATCAGAAATACAATACAGCCTAAGCCAACAAGTAAATAAAAGATACAATCCAGCCAAAAAAACATGAGGTCGCATATGACCCAAGGAGAAAAGAAGGAAAAAAAAAGCAGCAGAGAAAATATACGACATATATATAGTCCAAAATGTCACAGAGGAAAAGAGAGCGCCCTGTACCTGATCATCTAGATTGATCCGAATAAAAAAGTTGTCAGTCCAGATCTGTCAGCACCGAGAACATCCTGTTACAATCTAGAGTAGCATAGAAAGATGTTGAGGCATGTTTACCAGTATATCAAAATTTGGAGCTGATCAACTGTCTAATCTGAGAGCCGTCCAATAGATAGCAATACCCTGTACAGAAGAAAAAGGCTATATACCAGAAACGATAAAGAGAATCTACAGGGTCCGATAAACAGAGAGACAACCAGCCACACAAGAGCCCAAGGAGATAAACCCCAATGATGAGTACCATGTATCATCTCCAGGAAAAGAAAGTGTCAACAGAAATGTCAACAGCAATAGGACCGGGCCAGTGGAGAACAGTCGAAAAAGGCAATTACCGACTCCAAAAATGAATACAGAGACCAGTGTGTGGATAAGTAGCCCATCAATGTAAAGAACCTATAGATCAAACCTGAAAGAGGCCTTTTATCTATTGTCCCTGAAATGGATGACTGTAATGTGGCCAAAATTTTGTTCCAACCCCAGCTTTGAGAGTTTATCTGCCCTCCAGTTTAATTCTCTATATATATGGTGGAGGGAGGCTCTCTGAAATTGAGAAAGAACATAGATAGTTCGATCAACCCAGCCACTGAGGTTTGAAACCCTGAGATTTGTTCTGCCCGAAATGCCGCCTATGACAAGTTGGGAGTCCCCGTAGATGTCTATGGTAGGGAGCCCCAGGTGATGGGCCACAAGGAGCCCACTCCACAGGGCCATGATCTCAACTTTATTGTTATATTCCTGACCCCCGTTCTAGATGATATGGAAGCGCTCCTCTCCTTCCATTTTAAGCCAAGCTCCACAACCGCATATACCATCCTGTTGTGCTCCATCGAAGAATAACGCCGGTATGTGGATGAAATGAGGCCTAAGCCTGTAGGACAGATCCTTATCGACCTTTTCCGGAATGTGATTATTCTGAAGCCAATCCAGAATGTGTGTATAAATTCTGTTGGAATCCCACCTCCCCCCATTGAACAGCATGTAATTCCTACTACACCATATTTCCCAGCATGTATAATATGGAAGGGCCTTTTTCCCAGCACCCTTTGCTGCCCAAAAATCATATGCATGGTCCTATGAAGTCGGTCTCCATGCTGGGGCATCATTCCAGTGAGAGAACATTTCCCAAAGTCCAATAGCCACCCTACATTCAAAGAAAATGTGAGATACTGACTCCTGCTCCTCTTTACATAATGTGCATCGTCCCGGACAATGTTTCCCTCTTTTTTGCAGATTGTCCCAAGTGAGTATCTTCCCTTTCCTGAGTAGCCAATTGAAAAGTGTTATCTTGTGGGGAATATTCCACTTCCATACCTTAGTGAAACCAGGGATACTCGGGGTGGTGTGTCCATCCATTTTAATGTGCGAATATAGCTCTTTGACACAGATGTTATTGCCCTTGTACGCCCCGCCCCATATAATCCGGTCACCCAAAGGATCGAAAAAGAAGCCAGCCCTTCGATAGGAGCTGATGAGGCTTAGCCAGCTGTCCCTGTTTCCTACCTGCATACCCAGTGCCTCAAATTCCATCCATACGGGAGCACCAACTTCTCAATGTGTAATGATATCAGCTACGAAAATGATACCTTTATGTGTCAACCTGTGGATGAAAACCGGATCAATGTAGGGATCAAAAGAAACGCCCATGATGTTGGTGCATGGGATGGGTATCCACCTCCCATTACCAAACTTCCACATCACTTTTGACTTGATGATCTCCCTGCATTTTGTTAGGCTTCTCCAAATCATTGAGGCCCGCTTTGGAGAGGTAATAGGCCCCTGAAAATATAGCTCTAGCGATCTAGTGTCCAGGTATTTGTCCACAATGATGCTCGACCAAATGCTGTTCCCAGTCAGCGCCCTCCATAAAGACTTAGACAGTAAGGCGAACGTGAAAGACCGCAGGTCCAACAGACCCCACCCGCTCATCTCCTTAGGAAGGGAGATCTCCGATAATTTGCAGAGGTGGTATTTTTTGTGTGTGCCTACTCCTGACCATAAAAAATGGGCCACTATTGCGTTTATCTTCAAGCATATGTTCACAGGAAGAAGGTACAAATGACCCCAAAAAATCGTGAGCTATGATAGAACTGCTTGTATAAGGATGAATCTGTCTCCCAAAGTCAGCCAACGGTTAGTCCATTTTGAAATTTTGTTCCTATAATTATCCACAATCCATTCCCAGTCATTATTCACGTATGAACAGGGCTTTATTTGGAAGCCCAAATAGGTGATACCATCAGATATCCTCGCTGCACTTACCCCCAGAATCTCTGCAATGTGGTGAATTTTCGCCTCCTCTCCGTGTGTATATAGAAGTTTAGACTTGAAATTGTTGATGATGAGCCCCGTAGCAGAACTGAATCTGTCTAGCATTGAGTGTAGATAGATCCAATCATTGCATGGGATGCCACCAAATACCAGAAGATCGTCTACAAAAAGAGAGTGGGTAATTTTGACTTGTGTTGATACTAGCATACCCATGAAATGTCCCTCCTGTGCAGCTCTGTTAATCAACCTACTGAAACCCTCCATGACAAGGAGGAAAATGAGCGGAGATAGAGCGCATCCCTGTCTCAGCCCACGACCAGCACCGAAGAATTCCGATGGAATACCATTGATGATGACACTATAACGAACCATGCAAATACATGCCATTATCCATCTAATGGGAGGCAGGTGTAATCCAATTTTGTAGAGCGCAAGTCTGATGTAGGACCAGTCTACAGAGTCA